>OY986040.1:57794630-58252238 GCA_963920215.1 Nineta flava | reverse complement strand
TATTATTATTATTATTATTATTATTATTATTATTATTATTATTATTATTATTATTATTATTATTATTATTATTATTATTATTATTATTATTATTATTATTATTATTATTATTATTATTATTATTATTATTATTATTATTATTATTATTATTATTATTATTATTATTATTATTATTATTATTATTATTATTATTATTATTATTATTATTATTATTATTATTATTATTATTATTATTATTATTATTATTATTATTATTATTATTATTATTATTATTATTATTATTATTATTATTATTATTATTATTATTATTATTATTATTATTATTATTATTATTATTATTATTATTATTATTATTATTATTATTATTATTATTATTATTATTATTATTATTATTATTATTATTATTATTATTATTATTATTATTATTATTATTATTATTATTATTATTATTATTATTATTATTATTATTATTATTATTATTATTATTATTATTATTATTATTATTATTATTATTATTATTATTATTATTATTATTATTATTATTATTATTATTATTATTATTATTATTATTATTATTATTATTATTATTATTATTATTATTATTATTATTATTATTATTATTATTATTATTATTATTATTATTATTATTATTATTATTATTATTATTATTATTATTATTATTATTATTATTATTATTATTATTATTATTATTATTATTATTATTATTATTATTATTATTATTATTATTATTATTATTATTATTATTATTATTATTATTATTATTATTATTATTATTATTATTATTATTATTATTATTATTATTATTATTATTATTATTATTATTATTATTATTATTATTATTATTATTATTATTATTATTATTATTATTATTATTATTATTATTATTATTATTATTATTATTATTATTATTATTATTATTATTATTATTATTATTATTATTATTATTATTATTATTATTATTATTATTATTATTATTATTATTATTATTATTATTATTATTATTATTATTATTATTATTATTATTATTATTATTATTATTATTATTATTATTATTATTATTATTATTATTATTATTATTATTATTATTATTATTATTATTATTATTATTATTATTATTATTATTATTATTATTATTATTATTATTATTATTATTATTATTATTATTATTATTATTATTATTATTATTATTATTATTATTATTATTATTATTATTATTATTATTATTATTATTATTATTATTATTATTATTATTATTATTATTATTATTATTATTATTATTATTATTATTATTATTATTATTATTATTATTATTATTATTATTATTATTATTATTATTATTATTATTATTATTATTATTATTATTATTATTATTATTATTATTATTATTATTATTATTATTATTATTATTATTATTATTATTATTATTATTATTATTATTATTATTATTATTATTATTATTATTATTATTATTATTATTATTATTATTATTATTATTATTATTATTATTATTATTATTATTATTATTATTATTATTATTATTATTATTATTATTATTATTATTATTATTATTATTATTATTATTATTATTATTATTATTATTATTATTATTATTATTATTATTATTATTATTATTATTATTATTATTATTATTATTATTATTATTATTATTATTATTATTATTATTATTATTATTATTATTATTATTA
This sequence comes from Nineta flava, assembly GCA_963920215.1. Lineage (NCBI taxonomy): Eukaryota > Metazoa > Arthropoda > Insecta > Neuroptera > Chrysopidae > Nineta > Nineta flava. Next base: position 58,250,511 of record OY986040.1, on the reverse strand, counting down.
TTATTATTATTATTATTATTATTATTATTATTATTATTATTATTATTATTATTATTATTATTATTATTATTATTATTATTATTATTATTATTATTATTATTATTATTATTATTATTATTATTATTATTATTATTATTATTATTATTATTATTATTATTATTATTATTATTATTATTATTATTATTATTATTATTATTATTATTATTATTATTATTATTATTATTATTATTATTATTATTATTATTATTATTATTATTATTATTATTATTATTATTATTATTATTATTATTATTATTATTATTATTATTATTATTATTATTATTATTATTATTATTATTATTATTATTATTATTATTATTATTATTATTATTATTATTATTATTATTATTATTATTATTATTATTATTATTATTATTATTATTATTATTATTATTATTATTATTATTATTATTATTATTATTATTATTATTATTATTATTATTATTATTATTATTATTATTATTATTATTATTATTATTATTATTATTATTATTATTATTATTATTATTATTATTATTATTATTATTATTATTATTATTATTATTATTATTATTATTATTATTATTATTATTATTATTATTATTATTATTATTATTATTATTATTATTATTATTATTATTATTATTATTATTATTATTATTATTATTATTATTATTATTATTATTATTATTATTATTATTATTATTATTATTATTATTATTATTATTATTATTATTATTATTATTATTATTATTATTATTATTATTATTATTATTATTATTATTATTATTATTATTATTATTATTATTATTATTATTATTATTATTATTATTATTATTATTATTATTATTATTATTATTATTATTATTATTATTATTATTATTATTATTATTATTATTATTATTATTATTATTATTATTATTATTATTATTATTATTATTATTATTATTATTATTATTATTATTATTATTATTATTATTATTATTATTATTATTATTATTATTATTATTATTATTATTATTATTATTATTATTATTATTATTATTATTATTATTATTATTATTATTATTATTATTATTATTATTATTATTATTATTATTATTATTATTATTATTATTATTATTATTATTATTATTATTATTATTATTATTATTATTATTATTATTATTATTATTATTATTATTATTATTATTATTATTATTATTATTATTATTATTATTATTATTATTATTATTATTATTATTATTATTATTATTATTATTATTATTATTATTATTATTATTATTATTATTATTATTATTATTAATTATTTTACTTTATTGCGCGTAATGTAAACGATTTCGTTACGCGATATATGAATGTCATTTCGCGATTATTGTGACTGTCGCTTCGGGATTGGTGACCGCCGCTTCGAGTTTACTTCGGTTTCAGTGGGTAATGCTTCGCGTTAGTCACTAACAGTTCGCGATAAGTAACCCTTCGTTCGATTTTAGAAAAGCTTTGCGTGAAGTGATCTACACTTCGCTTTAAGTGACTTTCGATTCGTGAAGTAGCGAGTTGTTACGATTCATGATGTAATGTGTTGCTTTTTTTTTAAGTACTGGAATGAAATCTCATCTTAAAAAACCATAACGTTAATGGGAGCTTGTGAGATCGTAAACGGGGTTAATCCTTAAGTGTGAAAACCACTTTGGGTCAACTTTCCTCAGCCACATTTTATTTTCTGGGATTATTATCTTTGTTTCCTTGATTTCCCCTTAACTGTTCACCTTATTGAAAAACTGTTTGGGATATTTTTGTAGGAAATAAAAATGCACCCATGTTTTGTATGAACAATTTTTTTATTGCGTCAATAATTTAGGCAATATCAGCCAAAAATGGGGTTTAAAAAATGGTACTTGTAATACTCTCTTATATTATATACTGGGTATAAAAATCATATTTGTAGATGTTCGCTAACAATCGGTTTACTCTTTATTTCAACTAAATTAAGGGCTTTTAAGAAACATTACTTCTATTATGGTTGATTTAGAGTTGAGGCATTGCCACTCAAATAATAAAACTAATACCACAATACTGAAAACAAAATAACTCCAAATTTGGCTCTATTACTACACAAAAAATGCCCAAATTTATAATCTCATTAGATTTAAAAACAAGAATTAACTACTTAATCTATATTTCGAGGAAAGTATTAAAATTTCTTACATACACATAATATGTTTTAAAAGAATTTAGAAAAGAATTATAATAAATCATATTCAAAAATTCCAATTTATTTAATGGTCAATAATTAATTAATTTAAATGGCAAATCTAAAAAAAAATATATTAAGATATAAAAAAACAATTTTATGCTTGTAAATGCAAGCAAGTACTACACTTGCTATTTATAATAATACAAACATGTTCAAACATATTAATTAATATCGCCGCATATACAGACCGTTTTCAAAAGCATTTCTCATAGAAAACCAATGTTAAATAAATAAAATATTTACTATAAAACCATACATACACAAACATACATACATCTGTCTATAGCTTGTGGTGTATCGTGTTCGTTTGATGTCATTTAAGAGTGGGTGTGTTGTGATGTACATTATAATTGAAAATATTTATTACTACGTATGAGTATGCATGGGAAATATTTGGTTGTGTGTTTTACTGGTAATAGCGTTATGGTAATACCGTATTTCAACAATGAGGTATTACACAATAATAGAAAATGTGCATATTATTAAATGGTACTTCAGGGGACATTCGGCACAAGAATGTGTCAATTTATTTATTGTGGCATATAAAGATAGGCAATCGAAATCGAAAATACCCGGGTAGACTTTTACAATCGACTCAGATATTGTTTAGCAAATAATGGAGGAATATTCGCACTGTTGGTTTAACTTTTTTTTTTGTCAGAATTCAATTTTTTTTCTTTTTGGGTTTATTTTTTTCTTTTAATTTGTGTGGATTGTTGTTTTATGTTATACCATTAATAGAATACTATCATTTATTTTCAAACATTCCACATACACATAATAAGGGATATTCAAAAAATAATTTTAAATTGTTAGAAGTAATGATAAGCTTAAGAAGACAATAATGAAAATATTTAACCCACTCTTATAACATGTTAATGCAGTACTGAGTAATGAGTACAGTAATGAGTACAAAACAGTCCAGCAAGCATACACAACAGAGACACTAAAGAGTACCCCGACTATTTTTATTTCTTTATCATATTGATACTCTATTAGCAATGCTTTCCAACACGTATGGTATATTAGAAAGAGGATAGATATATGTATTATGTATGACTATGCCTGCCTTCAAAGTATTATATTATGTGTTTCAAATTCCAATCTATAAGGATGTTCCAGCATACCACCAGTTTTTGACAGATTTTGCTCATTTTTTTTCACAGGCTAAAAATAGTTTTCAATTTACACGTTTTCTAATAAATTCCGAAGTTTCAGAATTTTTGACCGTTTAGAACGCGAGATAGCTAATATCAAAGTTATCATTCTCTCTCACTCTCTCTCATTAGAAGCATGTGAAACTTCATGCCCGCCCAACTATTATCTGTTGCATTAGAAAAAATACTCAACATAATTTTTTTTTAAACTAGGAGAGTAAAGCTAAATATTTATAATATAAATTAAAAAAAAAATCGTGTGTTACCGTTTTGTTTTCGTAATAAAAAAGTTTAAAATTACTCCTTTTCTTCAACATAACATTATTGTGTATATTATGTGAACAGTGTTTTTGTCTATGTGTTGCAAATGTGTGTTTATGTATTGGTGCTATAACAAAATCAAACCGGTTTGTTGTTCTGATTACATAGCACATAGCTGGGCAAAGTTTGACTGCGTTCAGCTCTGAGTGAGAGGTAGAAAGAGAGATAGAAGTAAAGTTGAAAGAAGAAGAAATTCGACTCAAAATTATTTTGGTATTTACATTGACTTAGTTTTTTTTGCTTTTCAGCTCCTTTCTTTATTGGAAGATTAAATTTTTTCTATAAAAGTTTTTATTTTTTGCTTTTCAGGTACTTTCTTCTTTCGTCGGTTCTATTTTTTGTTCAAAATTTGTTTTTTACTTTTCAGTGCCTTTCTTTTTTCGTACATATTATAGTGTCATTAGAACTACATAAGTGTACCAAGTTTCAACATAATCGGTTCACAGATGACAATTCAGTGGGTGAACAATCCATTTTTCCCTATTTTTCTACTCTTAGGCACGAATTTTATTTTCAAATTTTATGGAACCAACTTCGAAGTATACCCAATCCAATATAAAACCTATTTGGACAAAATGGAAACCTGACTTCAAAAATCAAATATTCTATAACAAAAAATGCACTAAATAGTAAAAAAATGGATATTTATAATTTCCACATTAACCCCTATGATATGGGTATCAAATGAAAGGGCTTGATGAGCAAAACACAATAAGTTAAGTGATGTCATTCTAAATCCAATATGGCGGCCGCAACAAATGGAGATTTATAATTTCCACATAAACCCCTATAATATGGGTATCAAATGAAAGGACTTGATGAGCGAAACACAATAAGTAAAGTGACGTCATTTTAAATCCAATATGGCAGCCACCGCAAATGGCGCTTTATAATTTCCACATTTACCTATATGATATGGGTATCAAATGAAAGGGCTAATGAGCTAAACGCAGTATATAAAGTGACGTTATTCTAAATCCAATATGGCGGCCGCCGCAACTGACGATTTATAATGTCCACATTAACCCCTATCATATGGATATCAAATAAAAGGGCTTGATGAACGGAACACATTATATACAGTGACGTTATTCTAAATCTAATATGACGGCCGCCGCAAATGGATATTTATAATTTCCACATTAACCCCTATGATATGGGCATAAAATGAGAGGGCTTGATGAGTGAAACACAATAAGTAAAGTGACGTTATTCTAAATCCAATATGGCGGCCGCCGCAAATGGAGTTTTATAATTTCCTCATAAATCATATTTATATATATATATATATATATATATATATATATATATATATATATGTATATAAATATATATATATATATATATATATATATATATATAAATATTTATATATATATATATATATATATATATATATGTATATATATATATATATATATATATATATGTATATATATATAAATATATATTTATATATATATATATATATATATATATATATATATATATATATATATATTTACCTTTCAAAAAGTAGTGATTTCTGATCAAAAACATAAATGTAAAAAAGGGCCGAATTTTCGGGGAGATACTTCATATAATAGTTGGTCCTTAAAAAGTGATGATATACCAATTAAAAAGCCGAGCTATTAATAAAGTAAATAGTTAAAACTAAAATGTAAGAATATAAGTGAAAAGTTAAATGAAAAAAAATTTGGTTGAAATAATTTATTTCGTAAGTTTTCTCTTAGTATGTTTTTAAAATTTTATAACGAGGCAAGTTTTAATTTAAAATATTTGAATCAAATGAAAACAATTTTACTTGCCGCGATATAAAAGTTTAAAAAGATACTATGAGAAAACTTACGAAATAAATTATTTCAACCAAATTTTTTTTTTTATATTACATTTTAGTTTTATATAAGTATTTTATTCTTGCATTTTATTTTTATCATCACTTTTTAAGGAGCAACTATTATATGAAGTATCTCCCCGAAAACTCGGCCCTTTTTTACATTTATGTTTTTGATCGGATTTTAAATACATATATATTTAGCTTTCATATAAATGCGGATGAAGTCGCGGGAAATAGCTAGTAATATGATTTCCTACAGAAATATATACCATTTAACTATTTAGATAACAAAGATTTCACTGTGTAGGACAAAGACGCACAACGGCGAACATTTACGAATGTTTAGTGCAAACATTTACTACTCTTGGTATTCCATCCGACCATTCAAAGACTGCCTTTATTATACCAATCGGCTAGTGAAGAGGAGAGATATTATCTTCCAGGATGATTACGATAAGCACTAATTTAACTGGAAAACTTTTAGCATTCCATTTGTGTCGTAATTAGAACCCCGACAAATATTCCTTTTGCACCCGCCTCCAATAGATTGCATAATATTATCAAATAAATTTTTCCCACGTAATAAATTTACTGGTTCGTTAGAGGTTATTGCACTTGGGAAGGATTGAACGGGGGCTTGAATTAAAAATGTGCTGATGTATGAGCCGTTGGATCAGCAGGATCCGAGCTGAGAATACATAGTAGAGTCAAATTATCACTTTTCAGGCCGGTAGCTTGGAACCGCAATTTTTTTTTCAAACAGGGTCAAAATTGAATTTGTTTATAACAAAAAAGCGTTTTCTCTTATTATCTTTTTTAAAACTAAAAGTTTTAAAAATGACATAGAATATTATTCAATTATATATAAAAAAAACAAATGAGCCCAAAAACATTAAAATCGGTTTATTAGAATTCGAGAAAAAAATGCTCAAATTTCGAAAAACGAAAAAACTTTAAATTAAAATAAAAAATCTACAAATAACATCATTTTTTTTTAACAATGGCAAAGTATGCCTTCTATATATTAAAAATTATGTGCCCAATTTTAGCCCTTAAAAAACATTAGGTCCTCGATAATTAATAAAATACCATGTGTTGGAAACTATGACTGGTCACTAATTGAGCAGCGAACTCTATTTTTTTTTTAAATTTAAATTAATTATGATTTTTTCCAACAAACACGACCGTGAACAATAAATCGATTTATTTTTTACAATACCTTGTTTGGAGAATATCCGTACAAACTTTCATACCAGCAACCCGGCCGAGCGACAAAATATGAAAGTGGTTGCTTCATCCAACTTTCCAATGAAGTCGCAAAAAACGTACTTCGATCGATTTTAATACATAATCGATCGATATTAATACAGATTTATTGTTCGATTTAATTTATTTTTTTACTTAATTTTTAATTAAATTAATTTTATATTAAAATGTTTAGTTGCGAAGATTACATTTCCGCAATCGAAACTGGAAACAAAAAGAAACTTTTTTTTGAAACGAAATATAGCAAAAGATTAATAACTGTTTAGTACGATACAAAATTTTAAACTCACAGAATCAAAAAAATATATCGCAGTAATTATTGATTTGTTATGTAATTGATTCAAAATAACAAAATCAATATTTTACAAGAAAACATATAAAAACAGTATGATACACGTACGGTGTGTGTATCAGGGTAATACTGACTATTTGGGAGCAAAAAATAAATTAAATAAAAATAAAAAAAGGAGTTCACTTGGCTTGAACATCCCGCTCGCCTAAAATTAGCGTAATTTTATAACGAATGAACGAAATGGACACGTCAATGGACACACGGAAACAAAAAAAATGTATAAATTAACCCTTGAGAGGCACCAATTTAATGAGAAGTCGAATATACTGACCACTGCACGTTTTAACGGAAGCCACGCGGGGAATTCTATCAACACCTGGAAATAGGTTGATAACACGTCCAAGTGGCCAAGACAATGGATTTGAGTTCACACCTTTGATAAAAACTAAATCTCCAATTTGAGGACTGGTGGGACTAGATATTCCTTTGACCACTGACGCCAAAATGAGTGAAACAACCTCTGATGTTGTTTCCAACGTTTGACGAGGTTTTCGGAATCATGGTAGACAAGTTCTGGTGGTGCCAATATGGGAGCCCCTATCAAGAAATGGCCAGGAGTCAAATAATTCAGGGATTCATCGGGATCTGAGGAAAGAGGACATATTGGTCGACTGTTTAATACCGCCTCAACACGAGAAAACATGGTTGAAAATTCTTCAAAAGTAGAGGCTGACGTATCGAGTATTTTAAGCAGTAAGCGCTTGGCAGACATGACACCGGCTTCCCACATTCCTCTTAAATGAGGTGAGTAGGGAGGTGTAAATTTCCATTTAATAGACCTACTCGCCAAATTATCGCAAATATCTTTATTCTGATTTTCAAGAAATTGGGTAACCTCCGCAACGTAGCACGAGGTACCAACAAAATTCCTACCATTATCCGACCAAATTTCCTGACACAGGCTTCTCCTAGAAATAAACCGGTTATGGTGGATATAAAGGCTTCAACAGAGAGGGATGAAACAAATGTTGTAAATAAATTGTTTTTAGTATAATTTTGTTTTTTCTAAAAAAAAGAAACACTTACAATTATTGCAATCATAAGCCGAAGTGGAGAAAGGATTAAAAAGGGGGCTCCGAAGAAGCCATTAACGAAATACGAATCTCTGGGGATAATTTCTTACAATTGTGGGATATAAACACCTAATCCGATTTACATATGAAATTATTTATTGGGCCTAAAACACAATCTTTGAATACACTCTGGCTTCTTTAAAATACTACAATTCTAAATTCTTTATCTTTATCTATATCATTTTCTTTTCTTAACTTCAACTTGTTATATCTATTATTTTTCTTTAATCTAAATTAATATGAATATTTATATGTTAAATATTAATATTATCTTATCTTAATCTTGAATTTTTATCGAACTTAATTTAATCAAACCCAAAATCCAAAAACTCTAAATTTTAATTTTAAATTACTTTTATTTTGAAAAAATTTAATATTTAACAAAATTTTTTCAAAATATTTTTCGTTACAACACATGTAAAATTGCGATATTCTTTTGATCAATCAAACAATTAATTGTAATATTTTGACTTGTAATATTTTAACAATAAAAAAATTGTTTTTTTAATAAATGTTTTCGACAATGAAATCTAATTCTGGCAATATCTCGATGGATAATAATAAGTAACTCAAGAGCGGTATGTCGCTCCTCCACCCATGTTAGCACGCAGCCATGTTTTATGACGTCGTAGAGTGGAAAATGATCGTTCTGCTGTTACTGCACTTACAGGAAGCGTAGCGAGTATTTGCAACATTAATGTTTGGATATAAGTTTTTCAGAAGTAATCAACTACTTAGAACTCTGGTTTTCAGTCACGCCATTATTTCATCTTAATGTAAGATTTGAGAAAGAAGAAAAATTATGCTATAAAAAATTGTCTTTCGTTTGTGGGGGAGGGGGGTCATGACCCAACGATCCTCTACCTAGATCCGCGCATGACGTAAGCCCGATGGTGAGTACACTAGCTATGGGAACGATACACTCAAAACACTGATCCAGACTCATTTTCCGGATTCAGTGGCAATAAACAGTAAAAATCCTTCTCAAGAACAATTTCGACTGTCGTGAATTAATTTATCGCTAACAAAGATCGACTGGGCAATAAACTCATTCGATACCTATAAAGCAATGGGGCCAGACGGAATGTACCCTGTGCTCTAAAATAGTAGCTTGTCTAACCTCACCCCTGAGCCTTGTCTGACCTCATCCCTGAGCCTTGCGTGATCTCACCCCTGAGCCTTGTCTGAAGTCTCCTCAGGGGTAGTCAAGGATTTTCCAAATGAACTACTAGACCTGGCGAAACGAAACAATATTTAATTGATATGGCTTCCAGTTAACAAAAGTTTTGAAGGAAACAAAAAAGCAGATAGCTTTGCAAAGAAGGAATATCCTTCATAGGCCCAGAGCCTGTATAGACCAAAGATATTTGAGAGAATAAATTTTTCTTAACAGTATGTGGTTGGTCGGAAAATTTAGTATAAATTATAAGTAGATGAAAAAAAATTAAGAAAACTTGGAGAAAGTTCCTGAAGAGGGGTGGGGGTAGGGAAATAATTATTGTTTTTCATTTACTTATAATGTATACTAAATTTTCCGACCAACCACATACTGTTAAGAATTTCTGTACGATTCGAACTTTCTCCAAGTTCTCTTAATTTTTTTTCATTTACTTATAATTTATACTAAATTTTCCGACCAACCACATGCTGTTAAGAATTTCTCTACGATTCGGGTGTTCAAAATCGGTTTGGCCCTGGTGTAATATTAGGAATTCCCAAGACTGCATGTAAATAAGTGATCAAAGAGTGGACGAATGTAATCTGCATACAATAGGACTCCATAACGGATCGATGATGTGTAGACTGTGTAAGAAGGAGGAGGAAACATTCAGCCACATCATATTTTACTGCGAATCTCTCGGTTACAGCAGATACAATATATTCGGCGCATCTCACCCCAAATATATTAACCTTCAGGGAAGCCTGATTAGCAAGCTTCTGGCTATTGCCAACATATGGGAGAAGCGAATCTCGTCTTACTAAAGTAGAAGGGGGAGTACAATGGGCCATGAGGTCGAAGTGCAATACATCTATATACCCCGAGATATATCTATATATCTATTTAACAGCGTTGCTCAGAAATCTTTAGGGAGTGAATTAGGCAAAGTTTGTATTGGGATCCCGTACAAGTTATTGATGTACGGAATTTTGATAATATGTTCTTCTTAAGAGTATAAAAGTGCATTAAGAAATGAATCGAATAGCATCCTCTAAGGGGTGAAACGAAATAGCCGGAGAACAAGATTGTTGACATAAACTAAAACTTTTAGATTTTTTGCTAAAGGCTTTTTAAAAATTAATTATGCAAAAACAGAAGTAATATTTTACGTTAATAAATAATTTACGAGCTTACATATTTTCTTAGCACCGTTACACAAATCTATTAGCTTCCTGAATAGCTATTTATTGTGTACACATTCATGTCGTACGAAGCTGGAATATAAGTGTATACTACATATGTATTGTCTTGTGGTGGCGGTCCTTACGGCATCATATCGCGTGCGATCTGCCCGGTATAATCAGTATGATGTATTCTTGTGGTTACTTTTTGTTATACACCAACTAATTCTAATTTAATATGTTTTGCCATTTAATATAACTACCGTACAAAAAAAAATGTTTACCGATGAAAACGTGTATACATATACACACGTGCACACATATTCGAATACTGTGTGCTCCACATATTATTCCGTGTCGCGTTTGGAACATTAAGATAAATGTGACTGGCAGTAGGATGCAAATTTCTATACTATATGATGTACTGCATCATAGATTTCCCTCTCATTCAAATATAAATGACAAATATGACATTTAACTTGTTAAGTGGTTTAAACGATAAAAAGCCAAAAGATAATATTTTATCAGTTTCTACCTTTACAGATCTTGAAAAATGATAATTGTAATAAACAAGATGTCCTTCATCAATATTTAGTGTTTTGGCCATGATTAATATTATCCATATACATTATTATCTATATTACATGTATTATCTATATATTATCTATTTATAACATTGATGTACATATTATTGACAGTAACTTTATGGTTATGGATTGATGATAAAACTTCGCAAAATGGATTAAAACCACAGTAAAATTTTTCAATAAGTGGGAGATTTCAAAAAAATTTGCGATTCCATACTAAATGACCAATAGGATTTTTAAAACACCCCCTTATTGAATCTCTTAAAAAAGTGAGTTATTAAAAAGTGTAAATTATTAATTGTCGGCAAAATTTAATCAGATAATTTTGTATGTACAACCTAAAATCAATTTAATTAACCATTTTACAATGTTGTATGCCTCTATGTTAAAAAATTTGTATTTATCAATTCAAAAACAATTTTATAGTTTTAAGGTTCGTCCCATTTCTATTGCCATTCTTCCAAAAATTTATATTTTGTATAGAAATGAATACCTATCTGAGAAAATAATTAGTATAATTTACCAAAATGTTTACAATTTCAGGATTTTTCAATAGTATTAGGTTTCATTCACAAAATTTTATGTTAAGTACCTGAAAATTTTAACCTTGTTGCTACTGTTAATATTAAATGATCATTTCATTTTTATTTCTGAAGAACAGTTTTCCGAAACTTAAGTGATTTTAGATCAAATAAAGTGATTTTAGGAAAATTTCAAATACTTGTTTTATTTAATAACAAAAATTATATTTTAATTAAATAAATTGTAAACAATCAAATATCAAAAATGATATAAGGTCATAAAGTGTTGTATTTGCTCGAAAGTTCAAAACAACCGAAATAATGCGGAAAAACGAAGCAAGATTTTAAATTCAAGATGACGGACACCACTTTGGGGTGATTTATTATAATTATTTACTTTTAGCATCTCTGAGAAAGGTCGAACGAGAGTCCGTATTTCACGATTACTAAAACTTTGGCGTATTCTCCTGCGAAAAGGGTTTACAGCTCGATCCAGTCGCTTGAATCAAACTTCTTTCTAATTTAGGAATGACAATATCTGGGGATGATTTGTTCCATTTTGTAAGTTTCAGAATCTCTGAGAAAGAGGGGACAAAAGTCCACTCAGTAACTTTCGCCACCAATTAAATTTTGGGTAAAATTTAAAGTTTATATGCTATTCATAAATAAAAAATACGGATTTAAGCGTTTTTAGAAAATGAACTCTTAATAGGCTAATTTTTTTAATGACTCCTCAAGGAGGTGAAACACGATCTCAGAGTTGGTGACATGAAAATTGAATGAACCTATTGATTGAATAAATTAAACCTATTAATATAATGAATTGAACCAATTAATTATATATAAAAAAATACTTCTTTACGCATTTAATAACATAATAAATCTTGAGGAGGACAAATAGGGCATAAAATTTGGCATGTGAATCTCTTTCTTTTTGAAGTTAGAAGGATGAAAATTTGTATTTAACTAAACGTTACAAGCAAAGAAATGCATGAAGTTTAGATATTTGTAGCCATATTGAAATTTAAAGAAATATGTGTATATTCATAATGCATTAAACATGTATCTATCCTCTTACAACAAATATTTATTAGTAATACACACATTGAACTCTATTTTGCACTTTATTTTTTTAATAAAATAAATTTAATTGTTTAAAAAGTATCAATTGTTTGTGTACATGTCATTCCAACGGTTGTAATTTAGCCAAAATTTAATTTCACTACTCTTTTTATTGTTAATATTGTGACATAAATTCAAATTAATAACTTTTTTCAGACTAAAACAAATGGTCAGCCGAAATAATTCAAAAAGATTCAAACTTTAAAGAATGTTGTTTTGAATGGACCTTCGCTTAAAAGTTCATTAAAATAATTAAAATTAAACTCATGTTTGTAAAAAGTATTTATTAAATATTTCAATTTATGACTATACATTCTTCAGACAGAATAATGATAACAATTAATTTTTATCATATATTTTAATACTTCTGAGTATGTTTTCAGAATTCTTGAGCAAAAATTTTAGTAAATATAACACGACGACATTACCCGTAGACTATCTATATCTCAGAAGTCAGCAGCAGCACATCTAGATATTCAAATAAAAATTGTTATATAAATTGGGGCTAATTTTGTACCAGGACAAAAAACTTTCTGCTCTTTTAATTATTAGATTTAAAAAAATTTACGATTGGTTTAATTTTAGTTAGCTTTCGCATAAACCAGCTGCGTTACTACAAATGATAACTGCTTCATATAAACACCATAATTTGGGGTTCGTGGAATTAACGACATGTTACGTAATGCTTTGTATTTATCAAATAAGAACGATAATAGGTGGTAAAAGAAATCCAATTTATGTATCCAATTTAGATTTGTTCTATTATTATAGATGAATGCACTAGGAACTAGACTATAATATAATAGATAATAAAATTAGACTTTATCAATAATGTTATGAGAAATTTTATCGACGCACTTTTGGTGTTTTTGCTTATTTCAGAAGATCTTCTTTATTTAGAGAAAACTTCATTACAAATATGTATAGAAATTATTGGTAAACGAAAAATAAATCCTTTATTGAAAATCAAATCAAATGCACTTTCCTCGAGTTTTCTCTCCTATCATATCCCTAGATTTCCACCCCTAATCCTAAAACTCTTCATTACAGGCATATAATAATAATAATAGTAATAATAGTCATTTATTTGATGAGACCAGTTACAAGTATACAGCACGTCATAAATAAATACATCATTATGCTATAATAACATTGACAGATCATATGGTACAATTTATGTTAGGTATTTTCTTAGTTTGGATTTAAATTGAATACATTTTGTTTCTTTTCTAATAGATTCAGGCAAGTTTTGTAAAAGTTTATGCCCTATACACACTGGAGTTTTTTAAAAAAATGTAGTTCTGTGCGCAAAGTCAATTATTGTACTTGACCGCATATTGTACTGACATTTTTTTTCTAACCTACTAAAGTATTGGTGTTCGTAAACATGTATGTCATGAATAGTGAGCAGTTCATTTACTCTAAAAATGTTTTTGCAAGATTCCCTAGGGCTCATCCTGAATATGGTTCTCAGTATCTCTTTTTGTGCGGTAAGTACTCTACCTGACTCCGCGCTTCTTCCCCAAATTATTATTCCATACTTAATAGTTGAATATACGTTTGCGTAATAGAACATTAGCAGCTGCTTGTAATCAACGTACTTGCGTAAAGTTCTAATTTGAAAAGCAAATTTATTCAACTTTTTACATACGTCACTTATTTGATGGTGAATTTTAGGCCATAATCTATATAAACACTGAGAAACTTTACACTAATTCACTAGGTTTGAGCACTCCACTAAAGGTATCAATTTTCAAGATTCTATTAAAACATCCTTTTAATTTTAAATCTAAAAGTGTAGTTTTATCTAGATTGACTATAAGTTGGTTTACGTAATACCATTCCTGAAACCTCCTGATTGTTTCGTAGGATAAACTCAGGGCATCCTCATAATTATCCGCACTAATAAGGGTGACATCAAACAATTGTGCCATCATCCGCATACATGATCAACTTCACCATATTTAGATGTTTTTGTAAATCATTCACAAAACATACGGGTCCAAGAGTACTTGCCTGTGGAAGCCCTACATGGATATTGCCAAAACTCGACCCATGCTGTGCGTCGATCAATAGTTCATATTTTTCCAAAAAATTTGATAACCTGGTTGATATTAGCTTTTCGAAAACTTTTGAAAATACAGACAGTAACGAAATCGGTCTGTAATTCGAAACATCAAAGTGGTCATTTTTTTTAAATAGCGGTTTACCTTTTGCAACTTTTAGGCTATCAGGAAAGATACCACTTTCAAACATCAAATTAATCATTGGCAAAGCATCTTTCAGATGCATTTTACTTCAAAACTTGGGCCGGAATATCATCAGGTCCAGTGGATCTTTTATTTGGTAAACTCATTATTGCGTTATAAATTTCGTTAACATTTATAGGCCAGAGAAAAATAGATTTTGTAGACTTAAATGTTGTGATTGAGCGTTCTCTTGATAAAGCATTGTCGAAATGTTCGTCTAGTTTTCTTTGAACTGAATTTGAGTAGAAGTCTAGGAAAATTTCTCGTACTATTTCTACGCTTTTCACTATAATGTTATTGTGCTTAAGACTAATTTCGTTATTGACTTTTTCCTTTTTATTAATTAAGCTATTTATTCCATAGCAAATGTCCCGTCAATTGTACCTACTCATAGTCTATATTATTAAATAATGAGCACTTAGTTGCTAGATCAATATTTAATTTATGTTGATGTTTCAATTTTCTGTATTGGATTTCGTTTTCAACACTTTCATTACGAATCTTAAACAAATTCAAAATTTGCTTAAATCTTTAATGTTTAATCTCTAAATGTTTAATCTTAAACAAAATCAAAATTTGACCTTCCGTAATAATTTCTTGCGTAACCCAGGACTTAGTGCAGGGTTTGACCGTTTTAATAGTAATTGGAAAGATAGAATCGAAGCAATTATAAAAAAAATTCCCAAAAAGTTCCTAGAAATGAATTTACTTGATCCTAATGATCCGTATGATCCCAATCCGTGGAGTCTATCAAGTATTGCATAAATTCCATGCCGTATTGGTTGAAATTTCTTGTAGAAATTTTTTTTACTGTTTGTTGTTCTTGTTTATTTACGTCGATTGTAATTACTTGACCTGTGTAATCTGATGGAAGTGTATTTAAGATTTCTGTGCTTCGATATTTAAGAGCTTTTTTGCGTTATTATATAGTCTATCCCTGTAGACGTAGATCCATAAGTACGCGTTGCTTCAATGACAATATTCTGACAGTCGTACCAATACAATAAATCAATAAATCTACGTTTTATTATTATTATTATTATCTTGCAGAAAGTCGATATTTATATCCCCCGTGATTATGCTTTTCGTGGTAAAGAAATAAATCTAAGTTAAATAAAAAGGATTCCAATTCTGAATCTGGCGATCTGTATATTACACATAAACCTCATGATTTATTGTTAGTTGAATTCCCGCACACTCGAATATTTTATCAGTACAAACGTCCATGAATAAAATTTTCCCGGCAATATTGAGCACATAATGTGTAGCTGTCCAAGTTTATATTTCCATTTTTTCACTATTTATAATCACTTCCAAACTACTTGTTTTATTACGAACACACTGTATATTCTGATCTAGATAGAAATTTTTGTATACGAGAAAACAAATCCTTTTTTTTGTTAGGATAATAAATAAACCATCACCTTAGAGTCTAAGGTTTAGACTATGTTCTTGTCCTAATAAAAGGAATTTCCCTCTAATTTTCAAACACTTCAACACGAGTACATAACCAAAGGTTGCTAAATATTATTTTTATACGAAAAAATTTTTTTTGAAATATTATTTGCACTATTGCCAAATTCTATGCTCTTTTTTAACACGCTTTTATTAGCTTGGTATGAATGTATCTATGTATGTGGCGGAATCTTTGAAAGTGATTTTCACCCACTTCAAAACGTCGGATTAAATTGAAACTCTGCACATTTATCAAGGACCGATGACAATACAATAATTTAGTAAGTTTGTCCCATTATCCTCACCAGGATCATCAGGATTAGCGATTTTTAATATTATCCAAAGACACGGTAGTGTCTCTTTAGTCTTTCACTTTCTTTTTTAGTCTTTAAAAAAGCGAGACTAAAGAGACTAAAAAAGCAAAAATAAATAAAAGTTTAAAAAAACTAAAAAACACGCTTTTATAGCTAGTCGAACTAAAAATTAGAAAATAATTTTTAAATATGGAGTTTGTTCTATAGCGATGTTAAGTTCACTGGTTTAAAATAGTAAAACAAAATTCAATTAAGTTATCAACAAAATTATTAATTTAATTGTAAAAAAGCGTGTAGTGCTTTTTAATATATTTTGATATTAAGGATATTGATTTTATATTATAATTTGATGTAAATCCCACGCTTTTACAATCAAATTAATTATTTTGTTGATAACTTAATTCTTATTATATAATATTAGACATTTTTTAATTATTATAAACCAGTGAATTTTACATTGCTATAGAACGAACTCTCCATATTTAAAAATTACTTTCTACTTTTGAGTTCGGCTAGCTATAAAAGCTTGTGTTTTAGTTTTTTTACGCAACGTAACCCAACCCAACTCAACCCAACACGACCTAATCCAATCCAACCCAACAACACGACAATTGAGTATTGTAAAAAAATTTGTTAACAATATTTTTTAATTAAAATGAAAAAAATTTTTTTGAATTTTAAACATTCATAAAACGAAAAGGGTTGGATTGGATTGAGTTGGGTTGGGGTAGTTTAACTGGTATTATTTTATTGGAGGATATTGGGTGGGGGTAGTTTAGCAAGGGGTTGGTTTATAAATTAACATTATTAAAAAATTTATTTCATAAAAATCATTAAAAAAAACTTATTTAATTTCAAGGATTTCAAGGACGAAAAAGACTTGTTCCTCCTTGAAAATACTTCTTCTGGTCCTAACAAACCTTTTTCACCCATTTCTGCTCATTTGATCCATTTTCAACCATTTTAACACGAGGTGGGGGGGGGGTGGGTGTAAAACGAATAAGATTCCAAAGTTTTATCGAAAATCCATAATTTGAAATCATATGCATCATCCCTAATAGACCTGGTATAAAACATTTTTGAACACTTCGTGTAACGTCATTTACAAGTATATTATTTTACATATCATGTAAATAATTTAAACAATAACCTATTTTGTTCTTACTATACTGCGAAGGTATTTTTTTTTGTCAATGGTTGGCTGTGTGGGAATAACTCAATTCATGCAAAAAAATTTTTGTTTGTTGTGCCGAAATCAATTCTCTGTCATAATTGTAGGTACATAAGGCCACAAAAGTAGCGTTTTTTTCAAACTTTGTAAATTTTTGTGGATTGTTCATTGCAATTATTGGTAATAAATACTTACTCATTAAAGTATATTAGTGACTAAATGGTTTTAAATGATTAAATAAAAAGTACGAAAATATCTCTAATATGATTTAAGCGGCTGTATATTGCTGTAAAGTAATATAGTTTATTATTTATATTTATAATACCCTATAAATGATGGTAGGCGAATAGTATATTTACTTATATATGCAGCTAGTAAGTTTCAGGAAAAAGCATCCGTCAGATAGAGAAAAGTTTGAGAAATATACGTTTTACTCTTTTCCTGAAACTTTTCCGAATCTTGTTTACTTTGGGATTTACAGAACCATGTAAACAAAATTTTTCTAAACTTAACTGATGAGAAATCTACACCATTGCCCGTTTTTACATGTGAAAGTTTGGATTAAAGTTTTTAATCGCAATAAAAGTATTTGATATAATTGAACTTACTTTGCTATGCACATGCAGAAATATATCAACAGCTTTATTAACAGCTATAACTCTCGTCTAGTTAAATATTTATTTCCTTGTCAACCACTTCAGTCACATGATTAGAGTAAACCAATCACGAGGAAGTACAATATCAACACATCGTACACACTACATAACGTATTAAGTTACATGTAATATTTCTTCCAAAATTTAAAACTTCTCTATTTCATCAAAATAAAAATACTACTGCGCGTGTTCACTAAATCAGATGCATGAGTAGTTACTTGAATAGTTACATATGTTAAATTGTCCATATATATGTATATATCATTACCCCCCTCCCCCACCGCGTCTGTCTATACACGGTCTGGACTGTCTGTACGCGGTAAACTCAAAAACTACCGAACGGATTTTCATATGGTTTTCACCAATGAACGGAGTGATTCATGAGGTAGGTTTAGGTGTATAAAACATTGGGGTTTTGTGTAAATTGGCCGAAATGTGACGATGATAGTTGAAGAAGTCGGAAAAAATCATGCTGACTGGGAGCTTTAGTGGCGTGTGCCGCGTAAACCAATAGAGTTATACGAAAACAACGTATTACGGAATTATTTGTCTTAAAACGATCTATCAAAATAAAGCAACGCTATATGTCTATCTTCTAAGCCGGGGCGGGTTGATAAATATATATATTGTAGCGGTTTGCCCGGGTTAATTAATTCAATGAATTAAATTCTTTTCAACTTTAACAATTTATTTATTTACTATTCCAAATATTATGTACACAATTTCCAAGAGTTACAATTTCAAGAATGTTTTATGAGGTGTTGACTGGTTCACTGTCTTTCACACTCTGATATATTTTTCGATCTGTTGTGATAATAAAAACAATATCAATATTCCGTTGTCTTAGAAACATGACATAATTTTGTTCAATTCAACTACTTTGTAAAAACCACAGGTAACTTAGTTTCATTACAAAGTACGTGTCCAGCTGCCAGTTTAATATTTGGTCCAGCTGCCAGGTTAGTATTCGTTACACTGCTGCCTTCTTAAAGATCTTTCGACTCGGAAAATTTCTTTATTTTCTTCGTAAGGGGCCAACCGATTTAAATGGACTATACGTGGTTTTCCTTGACCCGTCTTGAAACGATAAATGACATCATTGATTCGTCTTAATCTTATATGGTCCTTCCCATTTGTTCTGTAGCTTGGGCGAGACTCCTCGTCGCCGTTGTGGGTTGTAGAGCCATACCAAATCTCTCGGTTAATAACCACCTTTCTCAGCCTTAAGGTCGTAGTACTCCTTCATTTGATCGTGAGACTGTTGGATGTTGTGGCGTACCCGTTCTTGGACATCACTCATACGATTGCGAAGGGTGCTGACATAGTCTTTTCCGGCTTCGTTGTCTCCTGGTGGACGACCAAACATGAGATCATAGGGTAAACGAAGTTCTCTTCCTATGATGATACTAGCTGGTGTTTGAGCAGTACTTATATGAACTGACGAGCGATAAGCAAACAGGAACAGGTGTAAAAACGTATCTCAGTCTCATTGATGATCTGAAACCACTTTGGCTAAATGTCGGTTGATGGTTCGGTTCATTCGTTCCACCATTCCATCCGATTGAGGATGCAAAGCTGTTGTTCTTGTCTTGTGGATATTCAAGGTCGCACAAACGTTCTGGTATAATTCCGACTAAAAAATCCTGCCTTGATCTGAATGGAGCTCCATAGACACTCCGGATCGACATATCCATTCCTTTACTAGAACATCAGCAATGGTTCTAGCCTCCTGATTTTCCACTGCTTACGCTTCTACCCATTCACTAAAATAATCCATTACAACCATGATGTATTTATTTCTCGAGTCAGATTCTGGAAAATTCCAGCAACATCATCAGCAATCTTTTCAAATGGGTTTCCGACGTTGTATTGGCGTATGGGATACTGAGGACGTTTCTGGGGCCCATTGCCTGCAACACACACACTGCATTTACGATACCAATCTCGTACATCATGTTTGTAGTGTACCCAATAGAATCGCTCCCGTACTTTGGCTAGAGTTCTCTTGACTCCCAAATATCCTCCACTGGCCCCGCCATGAATCTCGTTCAGAACTTCGGCTACTCGATTTTGGGGAACAATAACTTGTCTCTTTCTTACGTCCCCGTTCACATCCTCAACCACGCGGACCAGCATACCATCTTCCAATGCTAAAGAGTTCCCTTGAGCCCAATAAGCTTTCACATTCACGGAATGTAGAGAGACCGTTTCTCAGGATGGTCTATTGGCGCTTGTCTTCCATGCAATTACCATATTTAAATCTGGATCTGCTTCCTGGTCTATCTGAAGCTCCTTAGACAACCATCTGTCATCAATTGCCGTTGTTCTACAAACCGAGGACTCATTGGCGCTTGTCTTCTGTTCCATTACCATCTTCACATTTGAGTCAGCTTCCCATTTTTCTGTTCTACTGCAATGCCTACAATCCTCAGTGCATAGTCTTCTAGACAGGGCTAGCTTGGATAGTAAAATCGAATTCCTGTAGCCTCTCTGCCACCTGGCATTTCAGGGCTGCGTGATCCGTTTCTGCCGTAGAGGTGTTTATAAAAATTCTCTATGGATTTAACCACAGCCAGAAGTTCACGTCGAGTCACACAAGAATTTCTTTCTGGCTTGGACAACGTTTTAAGTAAGATATGACCTTTTCCTGTCCATTCTGGACCTGGGACAACACTCCACCAATCCCGACATTACTTGCGTCTGTGTCCAAAAAAAACAATTCGTTGGACAAGGGATAACTCAGAACAGGCGCAGAACACAATGCATATTTCAGAGCTTGAAATGCTCTTTGACATTCTTCATCCCATAGGTACTTTCTATCATTTTAAGTTAAACGAGTTAATGGTTTTGCGATGTTAGCAAAACCAGTGACAAACCGCCGATAGTAAATGCATAGTCCCAAAAAGCTTCGCAATTCAGGCTTGTTTCGTGACCTTGGCCACTCCTCCATTGATTTTAGTTTTCCACTATCAACAGAGACTCCTTCAGAAGAAACGGTATGACCTAGATACTGCACTTATCTCTGAAGAAGATGACATTTCTTCGGGTTCAGTTTAAGACCAGCTTTACTCAATTGTTGAAACACTTCCTTCAGATTCCTTAAGTGGTCTTCAAATATTTTTCCAACGACAATTATATCGTCCAGGTACACTAGGCATGTTTTCCAGGATAGTCCGACCAGCACGGTCTCCATTAGTCGTTCATACGTCGCTGGCGCATTGCAGAGTCCGAATGTCATGGCTGTCAACTGCTAAAAACTAGAACCAACCCAGCGGGTTTTTCTCGGTCCTTAGGTGCCACGTCGACCTGCCAATAATCATTCTTTAGATCCCATGTTGAAAAATACTGTGATCCAGCAAGAGTGTCCAGGGTATCGTCAATTCTGGGCAGTGGGTAGATGTGCTTTTTTGTGATATTATTTAATTGATTATAATCGACGCTGAATCTTGTTGAACCGCCCTTTTTCTTGACCAGCACTACTCGAGAAGACCACGGACTGCTAGATGGTTCTATAATTCCATCTTTCTGCATATCATTGATAATTTTTTCGGCTTCTTCTCTCTTTGCTAATGGTAACCGTCGTGCTGCTTGTCGGATGGTTCGTGTGTCGCCAGTGTCAATTTCATGCGTCACAATATCAGTCCTACCCCGTAATCCATTTCCAACATCAAAGGTGTCCTGGTACCCGCGAAGCAGTTGTTTGAGGGACTCGACTTGTTGGTCGTAAAGATGTCTGGATGATTCCCTAACTAGATGGGCCCATTCTTTTGACATCCCACCAACATTCTTGCCAAGAACACATTGGTCAGCTTTTACTATCGATGAAATTGGCTCACATGCGCCTAAAACGATTTCTTTTTTAAGAGCCACTGAGTGAGGTTGAGATTAATCACTCAGGGGCACAGTCCTCCGTATTCGTGACAACGTTCTTCCAATTGTTATTCCCCAACCGACCAGCCCTTCATTAGCTCGGGATCTGAACAACATGACACTTCCCTGACGAGCACCTCCGCCTGTTCGAGCTTCCACGATCATCTCGGTTCTTCCAGGAATAATCACGTTCTCTAGCAAAATTATGCGGGCGCTCGATTCACCATTGTGATGCAACATAATTTCTTCACCGCTCATATTCAACGTGCCATTTTTTTAATTTACTTTGGAACCATAAATTAAGTCCATCCCGAGAATTAATATGAGCTACCTGTCCTCAATATCAGCTACCAGCATCTTGTTTTTAAAACTTTTACTCGATGGTTTGGTTGACATCAACTTCATCATGAGTAGTGGCTGCCTCTCCTGTTGCAGTGCGCAATCTCCATTTACTCGGAGCTACCCGGCCATTGGTGATGACGTTTGACCTCACTATTATTTTAGTCGCACCTGTCTCCCATCAATAAAGCCATCCACATATACGCTGTTGTCCAATGTTTTATAAGATGCCACATGTGCTATTTTCCATGGCACAGGAAAATAGCATTTGTTGGCTACAGTCGGTGCTGATACTTCTTTAATACTATCCTTACACCATCTTCGGATGTGGCCAAATTTCCTACAGTTCCAGCAACGAATTGGCCCTCGTGGATCCTTTTGGCTCCCGACGAATTCTTGTAAAACTTTTCTCAACATTTCCTCCTGAGTGGTGTCATCTGTAGTTAAGGTAACTCAAACTCCAATGCTTGAGATAAAGCGTCATTCAGTTCCTTCGGGCGCGCTAGTGTAAGTGCTTGCTTAGTCTCACTATCCCTAAGACCATCGATGAAACCATCTATGGCTAAAGTTCTCGAATTTCTTCTGATGCCGTGACGTATGCTAGTCGAACGAGTCAAGCGACATCACTTTCAAATTCTTGCAGCGTTTCATTTGGTTTTTGAATACGATTCTTTAGTTGGGAATGATAAACGTGTTCTAAGTGGGAATCTCCAAACCGGACTTCCTGACGACCGCTCAGCAGTTTGTAATCGTTTAGTTCCGTCGGTGACAATTTTTTCATCACATCTGTAGCGTCCCCTCTCAAGGCCACAGTAAGTTCCACTGCCTTCCGATAATCTGACCACTCGTTACTAGCAGCAGCATCTTCAAACTGTACAGAGTAGTTAGTCCATGATGTTTTTCCATCAAAGGGTGGTGGTTTTGTGTGTTGTTTCCTTCTGGGTTCATACCTAGAAGCACTGTTATTAACTACCGCTTCTCTCTGACGAGTCTCCACTATTTCACTGCTTAGCGTTTCTATGAGTCTATCTTCTAACTCTAGGATTCTGGTCTCTATCTGTTTGAATCTACCATCGAAGACTTCTATAGATTGTAAAGCAACATCGATGGAATTTTGAACTGTGTGTAACTCTTCTTACCAAGACATTTTGACTTTCTTGTAACTCTTCTTTCATGACATTTTGTAAATCGTCGTTCATGCCATTTTGACTTGCTTGTAAATCGTCTTTCAAGGCATTTTGAGTTGCTTGTAAATCGTCTTTCATGGAATTTTGTATCGTTTCCATCGTTTTTGACATTTTGGTATTTCAGAATCCATAATTCTGGGTCCACTCTTTCTTCAACAAGTGCTTCCCGCAACCGTTAATCCAATGCCGCCGCTATCAAGATCACTTTCTTCCAGTTCACTTCTCAACTGAGCGACGGTTAAATTATTTAAAGTTGTCATTTTATTTATTTTTTATTCCAATTTACCCCAAACACTTGACACCAAATGTAGCGGTTTGCCCGGGTTCGTTAATTCAATGAGTTAAATTCTTTTCAACTTTAACAATTTATTTATTAACGATGCCAAATATTATGTACACAATTTCACAGAGTTACAATTTCAAGAGTGTTATTTTGAGGTGTTGACTGGTTGACTGTCTTTCACACTCTGATATATTTTTCGACCTGTTGTCATAATAATAACAATATCAATATTCGGTTAAAACTTCAAATTCGCTCCTTTTACCTAGATCAGTTTTTTGTATTATAAATACGTATTTCGACTACAATGTAGTCTTCATCAGTATAAATTAGCTAGTCGTACTTTACTCTTTGACAATTAGAAATAGATATAAAGCCGAGATCAATAGACAAAAATAAAAATAAATAGAAAATTAACTAGATTAAAATATACTAGATTTAAAATATAATAAATTTTAAATTATATTGAAATTGCTCTTGTTAAAATTTCCTTCATTCACATTTATTCCTGTTAATTTTACTCTTATTAAAATTACTCTTATATTGTCGCAGGATATGTTACTTGTTACTAATTTGGAAAACTAATTTGGTGAAACTGTCACCAAATTAGTAACAAGTAACATATCCTGCGACAATATAAGAGTAATTTTAATAAGAGTAAAATTAACAGGAATAAATGCGAATGAAGGAAATTTGAACAAGAGCAATTTCAATATAATTTAAAATTTATTATATTTTAAATCTATTATATTGCTAGTAATGAATAATAGTAAAATAAGATATTATTGTTTGTTTTTTTATAAAAGAAGCTTTAGAAAGCTACGAATACAAAAAATACACTTTATATAATTATTTGATTATACTTAAATAGAAATAGTGTTATTATTATTATTATTATTATTTAAAAATTGAAAACCTTACATAAATATACCGACAAACGATAATGTAGGCACACTTTTTATACATGGAATTAATTTTAAACCGGGTGTTTGTCTGAACAAGACTATTATTTGCTTGCAAATATGCAAATATGCAATTTAGTAAACAGTCCCTTGCAAAAAAATTGAACTAATCTGCACAAGACAATCATACTACACTAAATATGCTTGTTCTTTCAATTAAACACAAACTAATGTACTTAACGTTATTAAGTATTATTATAGCTTCTTAATATTGTTCTGTGTTCTAATATTTGTGGATTTATAAGTATTTTATTAATAATTATAGACTTATATAATAACGAATTTGTGCAAAATGATGAAATATTATAAATTCGATCTCTGTCAGTCTCATTTATGTTATACTTGATAATCTTCTTTTATTATATTTTTTGGAAAATTTAATAAAAGTGTGTTTGTGTGCAAAATATTATAATTTTTATCTCTTAGACAAATTAAAGTTTAATTAATAAAGTTTAACTAATACTAACAAATTAGTTTAAAACTTACTCCGAATGCGTGTGCATGTCTCATTGTTTACTTTGGTTGATAACGATGTGAATTGATAGTAAAAAAAAACGAATTTTAATATTACGCCGTGACTATTCGTCCGATCCACGGGTCCACGGGATCGGGAGAACCACATTGCGTGCGGTGTATTAACACGCGTGGGAAGTACGATACTGCTTTTATTCTTCTTTAGAATACAATCCTGTTTTTGGTTTCTCAGATAATTAAATTTATAGATCCAAAAAATTCATCTTTAGAATACAATTATTTAAGTATTAAAATAACAAAATATCATTATAACAAGTACCACTAATATTATTTATAAAAAATTTTTAATATAATATAATATAATTATATTGAATTAATATACTTTTTTCTTTATTTAATTAATTATCTTATTATAAAATTATTGTTTCACAAATAATAATTAGTAGCACTCTTTTTCTTATAATATTTAATTATGAAAATAATTGCAATTTGGATAATCTTTGTTATATAAAGCTTACCGTGGACCCGTGGATTTGACGAATAGTAACGGCGTTTATATTAATATTTATTAATATTTAAGGTTGTTCTAAAACATCGAATGTAAAGTTATGCAACACATTTTAAAGTTAGCTAAAATTTTCATAATATAATCTTTGTCAAAGATAAAAAATGCCACTACGAGAATGAATTTTAAACACTTATTATAAAAGGTTGTTAACTAAACACTGGTAAGACCACACTAATTTCATTCACATGAAAAAGAAAGGTTGATAACATAAAACCACCCATCCTCTTCGGTGAAAGACTACAGATCACAAGGAAAGCCAAGTTCTTAGGAGTAATGTTGGACTCTATACTAACGTGTAACCCTCATCTAGAATACATAACAAATAAGAGCAAATCTTCTCTTATGCTATACAAGAGAGCATGGGGAAAAGTCCCGTGTCTAAAACCCAAAATGATCCACTGGTTTTACACAAAAGTAGTTAGGCCCATTATAACCTATGCTACTCAAGTGTGGAGGCCAAAAGTTAACCAGATAACAGAAAGCAATCCAGGATCCAAAGGCTGGCCTGTTTGTGTATTACTGGATCCATGACCAGTACACCCACAGCTGCCATGGAAGTCATACTAGGGCCGATTCCGCTGAGCATTGTAATAATAGCTAAAGCGAGATCCAGCGCCTATAGACTGTCTTGAAATAATAACTGGATTTAAAACAATCAGGTTGGACATGCAAGAGTCGTGGGAACATCAATCATCCCAGACCCCGTTTTTGAAATGGGCACTGATATGCTTCCCAAAATATACTCCTTCTCAAAGCATTTCACTGTAGACTGTGATAGGGACATGTGGGCGGAAGGAAAACCACCCTTTATCATGAAACGAATTGCCTGGGATACAGACGGATCCAAAACTGAAGAAGAGACCAGTATTGACCGGATTGTCTGGAGGAACTGCTGGAGCTGGCAAAACGGAACAATGTTAAATTGATCTGGGTGCCGGGTCACAGTGGTTTCGAAGGAAACGAAAAAGCAGATGCCTTAACAAAGAAGGAAGTCGGAATGCCCTTCAGAGGCCCAGAGCATATTTTAGGAATTACAAGGACTGCATGTAAATAGGTGATCAACGAGTGGTTAAATGCTATACTTCTTCAGAGTGCAACCAAGAGGCTACCTCTCGATGCACTGAAGCTGAACAGGATGCAACTGCGGGGGGTTGTCGGATTCATTACCGGGTATTAACCCCTGCGGAAGCATCTGCACACAATGAGACACCATAACGGGTCCATTGTGTGCAGATTGTGTGGCGAGGAGGAAGAAAAATCCAGCCACATTATCTTTGAATGCGAACCTCTAGGTTACAGCAGATACAGGGTATTCGGTGCATCTCACCCCAAATATATGAACCTTCAGGAAGACCTAATAAGTAAGCTACTGGCTATTGCCACCATATGTAGTATAATGGGTAGTATAATGGACCATAAGGTCCAAGTGCAATACTTTTTAAACCCTAAGTATCTATCTACCTATAACAGGTTGTTAAAATTTACATAAGTTATGTGTAATTAATGTTCAATTATATTTATTCAATGCATTTAACAATGATATAGGTATCAATAAAAAACAGGTGTAAATAATTACACAAGGCTTTACTATTATCTTTACTCTTACCTCCACATTCATGATTACTGCGCATCGGATCCACCTTGTTGATTTTCAAGTTTGTTGATTTCTGCATGCCTAATGCCATTTATGTCTAAATTCTGTTGAATTTCTTCTGATAAATTTGGACTGCCTCTGGTGAACCATACATACGATTTCTTGAGATCAAACGATTTCTACAATTTCTGGACCCTGAACGTTGTTTGCCATAACAATTTTGCGCTGTCACTTTTTCCTTTCTTTGCATAACATGATTCACATCCATGATTTCCACCACAATGTCTACATTTTATTCTATGCCGTGTTGGACTTGGACTTCTACTGGACGTACGATGATTTAATCTATGATTGTTTCCATTTCTGACCACATTAGTCCGCATTTCCAAAGTTTGATTATCTTTGGCAGTAAGTTCTCAATTAAGAGTCATTTTACAAGCCCTTTCTTAAGTTAAATTTTCTTCTTTTAATAACACTGCTCGTAAATGATTGTCTTTTATGCCAAAAACAAATCTATCCCGAAGCGCTTCATTTAAAAACGTTGCGAAACTTACATGATTGTGCTTGGGATTTAAGCTGTACTATCTAATCGCCAATGTTCCGACCAGATACTTGATCCAACTTGTAAAATTTGTAGGGTTGAGAAATTCCATTAACACGTGGTTGAAAATGTCTTTTCAGTGTTTCAAATAATTCATCAAACGATTTTTTTGACGGCTCTGACGGTAGCAACAACTTTTTCAAAATTGAGTAGGTTTCTTAACCAATAAATGTTAAAAAGAACGGTGCTTTTTTGAATCTTCGATAACATTAAAAATAAAGGACTGTTGCAGCCTTTCCAAATATTCACAAAAATCATCCCCAGGAACATGGTTGTATGTTCCCAATATTGTAAGCATATACATTGCAATAAATCAACTTTTCCAAAATTTTATATACTTTGAAATAAAATTTTATACAATTGTAAATCAAACCTTTTATAATTGTAAACATATTAAAATTTACAATGAAAAGTGTATCTTGAATTCAAACAAAAATAATGTTTGGAGATTCGACAATGGAAACGTGGCTATAAAAACATGTTTACTTTAAAAAAAAATTAACACGTGGTACTTGTTTACCTTAATACACAATTCATTTTTTTTTTCTGCGTAAAATAAACTTAGCCAAGACGCTCACTAGCCAAGACTATTCTAGTACACTAGTCAAGAGGGCTAGCAGCATCGAGAGTTGCACTTAAGTGTGCTGAAAAGGCGCCAGCGCCCAATGTGAATGCACCCCAAGTGAGGTAACGGAATTTTTCGCTGTTCATTAGAATAAGCTTTTAAAGTTATGTGCATACTTAGTTTCATCTCACCCTCGCGCTTAGAATAAGCCCTGAGTTTTTTTTGCAAATTATTGATTGATAATAAAAATGATAACAATGTAATAATAACAAAAAACAACACGAATGTGGTGTAACATTTGTAATTGTACTGGAAGGCGGCAAACACAAAATACTTATATGGATTCTACAGATGGCACAGTTTGCGTTAAGTCTCCATGGCAGTAAATGGCATAATCTTAACATTTGCAAGAATTGATTGTCAGTCAGCTGATCGTTTTAACGGTAACTGACCGAACCCAAAATGATCGCTTGATTCTTTATTGTGTATTGATAACATTGAAGAAATTTAGTGATAATTTTAATACAAAGTTCGAATTAATATTATCAATGTAGATAATTATAATTCGGAACTGGAATTAAAATTATCAATATAGATAATTTTAATTCGGAACTGGAATTAAAATTATCAATACAGTTAATTTTAATTTTGATATCGTCTCGGAATCGGAAATAAAATTATCAATATTGATAATAAAAATTCAAGACTGGAATTAAAATTATCAATAATGATAATTGTAATTCATAATTGAAATATTTATATACGCCTTTTTATTACTCTTTAAAATTTCGGTAATTTGAATTATGTACATAATAAAAAAGCAATCAATTTCATTTATCTTGCAATTATGGATCATGTTTCTCTACTACTTAAATAATATAACTTCGCATACATTCTTATTTTTCACTAATAAGTGTGAAAACTCTCCGGTTCTAGTAATATTGTGGTTGATTTAAATTTCTATTGAAAATTGAATGCTTTAATTAATATATAAGTTGCATAACAACTATTCTAATTTTAATTTGAAGTGATAACTCTGGAGAATAATTTTTTTACTACGCCACTGTATAAAATTTAGTATTGATATTTTTTCATATTCTTATTATTCAAAAAAAGATAATTTATATAATTATTGGTTTATGCTAGTTGAGAATTTGCATAGTTTCAACAGGCATTTGCTTAGATCAGAAATGACTTGCGTATATCCAAGCTTACTTCAATATTTCAGCACATATTTCAAAACAGTTACAAAACTCATCTCATGGAGTGAGTTACAAAAGAAAGTAGTTACAAAGAGTATTTCTCTCTGACAGTTACAAAGAGTATTTCTCTCTGTGAGCTACAAAAAGAAGACAATTACTAAAATTAGTTGATTCACATCAATTAATCAGATGGTATTTAAAATTTTTATTTCTTCAATTTACAAGTTGAATATTTTTTTATGGATTGTGCTGAAGTATCGAATGGGCGAATTAATGGTTTCTATCTGATTGTATCTAAGTATATTTTTTTTTGTATAATTTATTTAATTCACTATTCCGAAACTTGTGGTCTCTCAAACTTGTAACAATTCAATACACATTCTATACACACTTTTGCTGTACAATTTATATTTTATGTGAATATGCATTGACTTTTCAATTTATTGTTTGTATACGCTTGGTTTTTTTTTGGCCGTGTATTTTTTCTTTACAGAAGCGTAATGTCTCTTTATATATACAACTATGTATCTGAATTAAATTTGAAATCCATATTTATATTTTTGCAAATCAGACATATTTGAACATATTTTTTTTTACTGTAGTGTCTTTTTTTATATATATACAATATTTCTTTTACTACAGTTCAATTTAGCACATATTCACGTAATCTTTGTTTTCATAACTTGTACAACCAAGGTTACTATTTTAATGATAGTTGTACTATCAGTGTATTAGATTAGAAATTATTTATTTCAAATATATATTTTATTTTAACATATATTTGTTTTGTTCCCCTTTTTGTACCTTTTATTTTTTTTCAGATTCGAATCACTTGTCGATAACTAAGACACTTACTGGATAGTAAAGATCTTACTACCTCTATATTATCTTTTTTAATGGGCCCAGCTTTTATTGAAAGACTTTCGGTTCAACGTGTTTTTTTTTTATATTTACGTGTATGGCATTAGCACCGATCGTTTTCTAATTTTCATAATTCCACATACAATACTCTGCTTTGGATTTTTTTTCTAAAGTACCGTATATTTAGTTTTCATTATTTTTTTTTAAAAAAATACATCATAATAACTTTTTTAATTAAAATTACTAAATTAATTTAATTTCACATTTATGAAAATAATTGATAATTCAATTATTTTCTATAAAGTGTTTAGTCTTTTTTTTTAAAACTAAACACACAATTTTTTTTAAATTAAACTCTAATTAAATTTTTTTCATACACATATGGAAGCAGAGCAAATATCCATATGTGTCTTTTGTTTTCGATAGTTTTCACAAAGCTCGACTTGTGATTCTGAAATTCTTTTTGAAAGTTGAAATGATTATAATTTTTTCTTTATATTTATACATTTATATCTTTTACATTTTCTTTAATTCTATAATTATATTTAACTTAGTACTAATTTTTTTTCTCTTTCTTCTATTTGTTTGTGGTTTAAATTTTCATTATGCCGAGAACAACTCGTAATACACCAGGTACCCCAGGAGATGACGATCCTCCAGCTTCACCAGATGACTTATTCATCACGCCTCATCAAGTATCAGCGGTTAACTTAGCGGCTATAACTACGCAGATGCACACTACAGCTCAACAGTTCCATGCGTCAGTGCTGCACGTTTCGGATGTACAGCAACAAATACAACAGCAAAGCAAGCAGATAAGTAGCATTACCGATGCCTTGGCAACAATAACAACTACTCTATCAAATAATAACAATAGTTCAAATCAATTAACTTCAAATTTTAGTTTTTTTGCAAAACCGAGTATAGATTCCTTTATAAATAAAATCACTATTCTGGACATTTCGGTTCCAGAAAATATTATACAGTTTATTGTCGATACTCAACATTTAATTGATATTAATTTTTTACCTATAGACGTTCTATTGAAATCTTTAATCAATAGGTGTGCTTCGAACGCACAAACATTTTGGTCTACTTGTTTGGCTGACTCTTTGTCTTGGCAAAATATTAAACATAATTTATTACAAGTTTATATTCCACCTTTGACTAAACAGATATTAATTGATAGATTAGTCCGGCGAAATCAACCTGACACTGAAAAATGATTCATCTGAATCCGAAATCATACAAATTATTTTTGCTCATGCCAATAATTCTGTACTATCTATTCTTGGTTTATATCAAATTCCCGATACTTATAAAGATTTGTATCAACTAATCACTAAAATTGAGGAAATTCAAGCGCGAATAACTACAACACCCGTCAGTGTAAACGTTACTTCAATTCAAAATACGCATAATGACTCTAAATTTTTTTGTACCTTCTGTAAAGGTACTAATCACAATTTTAAATATTGTTTTAAAAGAAAGAAGGATAATATAAATGTTAGTACTACGGTTCCAAAAAACTCGCAATAGACCCCAAGTTTCTTATTAATGATGTTATTTTAAATTATACTATTTTACCTCTACAAACCATTTTCATTCAAGGTTATCCTCTATTAACACTTTTTGATTCCGGTGCTACTGTTAATGCTATTAAAACTGCGACTTTTAACAAGTTAAAATCTAACAATAGAAACATCGTCACCGAATCAATTGATAAAACTATTTCTTTGCCGGGAAATAATTTTTTAAAATGTAATTTAACTGCGAAACTTCATTTTAAATTGGCTAATTTTTCATGGACTCAAACTTTTTTTATAGTAGATTCATTACCGTTTGAGGTAATTTTAGGTGTTGCCACACTTAAAAATTGCAACATCATTTTGGACTTCTTTAAGTCGACGATCAAATTTTATTTTCATCCTAATGTTGAAATACCGTTTTCGGGTTTTTGTAATAATAATCGAATTATTAATACCATTGTCGAAGCGAAAGTAAATCTTAATAGCAAACAAACCAAAGTGTTGCAAACACTTCTTCAAAACTTTAAATCGATTTTTTCTGACATTCCTGGTCTTGCCAAGGGTTTTGAATATAAAATTAAGTTAATCGATAACATTCCGGTTTGTAAAGCTCCTTACTATCTGGCACCCGATAAAGCCAAACTTTTGGACGAGCATGTTCAAGAGCTTGTTACACAAGGGGTACTTTCTCCTTCGAACTCTAATTATAGCTCACCCGTATTCTTTGTTAAAAAGAAAGACGATTCTTATCGGTTAGTCGCTGACTATAGGTTTTTTAACAAACATATAGAGTTTGATCCGATGAGTTCAGCCAGTATGGCTCATATTTTCGCTAGCTTAGGTAATTCGAAAGTGTTTACACTCCTCGACATGAAATCCAGTTTTCATCAGATAAAATTATCAGATGACTCGAAACATGTCACCGCGATCGTCACACAATATGGTCTGTTTGAGTACAATACCATGCCTTTCGGGCTAAAGGTGGCTAGTCAATCATTAGCTCGTTTTTTAAATTCCAGTCTCGCAGAATTTCGTCATAAATTTCTTCTTATTTATTATGACGATTTAATTGTACATTCACCCGACATTGAATCACATTTAAATCACCTGAATCTCTTGTTCACTAAAATAAAGTCTATCGGTATCACTATTAATCCTTCTAAGGCTCGATTTTGTATGTCGAGGGTACGTTTGTTGGGTAGCGTAATATACGCTGAGGGACGCTTTATAGACCCTATTAAGGTGCAAGCAATCAATGACATGCCAACTCCAAAAAACGTCAAAGAAGTTATGCGTCTAGTTGGGGCTGCGGCTTTTTACTCCCGCTATATTCCCATGTTCAGTCAGATTGTAGCTCCGTTAAACGATTTAAAAAAGAAAGGTGTAAGGTTCAAAATTACTAAGGTTCATCTTGATGCAATCTCTACTTTAAAAAAATCTTTAGTAAGTGCGCCTGTCTTAAAACATCCTAATTTTGACAAACCTTTTGTGCTACAAACTGACGGATCAGCTACTGGTCTGGGCGCGGTATTACTTCAAAAGTATGATGACGGTTTGCACCCCATTATGTACTGTTCTCGAAAATTGAATCCAGCCGAATTAAAATATAACAGTCATGAATTAGAACTTCTCGCAGTAGTGACGGCCCTAGATAAATTTAAAGATTTTTTAACCGACCGCAAGTTTACTCTACAGACTGACTGCAGGTCGTTATTGTGGATTTTTAATACCCCCAATAAATTTAATAAATTATCTAGGTGGATCCTTAAAATTTCGAGATATGACTTTACCCCGGAACATATTAAGGGCAAATTGAACAATATGGCCGATTTTCTATCTAGGTTATACGAAACTGACCATATATTAGTGAACAAATTTTCTGATTCAAATCAAGATTCAGGCAAAAATTTCATTAAAGTTAAAGAGTTGCATAGCAATGATCCAGGTTATGCAAACCTTTTAAAAAAGATAACCAATACTTTGGATCAAACTGACTTAGAATCGGTGAATGAAGAAATCAGGAACAATGCGCAACTGAACTTTATTAACGTTTTAGCTAATACAAATTTTGATTACCTTTCTGTTAAAAGCGAGCAACGTAACTCTCCCGAATGTAAAATCATTTATCAAAACCTTAAGGCTCAGATGAATGTCCCTAATTTTTGCATAAAGGATGGGTTAATTTATAAGTTCGTCGGAAGGAATCGACTAAAACGTATATTTTTACCAGATAATTTACTCGATTACGTTCTTCGATATTATCATGATTCCAAGTATGCTGCGCATAATTCAGTAATTAAAACATTCCGTGAAATTAGTAAAATATTTTACTACAAAAACCTCTATGCAAAAGTAAGGGACTATGTCAGAACCTGTAAAGTGTGCCAGGCTATAAGGCCATATACACGTAACGATAGGGTTCAGTTGAGTAGTTCCGTGCCGGAGTATACCCTACATACTTTGTACGTCGACTTTATCGGTCCTATTATTAGATCAAGTGAAGGTTTTAAATATATTTTTTCTATTGTAGATGGATTTTCAAAATTTGCTTTCGCCTTTCCATGTAAAAGGCAGACCAGTGACGTTGCCATTTCACTGATACAGAAGATTTTCCTGCAAAACGGATATCCGACGGTTGTTGTAGCCGACAACGGACCAGCCTTTGCGTCGATCAAGTGGAAAACCTTCTTATTTAATAATGGTATTAGAGCTGCCTACTGTTCGAGCTATACACCATCTTCGAACAAGAGCGAGTGCCTCAATCGACAGATAAAATATAATTTAGGATGCATTCTCAAAGAATATTCTGTAGACCATAAAAATTGGTCAAAATTTTTGAGTTTTGTAATTTTCAATTACAACAACTCCTACAAAAGTACAATCGACTCAACACCAGCTGAAGTTTATTTTGGTAGAAAGTTAATGACGCCGTTTGTGATTATAAACGAATTAACTGAGTTAATCACGAGTTCTGCTAAACCATCACAAGCACATATACAAGATGCGTTAAAGATTGCTCACCAACAACGAGTCAACCAAACTTTAAATAAACCAACGCTGTCTAAATATAAAGT
Source organism: Nineta flava (assembly GCA_963920215.1). Lineage (NCBI taxonomy): Eukaryota > Metazoa > Arthropoda > Insecta > Neuroptera > Chrysopidae > Nineta > Nineta flava. The sequence continues at coordinate 58,214,709 of OY986040.1, read as the reverse complement.
GGGTCAATTGGTCATGGTTAAAAACTTGGCCCCGAATATGAACAAGAATATCGCACCTAAATTCGCTTCAAAATTCAATGGACCGTACAAGATAATAAAGTTCACTACACCAACTTCAGTTAGGCTAAAAGCTCCAAAATCTAATAAGAAAACCTTCGGCATGTCGATATACATCATTCGGCCATACTATCTCAGAGGATATCAAGGGAATGGTAACGTTACTGCATCCTAATTAAACATCTAAATATGTTTAAATCTTCACGTCTAATCCACATTTGTAAGATTTTTCATTCATCTATTCATGTCATTCTTGCTTTAATATTTTCCAATTAGCATGTCGCTAATTTTTTTGGCCCCCTGGAGTGGAGAATAATTTTTTTACTACGCCACTGTATAAAATTTAGTATTGATATTTTTTCATATTCTTATTATTCAAAAAAAGATAATTTATATAATTATTGGTTTATGCTAGTTGAGAATTTGCATAGTTTCAACAGGCATTTGCTTAGATCAGAAATGACTTGCGTATATCCAAGCTTACTTCAATATTTCAGCACATATTTCAAAACAGTTACAAAACTCATCTCATGGAGTGAGTTACAAAAGAAAGTAGTTACAAAGAGTATTTCTCTCTGACAGTTACAAAGAGTATTTCTCTCTGTGAGCTACAAAAAGAAGACAATTACTAAAATTAGTTGATTCACATCAATTAATCAGATGGTATTTAAAATTTTTATTTCTTCAATTTACAAGTTGAATATTTTTTTATGGATTGTGCTGAAGTATCGAATGGGCGAATTAATGGTTTCTATCTGATTGTATCTAAGTATATTTTTTTTTGTATAATTTATTTAATTCACTATTCCGAAACTTGTGGTCTCTCAAACTTGTAACAATTCAATACACATTCTATACACACTTTTGTTGTACAATTTATATTTTATGTGAATATGCATTGACTTTTCAATTTATTGTTTGTATACGCTTGGTTTTTTTTTGGCCGTGTATTTTTTCTTTACAGAAGCGTAATGTCTCTTTATATATACAACTATGTATCTGAATTAAATTTGTAATCCATATTTATATTTTTGCAAATCAGACATATTTGAACATATTTTTTTTTACTGTAGTGTCTTTTTTTATATATATACAATATTTCTTTTACTACAGTTCAATTTAGCACATATTCACGTAATCTTTGTTTTCATAACTTGTACAACCAAGGTTACTATTTTAATGATAGTTGTACTATCAGTGTATTAGATTAGAAATTATTTATTTCAAATATATATTTTATTTTAACATATATTTGTTTTGTTCCCCTTTTTGTACCTTTTATTTTTTTTCAGATTCGAATCACTTGTCGATAACTAAGACACTTACTGGATAGTAAAGATCTTACTACCTCTATATTATCTTTTTTAATGGGCCCAGCTTTTATTGAAAGACTTTCGGTTCAACGTGTTTTTTTTTTATATTTACGTGTATGGCATTAGCACCGATCGTTTTCTAATTTTCATAATTCCACATACAATACTCTGCTTTGGATTTTTTTTCTAAAGTACCGTATATTTAGTTTTCATTATTTTTTTTTAAAAAAATACATCATAATAACTTTTTTAATTAAAATTACTAAATTAATTTAATTTCACATTTATGAAAATAATTGATAATTCAATTATTTTCTATAAAGTGTTTAGTCTTTTTTTTTAAAACTAAACACACAATTTTTTTTAAATTAAACTCTAATTAAATTTTTTTCATACACAACTCAATATATTCAAATAAATAAAATTGTGGACAAATTCAAATATTTACCCATTATTCGTCAGATTCGTCAGATTTCTTACTACCACATAATGTTTATTCATGTCATAAATTTATTGATCTAATACCTTGTAACTATTTGTACTTGTTTATTGATCTAAGTCATTATGTTGAAGAATGAATTTTTTTAATATACAAATTATTATGAAAAATATTTTTCGATGATTTTAAAAAGTTTCCATACTTGTCTATATGCTGATACTTCTGTTCCGGTATATAAAGCGAGTTGACAATGTTATTGGCCGCTGTTACCTGTCGAATTATACTTTTGACATCAGATTCGAAATCAGCGACCCGAAAAACCACGTAGAAACCTTGTGAAGAGGCGTTGAATGGAGCATAGCTCCATACTCTTAGTGAAAAAACCAGGAAAAATCTAATTGTCACATATCTGGAAAACTGTGCATTTTCTGAAAGTGTGATCATGATAACTTTTGATCAGAGACTTATATATAGAAAGGAATAACATATAATCTATTCTAGTGCGGAGTGCTGATAAGACGGTTTTTTTATAATGTGTTAACATTAATATTGTTATGAAGAAAATTCAATTTAATGACAGGTTCTTCAAAATTTAACAGCTTATTATTTCAATAATAAAGAATATCCAGTCAATCAATAATTTAACTTGATCCTGTGTATAGTTTTTGCGTTAAAAAATGTTAAAGTTACGATTTTTAAGAGATTTTTACATAGCTTAAATGGACTTGGCGGTAAAAACATGAATACAAAAATTATATCTCGACCACCAGAAATGTCAGGTTTATGAAAACTGTCATAGTAATTATCTGATAAATACCTAGATCAAATTTCAAAACAATCCTGTTTTTGGTTTTTGAGATAATTAAATTTATAGATCGAAAAATGGCACTAAAGCTAATGTTATTTTAGATTGCCACAGTAGAAATGGCAACGCCAGTGTAATTAAAATTAATAATGAAATTAAATTTTAATAATGAAAAAATAATAATGAAACTATGAAATATTTTTTTTAAATTTTTTATTCTTATTTTTTTTAAACAAATTTTATTAATAATTAATTTAAAAAATGTTCTAACATGGTTAGAATTTGTGTATTTTTAACTACACGAACTTTACCATTAATTTTGGTAGATTTACCCCACTACTTTCATAACAACCTTAAGATTTAATATATTATACTGACTGAAGAACATAAATGGTTCAGGGCAACCATGTTTCAACTGATATATTGTCAGATGGTGATGGTGCCACCTATTCAGATGATGATCAATTACTAATTGAAGGGTTGTAAGTCTAAAGGATCTAAGTGCCAAAAAATCAAAAGACAATATTTATATGAAAATACGATCTAAGTGCCAAGCCTAATAATATCAAAAAGGATCCCACTGCCTGTTTCTTTTCAAATTTTACCCACACACATGTAAACTTGAGGCGGGGTCTAAGTGCCAACTAACTTTTGCTCAAAAGGGTCTGTATCTGTGTGCAAGCGAGGCGAGGTTGTGGTTGTTAAGAGCTGTTAGCGTGGTGTTATTGTTTAGGTCCAGTTAGTTGAATAAATAACATGGTAAAAGATGGAAGCTACACCATCTACACAGGTCAGCTCTTCCATATTCAAGGTACTAAATATGATGGCGTCTAAAACTTTAAAAAAACATGCAGTTATTTGGAGTGATAACTGCATAGGACAAAACAAGAACAGGATGGTTCTTTTTGCCTTGATCTATTTAGTAGCTAATGGCATTTATGATATTATTGATCATAAATATTTGGTCAGTGGTCACTCCTTCATGTCCTGTGATCGCGATTTTGCTCAAATTGAAAAAAGAAAGAAATTATTTAAATGTTTTGAACCGAAGGATGTGGAAAAATTGATACGAGAAGCATGCCACAAAAATCCATTTGAAGTGGTTAATTTGGACCAAAATGATTTCAAAGACCTGAATAAGGCTTCAACGGATTTTTTAAATACTACAAAGTTAAAAATATCAACTGTTTCTTGGATTCGCATCAAAAAAGATAAGTTACCCCGTGTTGATTTAATGGAATCACATAATGATTCGATACCGTGGGACAGCATCAACATTTTTAAAAAAGGCAAGTCTCCAAACCAATTAAAAAACTACACTTTGCCATCATTAGAAGCTCGAAATAATATTTCAAAAGAGAAATTAAACGATTTGAAGGACATGCTACCATACATACCCACCGAAAATAGCGCATTCTACGAACATTTGATTAATCAAACCGAAGCCTGGCGACTTTTTTATTATCTTTCATAAAGGCACTTAGCCTATTTTCAATATTACTTCATGAGGCAATTAAGACATTGAAATTATTGAATGTTTATTTTGTATTACTTCCTACGATTCCTATTTGTTTTTATTTTTTACGATTTCGTGTAGTTGTAAGACATGTGTATAATTGATTTAAGTAAAAATAAATAATTATTTCAGTAAATTGTTTATTTTATTTTGTTTTTTTGTTTTATCTCTAAATAATAAAATTGGCACTTAGATCATTTAGACTTACAACCCTTCAATTATACATGACCAACGAGTATTTTTTTATGCGAAATAAGAACCATCTATTTAAATCAACAAAATCTGGATCTAAGTTTCAAACTACCAACAAAGGTAACTTAAATTTTGCATAATCTAGATCTTCGTTTTAAGCTACAAATCTCCATCCAACTTTATTCCATAGTCTTTAAGAAACGCGGAGATTTTAATTTATCTTCTCTATCCATCTTGTTTTTCTATGAACCTTTAGACCAAACTTCGATGAAAATGTGTACAGGGATTGCATGCGATCTATGTACAATCCAATTTATATGCCAAACTGATCCTGATATTTTTTGGCGGTTGTAAATTTTTCGATATCTTCCATATGGTGATCAGGTCGCCAAGAAATTTTAAAAATCTCATAGGATTGAAGAACTTGCATGGAATGTAAATTTGTACAGTGCTAGGTAAGAACTTTGCTTTATCCGATTTTCGTACCTGATTCGATTGTTTTAAGGAGATGATAACTCATATTTTGCTATCCCTACGGATCTCCTTTTTTAAATCGTGTGGGGTCACCAATTTTCTTCCCAATCAGACTTATAGTTTTTGTCAATGAACAACCTCAAACTGGCAGGATGAGGGAAGGTTTTTTTTTCTGTTTTGATCACATAAGATTGGCTTATAGTTATCATACAAAATAAAATAGAATGCCTTGAGAAAGGTAAAGCATGCACGTTTGTAATTTTGCAACATGGGAATGGAATTTCGTATGCGATGTGCTTTTTGTATTTGAAACGCTAAGTATGTTAACGATCGAAATTGGGCAAGGAGAGAGATGTTAAGAGTGATGAGGTAACATAAAACCTTGAATTTCTTTTTTAATATTCATAAACTGGAAAAATTAGTAATCCGTAAAGTTGTAGTAAATACCTTTTACTACAATTAATTACTTTTCCATAGTTTATATAAGTCTAATATTTACAGAAATATTTGCAATTCCCATAGTCATAAATCTTACATATGAATCCCCATCGTTAGCTGATTTTTTTATAATGTATTTAAATAAATTTTCTGGAAAGAATAACGTAAATCAGTTTAAGGTTTTGAAATACTGTATTAAAATTTCATAGATCTAAAAATTATTAAAAAATTAAATACATATCTTTTTTCCATAAATAGAAATTTTCTTTGGGATAATACAATTTAATGATATTGCAAATATAATGTATTAAATGATAATCTGTTTCCAATTTCTGAGGAAATTCGTTTATTATGTACGAGTAACATTTTGGTACTTATGACATAATGTATGTAGGTAACATTGTTATGATAAAATTATATTTTTATACATTTTAAATTACCATATAATTTTATTATAATATATACTTGTGTTCATAAAATAACATGAATTAATAAAATTACATGTATTAAATTTGTTTACATTAATTTGCATACGATAATATACACTCCCGTTTAAAAAAAATTGAACCAATCTAATTAGTTTTGTGTCGAAAATATAATATTATTATGCTCGCTCTGCTCGCGAGGGGGTTCCCTACTTGACCCCGTGGCTCCGCGTCACAGAAAATAATCTTACATGAATTGTAAAAAAAGTTGAAAAAATATTTTCCAAAAAGTACTTACCATTAGAGAATTAATGCGGGGGAGGGATTTTTTGGGGGGTGAATTTTTATGGGAGGAATTTTGAGGGTTTTCCTGGGAGAGGTGGTTATTTTTTTGGGTAGATAAGGGGTTTGGGGAGACTGCGCATAGATATGGCTCACATTACCATTTTCAAGGGTAGCGATGAAAAAATTTAGGTTTTTCGAATCAACCGATTAATTTGCAGTTATTTTGCGTTAAACGCAAAAAACCGCATCTTTCTAGCATACAAAGCAGTAAATGGGTGATTTTGGGGGCGTTTTTTCCATTTTTAAGGGAGTGGCGATGAAAAATTAAAAATTTTATCGAATAACCTCATTGGTTTGAAGAAATTCTCCACCGAATGCAAAACAACCCAACAAAGGGAAATTTTAGGGTTGTTTTTCCACTTTTTGGGGAGTTGCGATGTGAATAATGAAAATAATCCAAGTATTCTGTAATTTGATTTTATTTCGAGTCGATTGTTGAAAATCCCATCTTTCTAGCATGAATAGAAGTTAAAAGGGTAGCTTAAGGGGCGCTTTTGCCATTTTTTAGGGGGAAGCTATGTAAAATTTTAAGTTTATCGAATGGTCTTCTTATTTTATAGCTATTAAGCGTCAATAAAAAAAATCGCATTTTTCTAAAATGTATAGAATAAAAGGGGGTGTTTAACCCATTTGCGAAGAGTTGCGACGAAAAAATTTATGTTTTTAAAATAATCCTATTATATTAAACCTGTTACACGTCGAATGGAAAAAACCCGATCTTTCTAAGATGAAGGGAAGTGAAAAAGGCAGTTTTAGGGGTGAAACCATTTTCGGGTGTTTGCGATGTACGTAATGAAATTTTTCAAAGTTTTCTGTAAATTTGACTTTATTTTGGGTCGATTGGTGGTCTGTTGATGTATATAACAGAAAAATGTAATTTTGGGGGGTGTTTTTCCCAACTGTGAAGCATTCTGATAGAAAAATTTACGTTTTTAAAATAATCTTGTTATTTTTATCTGTTCCACGTCAAATGGAAAAACCCGATCTTTCTAATATGAATAGAAGGGAAAAGGGCAGTTTTAAGTTTTTTTTCCCATTTTCGGGGGGTTTCGATGGAGGTAATGAAGTTTTCTGTTAATTTGACTTTATTTCGGGTCGATTGGTGAAAATCCCATCATTTCAGCATGTGTAGAACAGAAAAACGTAATTTTGGGAGAAGTTTTTCCGATTTTCCGCAGAGTTGCACTAAAAAAATTGAAGTTTGAAGCAATTTCGCATCGAATGCAAAAAACCGCATCTTTCTAGAATGAATAGAAGTGAAAAGGGCAGTTTTAGGGGTGTTTTCCCCATTTAAGGGGGTTTGCGATGGAGGTAATGAAATTTTCTGTTAATTTGATTTTTTCCAATTTTTCGAGTGTTGCAATGAAAAAATTTTCCGATTTTCCTCGTCGGTTTGAAGCAATTTCGCGTCGAATTCAAATCACTGCATTTTTCTAACATGTCTAGAAGTGGGTTAGGTTTTGTATAGATCAGTCAGTCAGTCAGTCAGTCAGCTTCACTTCTAGCTTTATAGTATTAGATTCACCAAGAACATTTGATCCCAATAAATAATGGTACTCTACTATGTTTAATCAAGAGAACGGTAGTGCGAAAGGCCGAGTTTAAGGGACACAGTTTGACTTCTCATTACAGTGCTAATACTTAAGGCAATATTAGAAGGTGATTTGACTCCGAAATATCTTCTGAATGGATAGAGCTACAGTGTTGAAATTTCGAATTATCGATACTTTACGGAATTATAAGAAACCGGTTTTTTCAATGATCGTTAACGAATTAACCGTTAAAAAGTTATTTCACTTCAAAAACGCAAAATTCGCGGTCACGCCCTAAAAAAACGCTTATAGTATAATAATTCTACGCTCCTTCCAGATATCCTTTAAAGTTGATATTTGGTATACAGGTAGATCTAGTACCCAAACCGACGGAAAAATTTCGAAAACTCGAAATTTGTATCGGAAAAAAAACATTTTTACAATTTTCGTTTTAATCAAAGCATTAGAACGCATTTATTCATCTTATTCGTTGATATTTTTATAGAGTCCTTTCTGATTGGATGATACTAGTTATTTAAATCAATGTTCAAAATGAATTTATTAAATCGTCGGTTTACCGTTAATAATTACAAAATATCTTAAAGTTATCGTAATTAGTCTAGACTTTACCTATACATTCATCTTATAAATAAAATACATCGAATTATTGTAGAATTGAATATACATCGTTTAAATTTAGTGGAAAAAACTAATATAAAAACCATTGAAATCATAACTTAACCTAATTTGGGTGGATAAGCCACCCCTAGAAACTAAACTTTAAATAAATAAATAAATAAGTAAATAAATAAATAAGTATCTACAAATAAGATTACAACAGAATCAGTTGCAATCGACATCGTGTGACATGCGGTATCTGTTTCTGAAGAACAACGTATTTGGGTCAAAACGGCCCAGTTCCTTGATCTCCGGGAACGGGTTTGTGCGGGATGATTGGAAGAAGGATTCAGCGGTTTTTCGGTGGAGGGGTTCAGCCGGATATCGCAGGGGGGCTTTCGAAATCGTCCAAAGACAACGATTTTGTAATTTTTGCATTTTCGCGATGGTGCAACTTTCGACCAAATTGGGGCAGCGTATGTGAGTACGGGCCGAATACATCACTTGTAAAGTCGATGTTTTAACCGTTCGTCCAATCTACTCCTAATGTTGAGAAGTGGGTACAACCCCGCAAAGGATGCGTTTCCAAGGGCGAGACGTTTTTTAACGTTCTTCGTCCAATTTAACAGTCTTTGAAGAGTTACTCCCAGATACTCAACACTCTGAGTCTTTTCAAGTGGGTAAGAAGAAAATTTTGTCTTCCTTGTGAACAAGACGGACTGATCTATTAGCCGACTATTAGCTATTAGACCACTATTAGCCGAAATAAGAATTGAGATGGCTTCAAGACTACCATCTTCAGGAGGCAAGAGAGAGTGGTGGACATCGTGTCGAACAAAAAAAGCAACGCCCCCACCATTTCTGGTGGCTTAAGCACCCTGAGATTCTAGTTCTCTTGTCCGGCTTCAACCAAGTTTCACTGATGGAGGCAATATGGATTTGATGCTGTTGGAGAAATGAGTGAAACTCAGGAAGTTTGCGATGGAGACTTTGAGAGTTCCACTATAGAAATCGAATTTAGGACCTACCAGAAGGATGGAATGCCATTTTCGAATAGATGAGCAGTCATCTTGAAAAACACGAGGAGTTTTTCGGAGTTCGAATTGCACGATTTCCATGCAGTCTCCACTTCTATTCTGAGTTTCAAGAGAGTCATGAAGTCAAAAGCGTTGTTCTCCGTTGGAGATGCCGGGGATTCTAGGGCCTCGGTCAGGAATGGGTTGAAAGGTGAAATAGGGGTGTTACACAAAATGTACATTACCTCTTTTTCTGAAGTCTTCTTAGGGAACCACGTATTGGTTGATGGCACTGGTGCTGGGACGTACTTCGTTGAAACCGATGTGTGAGGGAGGGCCTGGAATTCTTTGGCCTGAAGTGATGGTGGTATTGGGTGGCCTTGCGCCACGCCCGGAGCGGCCTTGCGCTTCTACTATTGCTGAGCAGGATGCCGTCGCCGCCACGTATGTCTTTGTGCGGGACAGTCCATAGAACTGGCCGGGTGTGAGCTACAATTGCAGCATTTCGTAGGATCCGACCGCGGGACTGCGCATTCTCGTGAGCCGTGGTTTTCACCACACTTCACGCAACGTACAGTTCCTCGACAGTTCCGTGAACCATGCCCGTAAACATGACAGCGGTAGCATTGAATGGCTCCCCGCTTACAAATCCACTTTACGTTTAGAACGCTTTGTGCTTGCGTCCCCTTTTCAAATTGGATGAGACGAGATACTCTTACGCTCTCGTCTCCAGTTTTGTCGGTGTGGTGGCGCATGGTGCCATGAACAATAAACTTTGGTTCATGGTCACTTTTATTGCCGTAAAAGTGGAACGGCAACTGGATCTCTTCTAACTTGGCCTTACATTTGGAGTAGTCCGAGTCGGTTTCACATTGCACACTTATTGTGCTGGGCCCAAAAGTGAACCTGATCGAGCCCTTGGCTGCCGCTTTTATGGCTTCCTCGACCTGCCTGAAATTGGTAAGAGCCATGTGAACCACAATGGGACTCGGTTTCTTTGCTGTTGGGCGAGTTGCTGACACAGTTTCGGTGATATCGACCAGGAGTCCGTATCAGCTGACGGGTTTAAACCCGTCGTCTTTCATTGGTGATGCTGTTGCTGTTGATGCTGATGATGCTGTTTCTGGTGTCGATGCTGATGTGGTGAATATCATTGGTTTCGGTGCCACCACCTTGCCGGCGGTGGTGTTCATCTTGAGTTTGAATTCCAACCTAGATAACAGAAGAAATACACATTAAATTTTAAAAATAAAATAAAGGCGCCTAAATAAAATGAAAAGTATTTAATGGTTGTAGGAATTTCAGGTTATCTTTAATTTGAATTGATAACCCTCTAGAATAATTCAAAATAACAAAATATATTTGTCACAAAAATTATTTCAGAGATATACCAGGTACAAAATATATAAAATGAAAGAGTCTAGTTTATAAAATAAAAAGTAATTTATGATAGTGAAAAAACCAGAAATTATATTTTATTTTAAATAAAAAGAATTCAATTCAGTTCTGTTACAAGAATCCCCAAAAGAATCTAATATAAATTTATATATAAATTTATTGTCAAGGGTAAATCCGTAAAAGAACGAGATAACTCTTTCTTTGATTTTTCCTGAATTGTCAATGAATCCAGTATAATAAGTATTATCAATAGATTCAATAAAGTGTAAAAACCCAGAAAAAACAAAAATTTTTGTTTCCGATAATAAATAAATATATTGTAAGATGATAGCAGGTAAGAGATCTCAGTTAAAATTTCAGATAAATTGTTTCGATACAGCGATGTTCACAGTGTCAACATCTAACATCGAATCGCTATTAAAATATTGATTGGTATTAGACCATATCAAAGTAAAGAACCATGTAGAAAACATAATGAACTATATGAACCCTAAAAATTTCTTTAACCGATGGTAATGGCCATAGCTTGTTGAATACGGAAGTTTTCGTCTAGTGTTTGAAGTGAAGCGACATTGGATAAAGTCAGTACTTGGATACGTGAACATTGTGTGCAGTTGCCTTTTTTGTAATTTTGTAAAGATTAATATATATTCTCATTTTAACTTTTTTATTATATTTTGCATTGGTAAATTGTTATTTATTACTAGCATTACCCATTGCAGCTTCGCCCGCAAAAATTTTGTAAAGCCGTTATAACCAAGTAACATAATATTATCTCCAGTCAAGATTGTCTTGGAACACTGCTGCACGTATTTATTTATTTATTTATTTATAACTAGCATTACCCGTCGCGGCTTAGCCCGCAAAAATTTTGTAACACCCTTATATCCAAGTAACATAATATTTTCACCCGTCAAGGACTGATACATCCGTCCTTGGGGATGTAGCCAAAATGTCTACATCCCCACTCCTGGCAGACAACGTATAACACATAGCACCTAAGCAACGCACATCTGTTACTATGCACTGATAAATAATAAACCTACATACATCGATAAATTATACATCTTTACCTTTTAGCGAAAATCCTGAAAGGAAATAGAGCTATTGGTTCCGTACCGAAGTAAAAATTTCGCAAAAATTTCTTCAAATGTCAATCGATCATTATTAATAAGTATAAAAGCGTAACAAAACGCGTAGCGTTTTGTGCGAAGCCTTCGGCTTGGTATATTTAAGCCTCTCAGAAAGGTGTAATATCCGACCAAAAACAAAAATGTAAGAAAGGGCCGAGTATTCGGGAAAATCCTTAATGTAATGTTCCTTCTTAAAAAGTGATGATATGAGAGTAAGGACCGAGCTATTTACAAAGATTTCGAAGTCGTATAAAACTTTTCTTGATTGTCATTTCGACAAGAACAAAACTTCTAAAAAAAACTATATAAAATTATTTTATTAAAATTTTGTTTTAATTTTGATATGTCAATTTTGATCATAGTGGTCATTTCCATAGTAACTATAAACTGTAATAGCATACTATAAATCGTTATATATCGTTGTTTTCTGGCAATTAATAAATTTAAAATTAAAATTTTATAAATTAATTAATGTTAGCGCCATCTAAGCAGAATAATTCAAAATTCATTGAGTACCAAAAATTGATAAGTTTGGAAATGCTGTGATGTGTAGTTTGAATTTATTTAATAAAATTGGCATTTAATTTTATTCACACTCAAATTATAACCGCTAGGTTATGCAAGTATTCTAAGAAAATTCGCTAAGTTTAAGCAGCTCCTGTGTAACGAATTTGTTAAGTTATATGTTTGTTCTCATTTTTTTCGGAATAAATAAATTTTATGAATTTTAACTATCTGCTTTCGTTGCGGATAGTTTTAACACAGACGATTTATGCAAATAAAATAGATTCGCTAGCGTTACTTCAAAAAACAAACCATACAAATAATAGATTTTGGTAAAAGGAGTCTATGTCGACATTTAAAAATTCTAACATTTTTTTTTTCTATTTTTAATGGAGATACGTGTGGGGTATTTTTTTCCAATTTTTTTATGACTTGTATATATAGCGAGTGTCCAAACATTTTGGAAATGGTTGAATAACTCTTTGAGGATAAAATTTGACGTCGACAAACAAAAAAAAAAGTTCATATTTTTAAAGAAGCCACCCACATCCAAACGCCTTGGGCGGGGTGAGAAGTAATTTTAAAATTTTAAATGGGAATACCAATTTTTTATTGCAGATTCAGATTCTCCATTCAAAAATAAGTTACTGTTTATCGATTTATATAAATTCGGGATAGGCGTTGTAATCGCAACAAATGTTACGCATACTGCCAAAATGCAGTCAGGCATGTCAACTTCACAAAAAATAATTGGGGGTTGCATTTTACCATCATAAAAACTGTTCTTCGTTTCCGTAAATAAGTAAAAAGTTATTGATATTATTATAAAAACTGATCAATAAAAATTTTTCACGAGCTAATGAGGGTTTCCATTTATTGTTTCAATCTTTTCCCCACTTTCCCACCTGAAGGAGGCGAGGAGGTCTTAGATTTTGCACCATAGAATGGATTTTTCAAGTAAACACGTTCTTTATTATTTTTCACTCATCCGTAAATTTTCTTCAAAAATTACCAAAAAAATTGTTTTGCGTCCACACATCGATTATTAATAACGATAGATACAAAGAGTCTAAGTATATATAATAAAATGGGTATATCAAGTTTTAATTAAAGTTAGTTAAAGTAAAGTATATGTAACACATATTTTATTTTATTGAAAATGATAGAGAGTATACCTTTAAAAAATATATGTAAAGTAAGTATTCTATCTACCTCATAAATGTAAAAGTTAACAAATTGGTTTAAAAATTACAAGATTTACTACCGATATCAACAAGATTCTGGGATTTTCGGTTCAGATTGATTAAATTTATAGAACGCGACTGTACATGGATAATATAATAAATACATAAATAAACAAAATCATGATTATAATCATATAAATTATATTAAATTAAATTAGTACTAATATAGTATAACTTTGTTTTTACTCTTTTTTGCCATTATTTCTCATTCCAACATGTGCATATTCCCAAGTAAATGTCTCAATAATTGAAAAATGTAAGTTTGTAAAGTAAGCATTTTATAAACTTAATTCCAAAATAGTATTTATTTTGTATCTCAATAATTTAAAAGAATAGTTGTCTTTAATTTTATTTCTAAAGAAATTTTGTAATTTTTAAACTAATTTGTGAACTTTTACATTTATGAGTTAGATAGAATACTTATTTTACATATATTTTTTAAAAGTAAAGAAAATAACATGTGTGTTACATATACTTTACTTTAACTAACAATAATTAAAACTTGATACATCCATTTCTTAAATACTTACGTAAGCAATGATTACTTCTGATTTATTGTTGAGAGAAAATTGTAATCTACGAATTTATATTGTTGGTATGTCCAAAACGGAGCGTGACTTCTTGTTTTAAAACTGTCGACTGTTACTATAAGCTAGTAATCTCATTTTGGATACTGCAATCATTTAATCATTCTATAGCAGGGTAGTACGTAAAAGCAAGTTTAAGGGGGTGTGGCTTCGCGTACTGACAGTGTCTATTACTACTGAAAATATTAGTCCCAAAATAACCCTCTTGTAACTTTTGAATAAAAACAGCTACGGAGATAAGCTTTGAAATACAGGTAAATTACGGAATTACAACATTATCTTTTTAAGCTCGTCGTTAAGGAATAAATAGTTTAAAAGTTATTTTTATTCAAAAATCGATTAAATTTGAACACGCCTCGATATCGTTGATAACAGATGATGCGACGTAGCCCGCACTAACTAAGGCTCAATATCATTATTGTAAAAGAAATAACCCTTAGTATTGCAGAGTTATACTTATGTAAGTCACTCAATTCGAGATTATTAATTTGGGGGTAATTTCATCAACGAGCTTTCTAAAATATTTTGGTTTGAATTATTCGTGATAGTTTATTGTAACTCATCTGTTAACCTTTCATTCTTCTTTGAGCCATCAAAGAACACTTTCCAGTGTTCTTTGATGGCTCCAAACCACATTGACTCCCTTTTGGTAGACCACAAAATCATATCGAGTTGTGGTAGTTTTATGTTTTTTTCTCTTTAACAAATGATTGTGGCGTAGGTTCAATGATAATCAGAGTGTCCAAATCATAACCTAACGCTATTTGAAAATGATTCTGTTTATATCAACCATGTGTTACCATAACCATAAATATTTTTATACATAACTTTATACACGTGCAGTTTTTGTCACAATTTGTATTTTCCAACCATGTAATACAAGTTATATGATTCCGTATGACCATAAATATTTTCTTTTACATAATTTTATGCACGTGCGGTTTGTGTTACAATTTAGACGATTCCGTATATTTTAACCATAAATATTTTTTTTAAATAATTTTATGCACGCACGGTTTGTGTTACAATTTATATGATTTTGTAAATTCACCTTCTGTATAGTACCTTCGTATAAGATATACGAGTAGTAATTCATTCGACAACTAACATTGAGAGAGTGTAACTCTGTACCGAGTTTCTCGTTGAAAATTTCCAGGTTGTGAGGAGGCCAGGTTGTGCAAAAACGAGTAAACAATATAATTACTATATTAGCTTAGTGCCATCTAGGTGGTTGCTTTTTATGTTACAAAGTACGGAATTGGTTTGTTCAACTTCTACAATTAGCTACATAACACTGGAGAAAAATTATTGGGAACTTTCCGATATCCAAGTTGATATTTGGTGTGTGTTCCGAAATATAACCCAGTATACTGGCCAGTGCTCATGACGTCATGAATCATACACATTCAATCCGGTTTTAATTTTATTACCAATGCTAAATTAATTCTCACACTAATATTTCTTCTTGAACTAATTTCGTTAGACTAATTTTAACAACAATTAAAATATTTGTTTACATTTTATTTTAGCTGATTTGATTCATTTTTTACAGTATCGTAATGATTGTGTTTACGCCTCAAGAAAAAGTTCAGATCATTAAATAGTTTTACGGTGGAAATTCTCCACCAGAATGTGTGGCAATGTTTGACTCAATTTCCTGCACCGACCTTCACCTTGCCTTCAGACAATTCGCAACATTGTTGACGCATTTGACAATTTCTGTTGTATAAGTGGCTGTAGAAAATGCCACCCATAAAAAGAAAAACTTGAGGAGAAAATTGAGGAATTAGAAAGGCGGGATGTAGAGATCTGCAGTATGTTGGAAAAAAATATTCTCAATCAGTACGAAGTGTGGCTGACATAGTGGGTATTAACCGTGAAACTGTTCACAAAGTTTGGAGGAAAAATGGCATTAAACCTTTTAAATATTCCAAATGTCAGTAGATATTTCCCGCAGACCATGCTCGTAGAATAGAATTTTGTGAAGTGGTGATAGAAAGGTCTAACCAGGATGAGAATTTTGTAAAAAATATTCTCTTTACGGATGTGTCAACATTTTCATTGTATGAAAAACATAACCTTCCATTGTACGTTATTGGTCTCGGAAAAAACAACAGCGATATTTTAATGTCCGTACTCAGTATCCTCAAAAACTGAACGTTTGGGAGGGTATCTTAGGTGATCACTTAATAGGCCAATTTTTTATTGATTGGTCATTAAACAGTGAAAAATATCTCCAATTGCTGCAGACCTTTTTATTAATCCCGCCATTCGAAACCTTCCTGGAGTAAATATGGAAACGATATGGTTCTAACACGATGGCTGTCCGGCTCATAATGCAGTCAGAGTGAATGCTTTTTTAACAAACATTTTCCCTGGCCGAATTATGAGTACACATGGTGACATACGTTGATCTACAAGATTTGTCTCCTAACGATTTTTTTCTGTGGGGCTTCCATAAGGAAACTATGTACGCCCTTGGCGGAGCACGTGACTTAGCAGAGCTAAGAGCAAAAATCCTGCAACGGTCCACCTTGGTTAACGCAGAGATGCTTGGGCACGTGCGAAACAATGTTTATGATAAGCTAGGATTTTGTTCAGCAAAAGAAAGTTGAATTTTTTAACCTTTTTTGTAATTTTTAATATTTATTTTGTACATAGTTTATTTGTAAATTATAGAGTTTTTTTTTAGTTTCTAAATTTATTTTAACAGAATTAACGCTTTTATTTTCAGAATAATTAATGTACCTTTGTTAAACAATAATTCAACAATTATTGTGTTGCTACCCATTAAAATTGTGTGTGATCATTACTCACACAATCAAATGAAAAGCATAACAAATTGCATATTATTGTATTTTGATATTTACTGTCTCTTTACCATGTTGTAATGTCTTATTTCCCATACCTAATTGAAATATTGACATAGTGTATAGCCGCACTGGCTAGTATATTTAGGAATGATTCAATAGTATGGCGTTGATTCATGACGTCATGAGCACTAGCCAGTATACTGGGTTATATTTCGGAAGACACACTTGGTATAAAGTTAGGTATGTAAATGGACATACCTAACTAGCAGAGCAACCTGAGCAGAACAAAATATAATTGTCTCATAATTAGACGCTAATTAAGTGCGAATTTAATTCCCTAATTAAAAATTAAATGCTCTTTGTTGTATTTTGCTACCGCATGCTCTGCTGGCTAAATGTTAAGCTCGCAGAGCAAATTTAAAAAATCAATTAATTATATTAGTAGATAGGCTATGAGAGTACGAGCGCAAAAAAGGTCATTTTCCCATGTTATTTCCCATAAGGAATTCTAAGGTCGATTTTGCACTTTTTGTCCCTTCTGCACATGCGCAGTTGTTCCTCAGCCAACGAATCTTTACAGACCATCGCACATATCTCTTAGCCTACCATCGCTCATACTCTTCCGTCAGCGCATCTCGACCAACCATCGCACATGTTTTTTAGCCGACCATCAGTCAGTGTACCCCATCCAGCTGTCGCGCATAGTCCATAACCAGTCATACCTGCTGCACATCTCAGCCGACACTATCCCTAATACAATGTTTGTAATGTACTCATTTTGGTTCGGTACCAAATTTTTTTGAACATTAAAATTTAGTCACTATAGATTAAAAAAAAATATTTACTCACATTTTCATTGAAAACATCCTCATCGTTAATGAGGTCTTGATAGGCCAATCGACCTAGGCCGCTGTGATAGGCCAATCGACCTATCAAAGAAATTTTGTGGTTCTAAAATCAAAAAAAGGAAAACTTTAGTAAAAAATAAATAAATAAAAGAAATCAATAGACGCACGTTCGCTCACTAAATAATAAAGCTCAATCAGAGCGCAACGTAATAGTATCTGCTCTGATGGAGCATTAACTAGCATTGTTGCTAGCAAAGTTCTTGCATTATCAAATCTCACTAAAAAAAATAATTAAGTAAATTATTTATTATTTATTAATTAGTTTAAAAACGTATTGAGAAAAAAAAATTTAAAAAAACTTACATGTTCGTGTTAAATAGAACAAATTCCCATAATCATTTTGAATACAATAAAAATTATTTTAAAAAAAAATTTTACAATTTATTCAAAAAAATTAGATTCTGACATGCCTAAGGTTACCACTTACGTCACAACTCACTTCTCGAAATGCTGATGTAAATTTATGGTTCAGGTCATTGGAATGCTTAACTATCCCAGAAATGCAACAAACTAATTGACAAGTATGATGTATTAATTATAATAGATTGATTTCTATTCACAATTTTGTTATTAATAAGCAACACGCAGTACGATGGTGTAATGTTTAAATGATGTACTATCACCGATATTGGGAATTCGAATAAATAGAAGGTTTTACATTTTTCTAATATATACAAAGATAAATTTGTGGATTTATCCTCGTAAAATTGCGTAGGCAATGCATTCCGTATTGATATTTGAAAATATCCAGTTAATTTTTTCAAACTTTTGTTAAACAATTCAGGGTGATCATTAATTTTATGGCGCACATGTATAGTTAGTGTATATAAGTCCACAGCATCCGTTGAATATTCCGGACTAGCTACATTAAATATCCTCTTATTTTTTCCATCAAAATATGACTCAGATTCATTTGTTGATAAACACTTTGTTTCTAGACTTTGTAAGTTCACCGCATCATACATGTCTGTAGGATTTTGTACATTTATAATTTGCTTGGATTTTTGCAAGTTATCAATAATAAAGTATAGATAAAGAAATAAGCAAGGTCAAATTTATTATTATTATAGTGTTGCAATGTGTAATCGCTATTTAGAAATTAAAGTTCAACAAACTATTGTGTAGTTAGAGTTTATATCATTTTTTTTCGCATACCTTTTGCAAACCATTCTAATTGACTCTGAAATGTATGGTGGAGAAAAGAAAAACTCGGTTATTTTCATTCTTTTTTTTGGTTTTTTAATTAACAATCAGGTAATGGTAAATACAATATTAAAAATCAATATAAAATGTAAAAATAATAATTATGTACCACATCAAATTATAATTGTACTAGATCAGCAATTTATAATAATTTATTATATAATATAGGTATGTAATATCTGCGATGTGATTTTTAATTAGATAAACGAAGATATAAAAGTTGAAACATGTATAATTATTTGTATTTTCTCAGTTTAATTTTGTTGGTTGCGTTGATAAAGTCATCATCTGGTCCTCAATAACTAAAATATCTTACTAGCTAAAATATGACTTAAATGTCATATTTTATAGAATATGATAATATATTAGACTGAAATGTTTATACATCATCGATTTCAGTGTATGTTTAAATCTCTCTACAATGCACGCTTTTTTTTTGCTGAATACACAGAATAATGGTTTATATTGTACTCTTTCATTAACCTTAAAAAATTTTTATTTTTTTAAATTCAATACCATTATCTGTTAATAGGTTTTTCGGAGTATGATCTTTTATAATCTGCTCCATAGCAGTAACAACATCTACAGTATTTTTTTAGACTCTAATGGAATAGCCCTTGGAGCACTTGGAGCAACAATCAATTACAGTCAATATATATTTAAAGTTGATATTTTGTCTAGCGAACGGTATCATCTGTACTAAGTCAGCCTGATACAAATCATGAATTCCTTTAAAGATTACCCGCCTTCTTTTGAAAATTTCGTCGAGCTAATTTATGTAACTCGTTCACAACAATTTGTTTTTTTTATCCATCTATTAATGCATATTTTTAAATCGATACTAGCATGTAATAACGGAGATTCTATAACCTGATGAAGAACTTATCACCTGATGATATATGATTAGTTTTTTAAATGATGATTTTTGAGGAGAAAACGACCAAATTTATCTATACTATCCATAACTAGGTCTTGATCTTGAATGATTTATTCATCAATTTCACATTAATATATATATTATCGGCTAGGGTTTGATACCGCTTTAAAAGAGGTCTCTTATAAAAGAGGTTTTAAAGAACTTCTTTTTAAGAGACCTCTTTTAAAGAGATTTTGTTTATAGAAGAACCTCTTATAAAGTGACATGTTAATAAAATAACCTCTTTTAAACATACGTCTATATATAAGAGATTCAGAATATTATATTTTCTTCTCTTAGTTCTGATATGATCGAGTTTATCTCGTTCACATAACTATTATTTCCGGCTGCTTGTGAAGCATACAAAAGGCGTAATCTATCAAACAATTCATCAGCTGTATGATAAAACCTTTGATCAGTTCACTTCTCCATAATCAGTGGATCCCTGATTCGAATGTAGACCATGATAATTTTTAGTCAACCGGAACTAACAACTTTTTTATTGGAATCACTTAAAGTGTTGAATGCAAATGGTGGTTTAAATATATAATGGCCAAAATGATTTCCATTTGTATCAATCTAATTTCATCACAAGGCTCAAATTTTGTTGAATTATACGCTTGGTGATTGTGATATTCTAGTCCTGTAATCGTATTATCATACTCAGATACGTTAGTTACTTCTAAAATTTCTGCCATGCTTCTTTTTAATACAACTTATGCGTGATACCCTACCCAAATCACCAAAAAAATATGAGTCAGGAATTATCAATCATGATATAGCTAAAAATAGTGGAACTCATTGGATGGCATATAAAAAATTAAATAAGAATGTTATCTATTTCGATAGCTTTGGTAACCTTCAAATTCGCTTGGATTTTTGCATCTAAGTTATCAATAATAAAGTATAGATAAAAAAATAAGCAAGGTCAAATTTATTATTATTATAGTGTTGCAACATGTGTAATCGCTATCTTGAAATTAAAGTTCAACAAACAATTGTGTAGTTAGAGTTTATATCATTTTTTTTTCGCATACCTTTGCAAACCATTCTAATTGACTCTGAAATGTATGGTGGGGAAAAGAAAAACTCGGTTATTTTCATTCTTTTTTTTGGTTTATTAATTAACAATCAGGTAATGGTAAATACAATATTAAAACATTATATTATCGAATGATAATTAGTGAGAACTCTAGGTTTTTGAAATAAAATTTCAAATTCTCCTCCTTTACCTAGATCAGTTTTTTGTATTATAAATACGTATTTCGACTACAATGTAGTCATCATCAACATAAATTAGCTAGTCGTACTTTACTCTTTGACAATTAGAAATAGATATAAAGTCGAGATCAATAGACAAAAATAAAAATAAATAGAAAATTAACTAAATTAAAATATACTGGATTTAAAGTATAATAGATTTTAAATTATATTAAAATTACTCTTGTTAATATTTCTTTCTTTCTTGTTAAAATTTCTTGTTAAAATAAGTATATTTACAGAAATTTGTTACAACCAATACAAAATAGAAAATAGGAGTAACACCCCTCCCATCAAGCGTTGGTAAAGTGACTATAAAATTTTCTTGTTTTTAGCACACGTTTCGCTTTCATCTCCACATTTTCGTTTCATATTTAAAGAGTAATGCCCCCATGGTAGAGTATCAAAAGAACTCGGTATTAGGTAGCGTTTGTCATGATAGGGGCTAAGGGCAATTTTCGTTTGAGTTTGTGAGTATAAATTAAGCTTTTCGGATTTTATGAGGTTTTGAACGACCGACATCTCCATAAAACTCTCCAGACTTTCAACATAATCTGCAAACGTTATTTTTGTTTTAAGAACGGATCGTTTAACACCCTTAGTCTTTTTAGTTAGTCTAATATTACTTAATTATCGTGTAATTTCATCCTGTTCAAAGGCAATTCAATAGTAATAATGGATAAAACCGATTAATCACAAAAAATTCACAAAATGCTAGACGAAGGCCCATACAGAACTCAAAGGACCAACCCATTGTCGGCATTCATAAAAGAAGTTAAAGATACTTTTGACGAATGTCCAAAAATCTTAAATAAATAAATAAAATACCAAGTACAATGTTCAAACCCGGTAACACCAAGATTATATTGCCTTCCAAAAGTTCATAAAAACGACGGATCAATGAGACCAATAGTCTCGGGAATCAATTCTCCGACATACAAGATAGCAAAATGGTAAGCAAAATTCCAGGCCTTTAACGAAACAAATTCACTCTCAATCAGAAACAGTATAGAACTAATTGATAAAATCAAAGACCACCCGGTACAACCAAAATCACTACTAATGTCATTCGACGTTAAAGCTTTGCCAGTGTACCAATCCCAGAAACCATAAAGATATTGGAAAAATGGCTAAATACTCAGAATATACCTAAATACGAAATAACAGAACTACTAAAACTGTCACGTCTTTGCATGAAACAAAATGTCTTTACATTTGAAGACAAATTCTACATGCAAACATTCGGGACAAGCATGGGTAATCCACTATCACCTTTCCTAAGCAAGCTCTTTATGAACGACTTAGAAGAAAAAGCCAAGAATAGCGTCCAATATTTTCCAACGGTCTGGTACCGATATGTTGATGACTTTTTTACAATTTTTGATACGGATAAAGAAAATCCAATAACTTTTCTAGAAAAGCTCAACAAAATGTACCCATCTATAGAGTTCACAAAAGAAGTCGAAAAAGAAGGCTCGATCCCCTTCTTAGATTTAAAAATCAGCAGGAACAAGGGCACAGATAAACTAGATTTTGACATTTACAGAAAACCGACCCACACAGAAAGATACATCACTTCAGATTCAAATAGTCCACCTCAACACAAACTAGCCATATTTATTTTTCTAATAAATAGACTACTGAAAGTACCAATGTGGAGAAAAAATTATTTTAAAGAGACCCAACATATTAAACAAATTGCAATATTTGACGGCTACATTCAAAAATTAATAAACAACATAATCCGTAAAATTAAATTTAAAATTTTAAAAAGAAACACAACGACACTAACACCAGAACGGGCCAACATCGAACAAACGAGATGGTGTAAGCTACGTACTTCCCACCTTGTACGAACAAAATTAAAAAAAAAATGGAGGATCGTAATATAAAAATAGAACTCGTGAGCAAATGTAAAATTAAACAGATCCTCGGGAACCCAAAGGACAAAATAGAAGATGGA
Source organism: Nineta flava (assembly GCA_963920215.1). Lineage (NCBI taxonomy): Eukaryota > Metazoa > Arthropoda > Insecta > Neuroptera > Chrysopidae > Nineta > Nineta flava. Next base: position 58,191,610 of record OY986040.1, on the reverse strand, counting down.
CAGAAATTGGGAATCTATAGCAAAGAGTGTGCTTCGTGTTCACAAACATACATTGGCCAAAGCCGTAGACAAATTGGAACCCGATTCAAAGAACATATGGCTCATATGAAATACGTCAGATATAAAAAATCCTGTGTAGCTGCACATATTATAGGGAATGGCCATAAAATCGACAAATCCAATTTAAAACTTATTAAGGCAGTACAAAATCCCTCAGAGCTGGATGCATATGAAAGTTGAGGCATCCTACTTATTGTGACTTGGGTTTAGCGCACAATTAGTAAAGTAGCCCGCTGTTGTCGCGCAGTGGAAGTGTAATGGCTTGAGAGTGTCGTCGATGGGGTTATCTGATACCGAAACACTCTAAATTGAATTTAAATAACAAAAAAAAATTTAATGTGATTAAAAAAAAAATCAAGCAAAAAAAAAAATGTGTGTGCCTCTCTGTCCGGGTGACGATCTGTAGCTCAATTTTGATGTAATGTCTGAAGAGCGCCTCTATTCTTTTGAACGCGAACTATTGGTGTCATCGTTAAACTATTTTTTTTTGTTTATGATTTAACTATTTAGTTTGTGGTTTTTTTTAAAAAGTTAATGTGTTGGGATTAAATTGATTATTGGGATTAAAGTGATTAAATTATTATTTTTTGTTAACATATTTTAGGACGTTCAGTTCGATTTTGTTCACATTCCTCGAACTAAGCGTCACCTTTATTATTTAAAAAAAACTATACATGTGTTTTTATTCTTTGTATATAAAAAAAAAAAAAAGGTTAAGTTTACTTAACCAAAAAAAAATTACGACACGTGCTAATGTTATTATAGAATTGAAGTTGTAAAATTGAATCAAGATACGTCGACGCTTCAATCAATGGTGGATGATTTCCTGGAAAGCCGTTGGATTATTGCTAGCGGTAATGCGCTGAATTACCAAAACTTTCCAAGTGCTTTTAGAAAATACCGACTGGATTCATGCCGTTTTCGGCATATTAGCAGTGGTAATCCTTCACTAAAAGATATGTGATCCCAACATCGATTGAAAAATCGACAAACTATCCTGAAATAAAGTTAAAAGAAACTAAATATATCGTAACAGCTAAGTATATATTGTTAATTATTAAAAGTGTTCTCACACTTAACTAATGTTTTAAATGTTTTTTTTTTTGTTTTATGAACCTCAACTTATTGGACGTTCCCGGGTGGAGTAATGAACAGTGCTGAAATTAAGTTTTAGATGAATTATATTACCTTCGACGTGACGGATTGTTTTCGAAGGCACCCCCTACAACAAATGATTCGATTATCCAATATATCCAAAATAAATGATGCAAATATGCAGCCGAAATATAGACGATTTAGATGTTGGAGCAGTAACTGTGGGTGTGTATATATATTCCAAATCCAATTATCATTCAAATCCACCATCAATCGATCCGTGGAAAAATTTGCCACGAGGTGATTTGTTCACGTCGCAACTCGTTGATGTATTTTTTTGTTCTCCTTTTAAATTATATGTATTAATTTTTTTTTAGAGCTGTTATCACCATGAATGTTGGCCAAGTAATGATTTTTTGGCGAGTCGGACTTACGAGCAAAACACAAATATGGCGTATGTAATGTTGGATCATGCATGGTGTCGTCACCGAAATTTTTGGCGGGAATATCATGTTTACGTATTGTTTTGTTTTTCATAAATCGAATCATTTGTGCGGCGATATAATTCATTGGTATATATATTTAACACTATTATTTTATAAGGTTCGTTTTAACTTATGAATTCTGACCTTTTTTTTTCTAATTTTTTTTTTTTTTTTAATAATTTTCCGCCCGGGGTCAACGGTGCAATATAAATCTTATTTTATTCACACTCACTTTTATTATAAAATTAAAATTAAAAACCCAAATTTGACGAAACGCCACAGTCTCCCTCGCTACGGAATGAGATACTACGGTATCTCATTATCATGGTGCGTCGTTGCGCTCTATATACGGTCTCAGGTCTTCGATATGGGCTCTATAGCGAACATGAGTGTCGACGTCTTCGAGTTCGCATGACACGGGCGTTGTTAATCGGAGGATTCTCCGTGGTGTAGTCCACCGAGGAACAAATTTCCTGGCCTCGTTGAACTGGGGTCCACCATGGACCTTTTGTAGAACTAACTGGCCCTCACGGTAAGGATGATGGGGCGGGTGCCTAGCGTTGTGAAATCTACGGATCTTTTCATGTACCTTAGACAGGGATTCTCGGACCTTATCTAGGTCCGGCGGTGGGCCTTCCCCTGGGATCTCCTGGAGATCCCACTATAGGTCGATGGGGGAATACACTTCATGCCCGAGAAACACGGTCGACGAGCTAGCTTGGATAGACTCGTGGTATTGATTATTATGCGCTTGTTGAAAATATGGGATAAATTTATCCCATTCGCGGTGCGATGTCGCATATTCTTTTATAAGGATCGTCAATCCACTTTTCAAATCGCGATTAACCCGTTCGACAGCATTTCCCGAGGGATGGTACGAGGCGCACCTGACGTGCTTTATTCCAAACCTAAGACACATGAGTTTAAATTTTTCGCTGGTGAAGCATGTTGCGTTATCGGACACCAAATACCGGGGTGGACCAAACCGTAGAAATATCGTGTTCGACCTGTCAATGGTAACCTCAGCTGTTAAACGCTTGACAGGTATGGCTTCTACCCATTTCAGGAAACCGTCGAGTAGCATGAGGACATACCTGTTCCCGTTTTTGGTACTCACCAAAGGACCAATATGGTCCAAATATATACGTTCCCATGGTCGTGTTGGTAGGTTAGACGCTAGTGCGGCACCTGGTGCTCTATTGTAAGGTTTGCACCTTTGACACTCTGAACACGATCTAACGTAATCTCGGACGTTTTCAAACGATTTGGGCCACCAGAATCGACGGGCGATAGTTCGATAGGTGACCGTGATCCCAGAATGCATGCCGGAGATGCTATCATGAAAGAAATAAAGTAGCATGTTTCTCATTGACTTGGGTACCGATACTCGTCGAAGACGATTCTTTCCAACAAGTTTCACCAGGAGATCGTTCTTGATCATGTAACCTTTAACATCTTCCCCTGCCTGTAGGCGGTTGAAGATGAGTCTATGGTCAGGATCTTCCTCCTGGTGACGCTTTAGTGAAATGAATGATTGGGGTACCTCGTCCAGGAGATTCATGCTAGGGCGTTCTAATTTGTCAGGGGGTGTCTGTTCGCCAGTCTGTTGTTGGTCGTTCGTCTGTTCGATTGTGAATAGGCGGCTTAATCCGCCTGCTAAGACGTTTTGTGGTCCCCGAATATGCTCTACGTCAAAATCAAAGCGGGATAGCTTCAGTAACCATCGTCCGATTCGTCCGAGTTGTTTAGGATGTTTGATCATCCAGGATAGAGCTGCACTGTCGGTCTGTAGGAGGAAACGTGTTCCTAACAGGTATTGCTTGAACTTATCGAGAGCCCAAATGACAGCTAAACTTTCGAGTTCGTAAGCAGAATAATTGACCTCTGCAGGTGTCAATTTCCTGCTTGCGTACTGTACAGCATGTACGCCATCGCTTAGCCTCTGGAGTAGAACAGCCCCGATGGCGATTCCGGATGCATCGGTTTGTACAACGAACGCCTTGGTGAAATCGGGAAAGATGAGTACTGGAGCTTCCGTTAGGGCTCGCTTGATACTGACGAAGGCTTCCTTTTGGGCATTACCAAAGTGATATACATCTTTTTTTTTCAAGGTATTTAATGGGGCCACAATTTCGGCATAGTTGGGTATGAACCGAAGAAAAAACCCAGTCATTCCCAAAAAGGACCTGAGCTGTCTGATATTACGGGGTATTGGCAGATCCGATATAGCGGCTACCTTTTCGCGATCGGCCTGGATCCCAGCCGCGGAGATGACATGTCCGAGAAATTTGATGGAGGGTAAACAAAGTTGCATTTTCTCGGGCTTTACAGTCAACCCAGCACCTCGGAGTCTACTAAAAACTGTATGTAGGTGCTGGAGGTGATCATCGTAACTACGACTGAAAACCAGGATATCATCGAAATAGGGGATTACACACTGATATCTAAGATCGGCAAATAACGCGAACATCAAACGGTTGAGGGCTTGTGGACTAACGCTAAGTCCGAATGGTACCTGACGAAATTGATACTGACCGGTCGGCGTCGAAAAGGCCGTGACCTTTCTACTATCCTCCGAAAGGCAAATCTGGTAAAACGCGGATTTGAGATCTAAATTTGAGAAGTAAGAGGATCCGTTCAGGCTCTGAAAGATGCTATCCATATGAGGTGATGGAAAATCGTCGAAGACGACTTTCGCATTCAGCTTTCTGTAATCGACACAGAGCCGAAACGAGTCATCTTTCTTCTTTATTAAAAACGCGGGGGAGGAATACGGTGAGCGACTGTGTTCAATGACCCCTCGTTCAAAGAGTTCGGCTACGTGATCATCCATCTCCTTAGCCTTTGGTGGAGCTAATGGATATGGAGGACTCCTAACCGGGATATCGTCCTTTAGGTGGATAGTATAAGTGTAATCACGCGCTCGGCCAATCTCATCAGTCAGTACGTCCTCGAACTCAGCTAATAGTTCCTTCAGACGTGCCTGTTGGCTAGAAGATAGTGTAGGCGATGTGACAACGTTACAGACAGTTTTTGTTTTTGATGCGGTTATGGGCATTGGATTGTCAGGGTCGAAGCCGAAGGTGACTGTAGAGGTGGTGAAATTAAGAGTCGCCTTCAGATGTTTTAAGAGGTTCACCCCCATAATCAGACTATACGTCAAGTTCGGGATTATGAAGAAAGATAGAGGCCACGAATAGCAACCTATCTTCACTGAACCTTCCAAACTTTGCTTTATTTGGATAACCCCTCCGTCAGCCAAGACGGTTTCGATGAAGGAGTCACGAAGTTGACCTAGTTTGAGTCTGGTTATGGTGGTGGCCACTTTGCGAGAACAAAAACTATAGCAAGCCCCTGAATCCAATAGGCAGTCAAAAAGACATGGGCCGATCTTCACGATAATTGTCGGCAGGTGGATTCCGTAACTACGACTAGACAGCAATTTCCGGTACCCAGTGAGACCACGGTGACGTATGCGGGGTACAGACGGACAGACAATGGGTGAGTTGAGGTTCTCAGTTAGTTTTTTGTTTTTTTTGTTTTATCAGAACTCTGTTCCATTTGCGAGTATAGTTCCTGACGATCATTTATTTGACGAACTTCATATGCCACGAGGTCAAGTGCGTCAAAGGTGTCCGGCACCGCTTTGAATCGGCAGATATCGTACGTAGCACGATTCATACGGGCCCAAAGAAGAGTGGCTAGCTCACGCTCGCTCATAGCAGCTCCAATAATTTTTGCTTTGAGCTTAATGTCATTGATAAATGAAATAAAAGACTCATCCGTGCGTTGCCACCTATGAAGGTGTTCGGATACAAGTAACGACCTATCGGCCGGTCCGAAGAACACATCTAAAATTCTGGTGCGAAGGGCATCCCAAGTTGGACAGGATGTGATGTTGGAAGCCCACCATCTTCGAAAATTCCCTTCGCAGAAATGAAGCACGTGAATAAGAAGGGGTTTTTCGTCCAAAATATCCAAATCGGATAATTTCTGGACCTCCTCCATGAAATTCATAATTTGACTTTTGGACGTTCCGTCACACTTGACAAAGTCTTAAAAAAATGTATTTATGATCACGGAATAATTAATTTTATAATTATCGGGTGACACTTGTTGATGTCCTGTCATTTTATAATTTTCAGGTTGAACATGCACCTGGTTTATGGACTCACATATTTGTTCAAGTTGGGCGTTCATGCGTAGCAGTTCTTGATGGTGTGCCGCATTCAGGTCCGTCTGTGTTTTGATGAATTGAAACACGCGAGACAGTGTGGTATCTGCTTGCGGCTGCGCTGAAGATGATGTCGATGCTGGTGCTGGAGCTGGAGGTAGAGGTACTAATGGTCTCGTAACTGTAGCTGCAGGTACTGGATTAGCTGATGGAGCTACGGTTGTAGTCATTGTTGTATATGATGATACCTCTGGTGGTGTGAGGAATCCTGGAGAATTTGCCTCCTGGATTGTGGTTGGTACCGGATCTTGGTTTTGCCCAGCCGTTCTCCTGGATCGTGTATCTGGCATGATGCTGAGGGCGATGTAAAGGCGTTTGCATGTAAGAAAAAAAAATAAAAAAATAGAAAATGTGTATAATGGATTTAAAAAAAATTGCTATCGGGGTCTGCTCTGGCTTCGATATCGATAACCACACGCTATGCTACCATCTGAGGCATCTTACTTATTGTGACTTGGGTTTAGCGCACAATTAGTAAAGTAGCCCGCTGTTATCGCGCTGTGGAAGTGTAATGGCTTGAGAGTGTCGTCGATGGGGTTATCTGATACCGAAACACTCTAAATTGAATTTAAATAACAAAAAAAAATTTAATGTGATTAAAAAAAAAATCAAGCAAAAAAAAAAATGTGTGTGTGTCTCTGTCCGGGTGACGATCTGTAGCTCAATTTTGATGTAATGTCTGAAGAGCGCCTCTATTCTTTTGAACGCGAACTATTGGTGTCATCGTTAAACTAATTTTTTGTTTGTTTATGATTTAATTATTTAGTTTGTGGTTTTTTTGTAAAAAGTTAATGTGTTGGGATTAAATTGATTATTGGGATTAAAGTGATTAAATTATTATTTTTTGTTAACATATTTTAGGACGTTCAGTTCGATTTTGTTCACATTCCTCGAACTAAGCGTCACCTTTATTATTTAAAAAAAAGTTTACATGTGTTTTTATTCTTTGTATATAAAAAAAAAATAGGGTTAAGTTTACTTAACCAAAAAAAAATTATGAAACGTGCTAATGTTATTATAGAATTGAAGTTGTAAAATTGAATCAAGATACGTCGACGCTTCAATCAATGGTGGATGATTTCCTGGAAAGCCGTTGGATTATTGCTAGCGGTAATGCGCTGAATTACCAAAACTTTCCAAGTGCTTTTAGAAAATACCGACTGGATTCATGCCGTTTTCGGCATATTAGCAGTGGTAATCCTTCACTAAAAGATATGTGATCCCAACATCGATTGAAGAATCGACAAACTATCCTGAAATAAAGTTAAAAGAAACTAAATCTATCGTAACAGCTAAGTATAAATTGTTAATTATTAAAAGTGTTCTCACACTTAACTAATGTTTTAAATGTTTTTTTTTTTTGTTTTATGAACCTCAACTTATTGGACGTTCCCGGGTGGAGTAATGAACAGTGCTGAAATTAAGTTTTAGATGAATTATATTACCTTCGACGTGACGGATTGTTTTCGAAGGCACCCCCTACAACAAATGATTCGATTATCCAATATATCCAAAATAAATGATGCAAATATGCAGCCGAAATATAGACGATTTAGATGTTGGAGCAGTAACTGTGGGTGTGTATATATATTCCAAATCCAATTATCATTCAAATCCACCATCAATCGATCCGTGGAAAAATTTGCCACGAGGTGATTTGTTCACGTCGCAACTCGTTGATGTATTTTTTTGTTCTCCTTTTAAATTATATGTATTAATTTTTTTTTAGAGCTGTTATCACCATGAATGTTGGCCAAGTAATGATTTTTTGGCGAGTCGGACTTACGAGCAAAACACAAATATGGCGTATGTAATGTTGGATCATGCATGGTGTCGTCACCGAAATTTTTGGCGGGAATATCATGTTTACGTATTGTTTTGTTTTTCATAAATCGAATCATTTGTGCGGCGATATAATTCATTGGTATATATATTTAACACTATTATTTTATAAGGTTCGTTTTAACTTATGAATTCTGACCTTTTTTTTTCTAATTTTTTTTTTTTTTTAATAATTTTCCGCCCGGGGTCAACGGTGCAATATAAATCTTATTTTATTCACACTCACTTTTATTATAAAATTAAAATTAAAAACCCAAATTTGACGAAACGCCACAGTCTCCCTCGCTACGGAATGAGATACTACGGTATCTCATTATCATGGTGCGTCGTTGCGCTCTATATACGGTCTCAGGTCTTCGATATGGGCTCTATAGCGAACATGAGTGTCGACGTCTTCGAGTTCGCATGACACGGGCGTTGTTAATCGGAGGATTCTCCGTGGTGTAGTCCACCGAGGAACAAATTTCCTGGCCTCGTTGAACTGGGGTCCACCATGGACCTTTTGTAGAACTAACTGGCCCTCACGGTAAGGATGATGGGGCGGGTGCCTAGCGTTGTGAAATCTACGGATCTTTTCATGTACCTTAGACAGGGATTCTCGGACCTTATCTAGGTCCGGCGGTGGGCCTTCCCCTGGGATCTCCTGGAGATCCCACTATAGGTCGATGGGGGAATACACTTCATGCCCGAGAAACACGGTCGACGAGCTAGCTTGGATAGACTCGTGGTATTGATTATTATGCGCTTGTTGAAAATATGGGATAAATTTATCCCATTCGCGGTGCGATGTCGCATATTCTTTTATAAGGATCGTCAATCCACTTTTCAAATCGCGATTAACCCGTTCGACAGCATTTCCCGAGGGATGGTACGAGGCGCACCTGACGTGCTTTATTCCAAACCTAAGACACATGAGTTTAAATTTTTCGCTGGTGAAGCATGTTGCGTTATCGGACACCAAATACCGGGGTGGACCAAACCGTAGAAATATCGTGTTCGACCTGTCAATGGTAACCTCAGCTGTTAAACGCTTGACAGGTATGGCTTCTACCCATTTCAGGAAACCGTCGAGTAGCATGAGGACATACCTGTTCCCGTTTTTGGTACTCACCAAAGGACCAATATGGTCCAAATATATACGTTCCCATGGTCGTGTTGGTAGGTTAGACGCTAGTGCGGCACCTGGTGCTCTATTGTAAGGTTTGCACCTTTGACACTCTGAACACGATCTAACGTAATCTCGGACGTTTTCAAACGATTTGGGCCACCAGAATCGACGGGCGATAGTTCGATAGGTGACCGTGATCCCAGAATGCATGCCGGAGATGCTATCATGAAAGAAATAAAGTAGCATGTTTCTCATTGACTTGGGTACCGATACTCGTCGAAGACGATTCTTTCCAACAAGTTTCACCAGGAGATCGTTCTTGATCATGTAACCTTTAACATCTTCCCCTGCCTGTAGGCGGTTGAAGATGAGTCTATGGTCAGGATCTTCCTCCTGGTGACGCTTTAGTGAAATGAATGATTGGGGTACCTCGTCCAGGAGATTCATGCTAGGGCGTTCTAATTTGTCAGGGGGTGTCTGTTCGCCAGTCTGTTGTTGGTCGTTCGTCTGTTCGATTGTGAATAGGCGGCTTAATCCGCCTGCTAAGACGTTTTGTGGTCCCCGAATATGCTCTACGTCAAAATCAAAGCGGGATAGCTTCAGTAACCATCGTCCGATTCGTCCGAGTTGTTTAGGATGTTTGATCATCCAGGATAGAGCTGCACTGTCGGTCTGTAGGAGGAAACGTGTTCCTAACAGGTATTGCTTGAACTTATCGAGAGCCCAAATGACAGCTAAACTTTCGAGTTCGTAAGCAGAATAATTGACCTCTGCAGGTGTCAATTTCCTGCTTGCGTACTGTACAGCATGTACGCCATCGCTTAGCCTCTGGAGTAGAACAGCCCCGATGGCGATTCCGGATGCATCGGTTTGTACAACGAACGCCTTGGTGAAATCGGGAAAGATGAGTACTGGAGCTTCCGTTAGGGCTCGCTTGATACTGACGAAGGCTTCCTTTTGGGCATTACCAAAGTGATATACATCTTTTTTTTTCAAGGTATTTAATGGGGCCACAATTTCGGCATAGTTGGGTATGAACCGAAGAAAAAACCCAGTCATTCCCAAAAAGGACCTGAGCTGTCTGATATTACGGGGTATTGGCAGATCCGATATAGCGGCTACCTTTTCGCGATCGGCCTGGATCCCAGCCGCGGAGATGACATGTCCGAGAAATTTGATGGAGGGTAAACAAAGTTGCATTTTCTCGGGCTTTACAGTCAACCCAGCACCTCGGAGTCTACTAAAAACTGTATGTAGGTGCTGGAGGTGATCATCGTAACTACGACTGAAAACCAGGATATCATCGAAATAGGGGATTACACACTGATATCTAAGATCGGCAAATAACGCGAACATCAAACGGTTGAGGGCTTGTGGACTAACGCTAAGTCCGAATGGTACCTGACGAAATTGATACTGACCGGTCGGCGTCGAAAAGGCCGTGACCTTTCTACTATCCTCCGAAAGGCAAATCTGGTAAAACGCGGATTTGAGATCTAAATTTGAGAAGTAAGAGGATCCGTTCAGGCTCTGAAAGATGCTATCCATATGAGGTGATGGAAAATCGTCGAAGACGACTTTCGCATTCAGCTTTCTGTAATCGACACAGAGCCGAAACGAGTCATCTTTCTTCTTTATTAAAAACGCGGGGGAGGAATACGGTGAGCGACTGTGTTCAATGACCCCTCGTTCAAAGAGTTCGGCTACGTGATCATCCATCTCCTTAGCCTTTGGTGGAGCTAATGGATATGGAGGACTCCTAACCGGGATATCGTCCTTTAGGTGGATAGTATAAGTGTAATCACGCGCTCGGCCAATCTCATCAGTCAGTACGTCCTCGAACTCAGCTAATAGTTCCTTCAGACGTGCCTGTTGGCTAGAAGATAGTGTAGGCGATGTGACAACGTTACAGACAGTTTTTGTTTTTGATGCGGTTATGGGCATTGGATTGTCAGGGTCGAAGCCGAAGGTGACTGTAGAGGTGGTGAAATTAAGAGTCGCCTTCAGATGTTTTAAGAGGTTCACCCCCATAATCAGACTATACGTCAAGTTCGGGATTATGAAGAAAGATAGAGGCCACGAATAGCAACCTATCTTCACTGAACCTTCCAAACTTTGCTTTATTTGGATAACCCCTCCGTCAGCCAAGACGGTTTCGATGAAGGAGTCACGAAGTTGACCTAGTTTGAGTCTGGTTATGGTGGTGGCCACTTTGCGAGAACAAAAACTATAGCAAGCCCCTGAATCCAATAGGCAGTCAAAAAGACATGGGCCGATCTTCACGATAATTGTCGGCAGGTGGATTCCGTAACTACGACTAGACAGCAATTTCCGGTACCCAGTGAGACCACGGTGACGTATGCGGGGTACAGACGGACAGACAATGGGTGAGTTGAGGTTCTCAGTTAGTTTTTTGTTTTTTTTGTTTTATCAGAACTCTGTTCCATTTGCGAGTATAGTTCCTGACGATCATTTATTTGACGAACTTCATATGCCACGAGGTCAAGTGCGTCAAAGGTGTCCGGCACCGCTTTGAATCGGCAGATATCGTACGTAGCACGATTCATACGGGCCCAAAGAAGAGTGGCTAGCTCACGCTCGCTCATAGCAGCTCCAATAATTTTTGCTTTGAGCTTAATGTCATTGATAAATGAAATAAAAGACTCATCCGTGCGTTGCCACCTATGAAGGTGTTCGGATACAAGTAACGACCTATCGGCCGGTCCGAAGAACACATCTAAAATTCTGGTGCGAAGGGCATCCCAAGTTGGACAGGATGTGATGTTGGAAGCCCACCATCTTCGAAAATTCCCTTCGCAGAAATGAAGCACGTGAATAAGAAGGGGTTTTTCGTCCAAAATATCCAAATCGGATAATTTCTGGACCTCCTCCATGAAATTCATAATTTGACTTTTGGACGTTCCGTCACACTTGACAAAGTCTTAAAAAAATGTATTTATGATCACGGAATAATTAATTTTATAATTATCGGGTGACACTTGTTGATGTCCTGTCATTTTATAATTTTCAGGTTGAACATGCACCTGGTTTATGGACTCACATATTTGTTCAAGTTGGGCGTTCATGCGTAGCAGTTCTTGATGGTGTGCCGCATTCAGGTCCGTCTGTGTTTTGATGAATTGAAACACGCGAGACAGTGTGGTATCTGCTTGCGGCTGCGCTGAAGATGATGTCGATGCTGGTGCTGGAGCTGGAGGTAGAGGTACTAATGGTCTCGTAACTGTAGCTGCAGGTACTGGATTAGCTGATGGAGCTACGGTTGTAGTCATTGTTGTATATGATGATACCTCTGGTGGTGTGAGGAATCCTGGAGAATTTGCCTCCTGGATTGTGGTTGGTACCGGATCTTGGTTTTGCCCAGCCGTTCTCCTGGATCGTGTATCTGGCATGATGCTGAGGGCGATGTAAAGGCGTTTGCATGTAAGAAAAAAAAATAAAAAAATAGAAAATGTGTATAATGGATTTAAAAAAAATTGCTATCGGGGTCTGCTCTGGCTTCGATATCGATAACCACACGCTATGCTACCATCTGAGGCATCTTACTTATTGTGACTTGGGTTTAGCGCACAATTAGTAAAGTAGCCCGCTGTTATCGCGCTGTGGAAGTGTAATGGCTTGAGAGTGTCGTCGATGGGGTTATCTGATACCGAAACACTCTAAATTGAATTTAAATAACAAAAAAAAATTTAATGTGATTAAAAAAAAAATCAAGCAAAAAAAAAAATGTGTGTGCGTCTCTGTCCGGGTGACGATCTGTAGCTCAATTTTGATGTAATGTCTGAAGAGCGCCTCTATTCTTTTGAACGCGAACTATTGGTGTCATCGTTAAACTAATTTTTTGTTTGTTTATGATTTAATTATTTAGTTTGTGGTTTTTTTGTAAAAAGTTAATGTGTTGGGATTAAATTGATTATTGGGATTAAAGTGATTAAATTATTATTTTTTGTTAACATATTTTAGGACGTTCAGTTCGATTTTGTTCACATTCCTCGAACTAAGCGTCACCTTTATTATTTAAAAAAAAGTTTACATGTGTTTTTATTCTTTGTATATAAAAAAAAAATAGGGTTAAGTTTACTTAACCAAAAAAAAATTATGAAACGTGCTAATGTTATTATAGAATTGAAGTTGTAAAATTGAATCAAGATACGTCGACGCTTCAATCAATGGTGGATGATTTCCTGGAAAGCCGTTGGATTATTGCTAGCGGTAATGCGCTGAATTACCAAAACTTTCCAAGTGCTTTTAGAAAATACCGACTGGATTCATGCCGTTTTCGGCATATTAGCAGTGGTAATCCTTCACTAAAAGATATGTGATCCCAACATCGATTGAAGAATCGACAAACTATCCTGAAATAAAGTTAAAAGAAACTAAATCTATCGTAACAGCTAAGTATAAATTGTTAATTATTAAAAGTGTTCTCACACTTAACTAATGTTTTAAATGTTTTTTTTTTTTGTTTTATGAACCTCAACTTATTGGACGTTCCCGGGTGGAGTAATGAACAGTGCTGAAATTAAGTTTTAGATGAATTATATTACCTTCGACGTGACGGATTGTTTTCGAAGGCACCCCCTACAACAAATGATTCGATTATCCAATATATCCAAAATAAATGATGCAAATATGCAGCCGAAATATAGACGATTTAGATGTTGGAGCAGTAACTGTGGGTGTGTATATATATTCCAAATCCAATTATCATTCAAATCCACCATCAATCGATCCGTGGAAAAATTTGCCACGAGGTGATTTGTTCACGTCGCAACTCGTTGATGTATTTTTTTGTTCTCCTTTTAAATTATATGTATTAATTTTTTTTTAGAGCTGTTATCACCATGAATGTTGGCCAAGTAATGATTTTTTGGCGAGTCGGACTTACGAGCAAAACACAAATATGGCGTATGTAATGTTGGATCATGCATGGTGTCGTCACCGAAATTTTTGGCGGGAATATCATGTTTACGTATTGTTTTGTTTTTCATAAATCGAATCATTTGTGCGGCGATATAATTCATTGGTATATATATTTAACACTATTATTTTATAAGGTTCGTTTTAACTTATGAATTCTGACCTTTTTTTTTCTAATTTTTTTTTTTTTTTAATAATTTTCCGCCCGGGGTCAACGGTGCAATATAAATCTTATTTTATTCACACTCACTTTTATTATAAAATTAAAATTAAAAACCCAAATTTGACGAAACGCCACAGTCTCCCTCGCTACGGAATGAGATACTACGGTATCTCATTATCATGGTGCGTCGTTGCGCTCTATATACGGTCTCAGGTCTTCGATATGGGCTCTATAGCGAACATGAGTGTCGACGTCTTCGAGTTCGCATGACACGGGCGTTGTTAATCGGAGGATTCTCCGTGGTGTAGTCCACCGAGGAACAAATTTCCTGGCCTCGTTGAACTGGGGTCCACCATGGACCTTTTGTAGAACTAACTGGCCCTCACGGTAAGGATGATGGGGCGGGTGCCTAGCGTTGTGAAATCTACGGATCTTTTCATGTACCTTAGACAGGGATTCTCGGACCTTATCTAGGTCCGGCGGTGGGCCTTCCCCTGGGATCTCCTGGAGATCCCACTATAGGTCGATGGGGGAATACACTTCATGCCCGAGAAACACGGTCGACGAGCTAGCTTGGATAGACTCGTGGTATTGATTATTATGCGCTTGTTGAAAATATGGGATAAATTTATCCCATTCGCGGTGCGATGTCGCATATTCTTTTATAAGGATCGTCAATCCACTTTTCAAATCGCGATTAACCCGTTCGACAGCATTTCCCGAGGGATGGTACGAGGCGCACCTGACGTGCTTTATTCCAAACCTAAGACACATGAGTTTAAATTTTTCGCTGGTGAAGCATGTTGCGTTATCGGACACCAAATACCGGGGTGGACCAAACCGTAGAAATATCGTGTTCGACCTGTCAATGGTAACCTCAGCTGTTAAACGCTTGACAGGTATGGCTTCTACCCATTTCAGGAAACCGTCGAGTAGCATGAGGACATACCTGTTCCCGTTTTTGGTACTCACCAAAGGACCAATATGGTCCAAATATATACGTTCCCATGGTCGTGTTGGTAGGTTAGACGCTAGTGCGGCACCTGGTGCTCTATTGTAAGGTTTGCACCTTTGACACTCTGAACACGATCTAACGTAATCTCGGACGTTTTCAAACGATTTGGGCCACCAGAATCGACGGGCGATAGTTCGATAGGTGACCGTGATCCCAGAATGCATGCCGGAGATGCTATCATGAAAGAAATAAAGTAGCATGTTTCTCATTGACTTGGGTACCGATACTCGTCGAAGACGATTCTTTCCAACAAGTTTCACCAGGAGATCGTTCTTGATCATGTAACCTTTAACATCTTCCCCTGCCTGTAGGCGGTTGAAGATGAGTCTATGGTCAGGATCTTCCTCCTGGTGACGCTTTAGTGAAATGAATGATTGGGGTACCTCGTCCAGGAGATTCATGCTAGGGCGTTCTAATTTGTCAGGGGGTGTCTGTTCGCCAGTCTGTTGTTGGTCGTTCGTCTGTTCGATTGTGAATAGGCGGCTTAATCCGCCTGCTAAGACGTTTTGTGGTCCCCGAATATGCTCTACGTCAAAATCAAAGCGGGATAGCTTCAGTAACCATCGTCCGATTCGTCCGAGTTGTTTAGGATGTTTGATCATCCAGGATAGAGCTGCACTGTCGGTCTGTAGGAGGAAACGTGTTCCTAACAGGTATTGCTTGAACTTATCGAGAGCCCAAATGACAGCTAAACTTTCGAGTTCGTAAGCAGAATAATTGACCTCTGCAGGTGTCAATTTCCTGCTTGCGTACTGTACAGCATGTACGCCATCGCTTAGCCTCTGGAGTAGAACAGCCCCGATGGCGATTCCGGATGCATCGGTTTGTACAACGAACGCCTTGGTGAAATCGGGAAAGATGAGTACTGGAGCTTCCGTTAGGGCTCGCTTGATACTGACGAAGGCTTCCTTTTGGGCATTACCAAAGTGATATACATCTTTTTTTTTCAAGGTATTTAATGGGGCCACAATTTCGGCATAGTTGGGTATGAACCGAAGAAAAAACCCAGTCATTCCCAAAAAGGACCTGAGCTGTCTGATATTACGGGGTATTGGCAGATCCGATATAGCGGCTACCTTTTCGCGATCGGCCTGGATCCCAGCCGCGGAGATGACATGTCCGAGAAATTTGATGGAGGGTAAACAAAGTTGCATTTTCTCGGGCTTTACAGTCAACCCAGCACCTCGGAGTCTACTAAAAACTGTATGTAGGTGCTGGAGGTGATCATCGTAACTACGACTGAAAACCAGGATATCATCGAAATAGGGGATTACACACTGATATCTAAGATCGGCAAATAACGCGAACATCAAACGGTTGAGGGCTTGTGGACTAACGCTAAGTCCGAATGGTACCTGACGAAATTGATACTGACCGGTCGGCGTCGAAAAGGCCGTGACCTTTCTACTATCCTCCGAAAGGCAAATCTGGTAAAACGCGGATTTGAGATCTAAATTTGAGAAGTAAGAGGATCCGTTCAGGCTCTGAAAGATGCTATCCATATGAGGTGATGGAAAATCGTCGAAGACGACTTTCGCATTCAGCTTTCTGTAATCGACACAGAGCCGAAACGAGTCATCTTTCTTCTTTATTAAAAACGCGGGGGAGGAATACGGTGAGCGACTGTGTTCAATGACCCCTCGTTCAAAGAGTTCGGCTACGTGATCATCCATCTCCTTAGCCTTTGGTGGAGCTAATGGATATGGAGGACTCCTAACCGGGATATCGTCCTTTAGGTGGATAGTATAAGTGTAATCACGCGCTCGGCCAATCTCATCAGTCAGTACGTCCTCGAACTCAGCTAATAGTTCCTTCAGACGTGCCTGTTGGCTAGAAGATAGTGTAGGCGATGTGACAACGTTACAGACAGTTTTTGTTTTTGATGCGGTTATGGGCATTGGATTGTCAGGGTCGAAGCCGAAGGTGACTGTAGAGGTGGTGAAATTAAGAGTCGCCTTCAGATGTTTTAAGAGGTTCACCCCCATAATCAGACTATACGTCAAGTTCGGGATTATGAAGAAAGATAGAGGCCACGAATAGCAACCTATCTTCACTGAACCTTCCAAACTTTGCTTTATTTGGATAACCCCTCCGTCAGCCAAGACGGTTTCGATGAAGGAGTCACGAAGTTGACCTAGTTTGAGTCTGGTTATGGTGGTGGCCACTTTGCGAGAACAAAAACTATAGCAAGCCCCTGAATCCAATAGGCAGTCAAAAAGACATGGGCCGATCTTCACGATAATTGTCGGCAGGTGGATTCCGTAACTACGACTAGACAGCAATTTCCGGTACCCAGTGAGACCACGGTGACGTATGCGGGGTACAGACGGACAGACAATGGGTGAGTTGAGGTTCTCAGTTAGTTTTTTGTTTTTTTTGTTTTATCAGAACTCTGTTCCATTTGCGAGTATAGTTCCTGACGATCATTTATTTGACGAACTTCATATGCCACGAGGTCAAGTGCGTCAAAGGTGTCCGGCACCGCTTTGAATCGGCAGATATCGTACGTAGCACGATTCATACGGGCCCAAAGAAGAGTGGCTAGCTCACGCTCGCTCATAGCAGCTCCAATAATTTTTGCTTTGAGCTTAATGTCATTGATAAATGAAATAAAAGACTCATCCGTGCGTTGCCACCTATGAAGGTGTTCGGATACAAGTAACGACCTATCGGCCGGTCCGAAGAACACATCTAAAATTCTGGTGCGAAGGGCATCCCAAGTTGGACAGGATGTGATGTTGGAAGCCCACCATCTTCGAAAATTCCCTTCGCAGAAATGAAGCACGTGAATAAGAAGGGGTTTTTCGTCCAAAATATCCAAATCGGATAATTTCTGGACCTCCTCCATGAAATTCATAATTTGACTTTTGGACGTTCCGTCACACTTGACAAAGTCTTAAAAAAATGTATTTATGATCACGGAATAATTAATTTTATAATTATCGGGTGACACTTGTTGATGTCCTGTCATTTTATAATTTTCAGGTTGAACATGCACCTGGTTTATGGACTCACATATTTGTTCAAGTTGGGCGTTCATGCGTAGCAGTTCTTGATGGTGTGCCGCATTCAGGTCCGTCTGTGTTTTGATGAATTGAAACACGCGAGACGGTGTGGTATCTGCTTGCGGCTGCGCTGAAGATGATGTCGATGCTGGTGCTGGAGCTGGAGGTAGAGGTACTAATGGTCTCGTAACTGTAGCTGCAGGTACTGGATTAGCTGATGGAGCTACGGTTGTAGTCATTGTTGTATATGATGATACCTCTGGTGGTGTGAGGAATACTGGAGAATTTGCCTCCTGGATTGTGGTTGGTACCGGATCTTGGTTTTGCCCAGCTGTTCTCCTGGATCGTGTATCTGGCATGATGCTGAGGGCGATGTAAAGGCGTATGCATGTAAGAAAAAAAAAAAAAAATAGAAAATGTGTATAATGGATTTAAAAAAAATTGCTATCGGGGTCTGCTCTGGCTTCGATATCGATAACCACACGCTATGCTACCATCTGAGGCATCTTACTTATTGTGACTTGGGTTTAGCGCACAATTAGTAAAGTAGCCCGCTGTTATCGCGCAGTGGAAGTGTAATGGCTTGAGAGTGTCGTCGATGGGGTTATCTGATACCGAAACACTCTAAATTGAATTTAAATAACAAAAAAAAATTTAATGTGGTTAAAAAAAAAATCAAGCAAAAAAAAAATGTGTGTGCGTCTCTGTCCGGGTGACGATCTGTAGCTCAATTTTGATGTAATGTCTGAAGATCGCCTCTATTCTTTTGAACGCGAACTATTGGTGTCATCGTTAAACTAATTTTTTTTTTGTTTATGATTTAATTATTTAGTTTGTGGTTTTTTTTAAAAAGTTAATGTGTTGGGATTAAATTGATTATTGGGATTAAAGTGATTAAATTATTATTTTTTGTTAACATATTTTAGGACGTTCAGTTCGATTTTGTTCACATTCCTCGAACTAAGCGTCACCTTTATTATTTAAAAAAAAGTTTACATGTGTTTTTATTCTTTGTATATAAAAAAAAAATAGGGTTAAGTTTACTTAACCAAAAAAAAATTACGAAACGTGCTAATGTTATTATAGAATTGAAGTTGTAAAATTGAATCAAGATACGTCGACGCTTCAATCAATGGTGGATGATTTCCTGGAAAGCCGTTGGATTATTGCTAGCGGTAATGCGCTGAATTACCAAAACTTTCCAAGTGCTTTTAGAAAATACCGACTGGATTCATGCCGTTTTCGGCATATTAGCAGTGGTAATCCTTCACTAAAAGATATGTGATCCCAACATCGATTGAAGAATCGACAAACTATCCTGAAATAAAGTTAAAAGAAACTAAATCTATCGTAACAGCTAAGTATAAATTGTTAATTATTAAAAGTGTTCTCACACTTAACTAATGTTTTAAATGTTTTTTTTTTGTTTTATGAACCTCAACTTATTGGACGTTCCCGGGTGGAGTAATGAACAGTGCTGAAATTAAGTTTTAGATGAATTATATTACCTTCGACGTGACGGATTGTTTTCGAAGGCACCCCCTACAACAAATGATTCGATTATCCAATATATCCAAAATAAATGATGCAAATATGCAGCCGAAATATAGACGATTTAGATGTTGGAGCAGTAACTGTGGGTGTGTATATATATTCCAAATCCAATTATCATTCAAATCCACCATCAATCTATCCGTGGAAAAATTTGCCACGAGGTGATTTGTTCACGTCGCAACTCGTTGATGTATTTTTTTGTTCTCCTTTTAAATTATATGTATTAATTTTTTTTTTAGAGCTGTTATCACCATGAATGTTGGCCAAGTAATGATTTTTTGGCGAGCCGGACTTACGAGCAAAACACAAATATGGCGTATGTAATGTTGGATCATGCATGGTGTCGTCACCGAAATTTTTGGCGGGAATACCATGTTTACGTATTGTTTTGTTTTTCATAAATCGAATCATTTGTGCGGCGATATAATTCATTGGTATATATATTTAACACTATTATTTTATAAGGTTCGTTTTAACTTATGAATTCTGACCTTTTTTTTTTTAATTTTTTTTTTTTTTTAATAATTTTCCACCCGGGGTCAACGGTGCAATATAAATCTTATTTTAATCACACTCACTTTTATTATAAAATTAAAATTAAAAACCCAAATGTGACGAAACGCCACAAAGTATATACATTCAGAAATTCAAAAGAAATATTATGAATCTAGACAATGGACCGTTCCCAAATTCAGATTTAATCAAAATCTTACGGTAAAATTAATTGCCAATATGTCCATCTCTCTCTAAAGATGTCAAAATACAAAAACCTATTCACTGCGCAACGCATGACTCAGCACCAATCAGGTACGATCTTAAAACAGTATCAAAGGTCAGGCAAACATATATAAGCAGAGTAAAACCAAGAAAGATTGTGAAATTTTCACCAAGTTAGCGACGAGTAACATATCGTGAGACAATATAATAGTATTTTAATAAGAGTAAGGGTAACAGGAATAAATGTGAATGAAGGAAATTTTAACAAGAGTAATTTCAATATAATTTAAAATTTATTATGTTTTAAATTTAGTATATTTTAATTTAGTTAATTTTCTATTTGTTTTTATTTTTGTCTATTGATCTCAACTTTCTATCTATTTCTAATTGTCAAAGAGTAAATTACGACTAGCTAATTTATACTGATGATGACTACATTGTAGTCGAAATACGTATTTATAATACAAAAAAACTGATCTAGGTAAAGGGGGCGAATTTGAACTTTTATTTCAAAAACCTAGAATTCTCACGAATTATCATTCGATAATATAAAGCCTTCTAATAGTTAGTTTCTCCCTAATAAGTAATGATATGGAAGAGAGGGCCAAGTTATTAACCAGGTGTGAAAAATTGAATATAAATTTATTGTGTCAAGTTAATTTATAAGAACGAAGAAAAAATTTGGTTTAAATTTATTTCGTAAGTTTTCTCTTAGTATGCATATAAAATTTTTATATCTTGCCAGGTTTTTTATGTGTCATATATTTTAAAATTTTGTAGCCAAGATATAAAATTCTAAATACATACAAAGGAAAAACATTAAACATAAAGTATTTAATGAAAATTGTCAGATTTTAAACTTTTTGGGAATCCAGTGACTTGGGTATTTGTTATATTGAACAACATTGAGACTGCCAGGGATCCTAACGTACTGCGATTTTGTTCACGTGTTCTTCCGACTTTTTGAACTGAAACCAATTGTCTGGTTTGGGGAATGCATCTCCCTTACTTTTCATTTTCCTGAAGTATTTTCATTTTATTTAATTAAATCATTATTTGCAATAAATATGTCCCATAAAAGGTGATGCCACTTCATATTTTTCATAAAACTTTAAGAAAATAATTTTGAACATTCTTTTTGAATAAGTAAAAAATTGTTTTTAAAAAGTGGGCCGATGTTCTAGACACACTATATATATATATATATATATATATATATATATATATATATATATATATATATATATATTGTAACGGTTGAAATGAGTTCAACCTTCGATGATAATCTTTTTATTTATTTATTTTCTTTTTCGATTCGATGTCTATTCGACGCGACTGGTCGCTGGTGCTACCTGAAGGACACCGAGGCCAGAAAACGAAACAGACGGCTTCGAAATTCGATGTCGCCGTCGACATGACTAATTATAATTAATTTCGATTAATTATTTTATTTTTTTTTTTGTTAAATTAGCACACATTAAATAATAACCGACCTCGCTCAATCATCGATCATCGACATGGAGGTTGGAATGGTGTACGAGGAGCCGACTATTTGTATGGAGGTCTGTAACATTCACTACTGCTCGTCAACAGTTGCTGTATTTTTAAGGCTAAATTAACCAGGCCCGTACTATGAACTTGTTGAAGTGGTAATCGCTAAGTTCGAGAGTGTGATTGTTTTGGGACTCGTTTCGTTTATCATGAACGTGGACGGTGTAAACGTCGTTTACAACGTAAAGAAGAACATTACACGATAATTGATGTTTCGTTATGTTGAGTTGTTGGTTGGATTTTGGAAGTGTGTGTGAATTCGATATTATTCAAGATTGAAAAGCATATTTTATATTGGATGAATTAATGATGGGTGGTGAAAAACAAATAGCATCAGCAACATCACACCAAATGAAATAGTGAATCAAGTGAATATTGGGAAAAAAATTCATAATTCAAAGTCCAACCCTGGTGTTGAAATTATCATTTTGTGACAAATAAGTTTAAAAAAAATAATGTTAAGGAATTTAAAAAATGTGAAAAAACAGTGTTGTTTGTGTGTTGTTTTGTTTGTTTTCTTGTGACGGACTTTGCGAGGGACTAAAGATTCTGATTTCGAAAGCCGGACGATTCGCATCGTAGCGTAATTGACGAATTGTTAATACGATATTTTGTTTTAAACTGCGAAACTATTATTTTGTCGATCTGTTGAACATTATTGCTATTTTTTGTAAATTTTAATCGTGATTTTTTTTTGGATTTATTTCTTTGTTTTATCGAAACGTTAATACGAGCGAGGTTTGGTTATTTTTCTTGCGTGTGAGCGTGTTTATGTGAGGTAATTTCGTTTTAATCGTTCTTGCGGAGTAAATTTAATTTTTAGTTTCTCGAATTGTTTAATTTCATTATTTTTTTTGTTTTTTTTTAAAATCGATTCACGTAAACACGTTCTGGTACCGAATTTATGTAATTTTTTTTTACAGTAGTTATTTTTTTTTGTTGTTCTTGAATTCGATTATATTTTTTTTGTTGTTCATTAATTCGATTTAACGTAACTGTATTGTAACCAAATTATTATTTATTTCCGTAAATTAAAGTATTTGTTTTTCATTGAATTAATTTTTTTTGTTATCGTAAATAAATATTTTTTTTTGTTTCGTCATTTTTTTTTTATTTGTGACAATCAGACGAGTGTCCACCTTTTTGACCTGCCACCCAGAGCAAGGGTTGACGAGCTGCCGTGTCGGATTCGTGAGTGGTACTCTATAAAAACCTGGCGCCCAACATAATTTTTATTTTTTTTGTTTTTCGAATTGGTGCTACAATTTGTCGGCTAGCCATCACCTTGTTGATTCCAAGGTGGTGAAACTACCGTCACAATATATATATATATATATATATTTATATATATATATATTTATATATATATATATATATATATATATATATATAAATATATATATATATATATACATATTATATATATATATATATATATACATATATATATATATATATATATATATATATATATATATATATATATATATATATATATATATATATATATATATATATGCATACACATCCATAATTACATTTTTCCTTCGGGGTAAATTACTACTGTGAATACAGTATGTAAACGTAGATATTAGGCATATCATTATGATACATACAGCTTACTTAATGCTCATCAAATAATACTTAAAAAAATTATCAATATTTGATAATTAACGGTAGACATAACTATATTTATTACTGTCCAAAGGCATTTTGGTTTGTTTTGTAGGGAGATCAAATTACATGTTCAATCCAAAGTTGTTTATAAAAAATGCCGTTTTAATTTTTATCCGTCATTAAAGTAATGGTGATTAGGTATGTTGCGCTCCTTAGTACAAAATTTATCGTTGAAGGTGAAAACGTCCGCCGCTACTAGAGCAGTAAACTCAACTTCGTAGGCTTATTAATGGATTATTGTCTCAAATATTTGAGACAATAACCAATTGGAATATTTGATATTACCCCAACCTTTTCCAATTAAATCCGAGTAATATTCTGATTAGGAATATTACAAGTTGGTTTCTTGCAAGTCAGAATAAAACAACATCATGATTTAACTTATAAATATTAGACATCAAAAAATTTCGATAGCTTTAATATTAGGGATCGTTACAACTATGAGCACCTAACCTAAACATTTCCAAGGTTTTTTCACGGTACTGTTAATTAGAAAGTCTTGTTTTGTTTGTGCAATTATTTATTTATTTCACATAGCATGGTAGTGCGTCAGCCTAAGTTTAAGCATAGACGCCTACCGTAACTATGTTTATTATGAAAGATTTGGAATGGTTTTTAGGCCTCTGTATCTCAGGAACCAAAATGGCTATGTAGATCAAATTTAAAAGATAGCGTGAAACCCACCATCTGACACCAAATTTCAACATTACATATTTAACCCAAAAAATTTACATTTTGGCGATTGACTAACTCATCCTCACTCATCTAGGGTACTTGCAGTTGTCCAAGAAAGCTATTTTTTTGTGGCATGAAAATTGGTCTTAGGCTGAAACCATCAAGAAAATCTGTAAACTGAAAAATGTCTGCGAAAGGGGGAGGCCAAAATTTTTATCCCAAAACGGGTAGAGGCAGAAGAAAAATTAAAATACAAAAATGTGTTATTTTTTAAACAAACAACATTTGTTTGAAAATTGTTTTCATAAGATTTGTCATAATTTCTGTCTCAAAATGTCAATTATTAATAGCGATGTATGTATAGCCACTCTTATGAGCAGTTTTACTCTGTTTGTTAGATTGAAATTTGGTAGTTGAGGTTTTTATGGTCGTTGAAATGCTTAGTTCGTTATTTAGCAAAATCGGAAAAAGAAAAGGGAAGAATAGAGGTGGTGGACAAAAAATTTTTATATCCATCTTAAATCTGAATAATATATAATGTATCTTAAATACATTATAAAAATCAAGTCCCTCTCGTGGGTCCACCTTGTTGTGGTGGAAGGGCCTAGTACCTAGCCTGCAAGCCAGCAGGAGGAGAAGCGTACGGACCCAAACTTTTCAACGTTGGGTTCAGTGGCCGGATGTCACGCGCTGTCATCATCGTCATCGTTGGTTTTGAAGTGCGGTTTCGTACGCTGTCTCTCTCAACATTACTGGTCGGCCACCTCATCTGGCCGACCAGTCTTCGATGAAGATTTTTTACTAGCAGTCCCGTGCATTTCTGCTGATAGTGGTCAAGAGGAGCAGAGGGTGGGGCCTCAGTTTCCCCCGAGATTTGCTGTAAGCTTACTCTGCCGGGCAATGTGTGCGGGACTTAGCCACCAGCCACGTCGGTCTTTGGTAGGATAGTGTGCAATGGATGCAGAGTTTGGAAACGGCATTGCTTCGGACGAGTTCCAGTCGGTAGAGGTGGTAAAGTGAAGGTCGGGCCCCAGAGAACTGGGATAGGGCTAATGATAGGGCTAATCTCCTTTGCACACGATGGCTGGTTTTTTATATGTGTTATAGATAATTTAAATACCCAAAAACAAACGGAAATGCCACCTTCCGTAAAAGCAGGCCTCGGTGGCCCCTACAGATAAAGGAAAATTCCGCGGGAACTTTGCACCACTTCCAGATTCCCAAAGACAAGTTACTGTTAGATATTTTTTTATTAAGAAAAATTCGTTAGCGAATTCGTTAGCGAATTTATAGGAATACATAAATCACTCTCTAGCGGTCATAATTTTATTGTGATCAGAATGAAATATAATGATATGACTTTAGTATTTGCAAAAATTAAAATTTTAATAGACAAAATAGAACGATGTATAACGATTATAGTTCATAGTTACTATGGAAACGACAATAAAAATTTTTTACAATAAAATATATTTCGTCTATTCGTGTCAAACAAACACAAAATATTAAATATATCTTTTAATATTAGAATAATCGAAAAATGAGGAGTAAAGTTGTAGAACTCTAATGTGAACAGAGATATTTAGAATTTTAACTTTCAATCTTTAATTGTAAATAGTAAATATTAGTGTAACAGAAAAATGAAACAAAATACAGTAAAACTTAGTACCTACAACTTAACTCCTGATAAATTTTTCGATTTTTCAAATATTAAGGGAGATAGTCAAATTTTGTTTTTCCCCCTCCCTCTAAATCCCCTTTCCCCTCGTCCGATTTTACCCATTAACGAACTTGACCCATTAGCGCCTCAAATACCAAATTTCATTCCAATCGGAATAAAACTATGACCGCTAGAGAGTCCACAGACATTTTAAAATAGTACATATGTTGATATCAGTCCGGTTCTGGTATGAAAGGATGAAAGTACTGTGGTACATAACTCCAAAATTTATTTCAATAGTGGAAAGTTTTGAGCTTACTGTGCCACGAAAAGTTAATAGAAAGTAAATTAGTGATTAGTGTTATTAGTGAAATATATAAAGTTTTTTTTTTTTTGTGAAAATTAATTAATATTGTGGCTAATTGTTAATTTTGACAGTTGGATAACCTTAAAATTGAAAGATAAATATTTTAAGAAGTCGCGATTTTATATAACGAAAGGAAATTAATTTGTATTAAAGTAGTTAATGTGTAATAAAGTGAACAAAATAAAGGTGTATTGATAAAAAAACTCCGAAGGGTTGATCTGGTGTTGTATTTTTTAGCGCTGTACATTATCCGAACAGGGACGTACTTAAATTATGAGTTGCACGGAGGATTACTCAACGGATGAAAACAAGCGGAAAAGTAGTGAAGGGGACATGGGGCCCTTTAAACTAAGCAAGAAATTAGCAAGAATACCCGTGAAAATACAGGAAAATGATAACAAGCTAGATGATATTTTAAAATTGTTACAAACGGTATCATCGGATATTAGACAAATGAAAGAAGAGCAAAAAGAAATGAGACGTGAAATGCAAGAATTGAAGGAAGATAATAGTAAAATAAAGCAAGAAAATGAAATTTTAAAGGTGGAGAACGAGAAAATTAAGAAAAATTTTGCAACACTTAAATTAAAAAACTAGAAACTGAGCAGTGGGATAAAGAAAAAAGGCGAAATAACGTGGTGGTTTCATGGTTGGAGGTACCTACCGAAAATAAGGATTCATTAAAGGATGTTATGAGTGATTTTATCAAAAGAACTTTGGAAGTGGAAACCTCAATTAAGGCTGCAAACAGGCTAGGGAAGGCAACATACCTGATTTCATTTGAAAATTTTGAAGATAAATCGAAAGTTATGGAAAATAAAAGTAAATTAAGAGAAATAAGGGGGAAAAGATATTCATAAATAATGATCAGACAGTCAAGGAGAGAGAATACAAAGACGCATAAGATTAATAGCGGTAGAGGAACAAAGAAAAGGAAATCAAGCCAAGGTTGGGTACCAAAGATTAAATCGGTGATTTAGAATGGAGATGGAACATTGAGACTGTTCAGTTGGAGGTACAAAATAAAAACGATGATGGAAAAAAGTAATATAACAGGCAATAATAAGCAATGGTTCGACGAAATGGGCTACGAATATGGACATGAATATGGGAAATTGTGAAAAAGGCGAAACAATAAAGAAAGAAAAAAGTATTAAAAAGAGGTGTAGGAAACTTTCAGAGCTAGAAATGAGAATCGCTACATGGAATGTTAGAAGTATTTACGGAGATGGAGAAATCGAAAATTTGAAAAAAGTAATGGAAATGTACAAGATAGACATCTTAGCTTTACAAGAAACTAAATTATTAGGGAACGATATTGTTAAACTCGGGAAACTTATCCTATTTAAAAGTGGAGGTGATAATAGAATGTTAGGCACGGGTTTCCTTCTAAATGAGAAAGCAGGGAAAGCAGTTATGGATTTCGAAGCTCACTCGGACAGAATGTGTCGAATAAGGTTGTGGGGAAAATATAGAAAGATTTCTGTTATAAATATTCACGCACCATCCGAAGAAAAAGATATCGAGTCGAAGCAACTGTTTTATGAAGTACAAAATACCATTAATAAGTTACCAAAGTACGATAGGAAAATTATAATAGGAGATTGTAATGCTAAAATTAGAAAAGAGGCAATATATAAAAGTGTAACAAGAGGTAAAAGTAATCACGAGTGTACTAATGAAAATGGAAAATGTGTTGTTGAATTTGCAAGAGAAAACAATATGAAAGTAATGAGCACTCACTTTGATCACAAAATTATACATAAAGCAACGTGGATTTCGCCCGATGGAAAAACCTTAAATCAAATTGATCATATGCTAATAGAAAAGAGGGATATGAAAATAGTAAAAAATGTAAGAAGTTACAGAGGAGCGGATGGTAATTCCGATCATTTCTTGGTCATATCTAAACTAAAGCAGCGGCTTCCTAAAATTGAAAAACATAAGACGTTAACCAAGCTGAAGTATAACATCCCTAAGTTAAAGCAGGAAGATATAAAAAATCAATTAGAAGAAAAAATATCAGCTAACTTGAATAAGCAAAGTGAAGTGGAGGGCATTGAACAGAAGTGGCAAATGATGCAAACAGCAATAGTTAGTGCGGTAGAAGATGTGCTCGGATACGATGTACATATAAAACTGGTTTGATGATTGATGAGGAGTGCGAAAGGGCGGTGCGAGAAAGGAGTAAGGCATGGATGAGTTTGTGCAGCAATGACACAGCTTTAAATAAAGAACATTACTGTCACATGGAAAAAGAGGTAAAACGACTTTATAGAGTAAAAAAAAGAGAATACTGGTGCAGAAAAGTTGAAAGGATTGAAGATAATTTTCGGCAAAATGAGATTAAAAACTCTTTCATGAGATCAAGAAATGCAAGCCTGTAAATTCAACAAATTCAGTTTACTTTAAGGACAAGGACGGTGACTTAATTGGTGAAATATTTGGAAAATTGAAAATGTGGCAAGCGTATTTCGAAGAGTTATTAAATGAGGAGGGGATAAGTTCTACACAATCAATCAGCAATCAAATGGAGAAAGTGATCCAGGAAGTTCCAACACTAGAGGTATTTGAAGAAATTGTTGCCTAACTAAAAATAATAAATCTGCAGGAGAAAATGGTATCGCAGCGGAAATACTCAAATATGGGGGCCCATTATTGCGCATGAAACTTTTTGAGCTTATCAAGCAAATCTGGGACGAAGCAAATATCCCTAAATTTTGGAGAGGATCGATCATATGCCCAATCTTTAAAAATGGAAACAAACACATTTGCGAAAATTATCGGGGGATCTCCCTTTTGGATGTAGTGTACAAAGTATTGGCCCAATTCATGCGAGCAAGGTTAAGTGTTTATGTGGATAATATCATTGAAGATCTACGGCTGATCAAATTTTTACCGTGAAAGAGCTATTTTGTAGTAGCTATTATAGTAATCTCGAGCTTCATGTGCTTTTCATTGATTTTAAGCAAGCGTACGACACGATTATAAGAGAGAAGATGATAGAAGGCATGACAAAACTAAATCTACCTAAAAAATTGGTCAAATTGGTACAGATGACATTGCAGAATACATGGAGTAAGGTAACTTGGGAAGGGGGGATTTCTAATGAATTCTTTGTTAAAAAGGGATTAAGGCAGAGGGACCCATTGTCCACAGTGTTTCAATTTAGTACTAGAAGTCATCATCAGGGAATGTGGATTGCAGACAAAAGGCACTATTAACCACTTAAGCATCAAATTGTAGCATATGCAGATGATTTAGCTATTATGACCAGAAGCAAAGCAGAACTACAGAACGTTTTTAAGAAGTTGGAGCATATAGCTAAGCAATATGGGTTAACAGTTAATGAAAGGAAAACCAAATATGTTAATCTGCGAAACAATGATGGCGAAACAGAAAACGATCTGAAAATTCAAACATCTGGGAAAACGTATAAAATATTAAACGTACAAAATATTACAGAGTTTGAATACTTAGGTGTCTTAATTACCGCAAATGGAGATAAAGAAATGGAAATTAACAACATAATTCAAAAAGGGAGCAAGGTCGTCAGTACATTGAGAAGCATTTTGGTATCCCAAATGGTATCAAGAACAGTAAAGACCCGTATTTACAAGACAATGATTAGGCCGACGGTACTCTATGGATCGGAAACGTGGGTTATGAACATGGCAGCGGCTAATAAATTACTTATTTGGGAAAAGAAAATTCAAAGGAAAATTTATGGAGGAGTGAAGGATTAGTATGGTCTTTGGAGAAGAAGGACAAATGAAGAAGTTTATGCAATGTATAGGGACATTGTATATGTTATCAAGGCACGGCGCGTTGGATGGCTAGGACACATTTGTCGGATGTCAGATAAAAGAATTCCAAAAAGAATGATTTCCGAAGGGGAGGGTAGAAAACGGAAAAGAGGGAGACCGAAAAAGAGATGGATGGGAGCCACAATAGAGGATCTTCAACGGATTGGAATTAAGAACTGGAAAGAAATGGCAATGGACAGGCAAAAATGGAGAGCAATTTATAAAAAATTTGAAGCCATGGGCCCTCGAGGCCTGCAGTGCTAATATATATATATATATATATATACATACATACATACAAATTTTAGCGATGGTGATTTTAAACATCTAATAGGTAGGATCGATGTACATTTGAAGAAATTTTTACGAAATGCCAATATTGGTCCAAAAACAATAGATGAATTTCCTTTGGACTAAATTCGCTAAAAAGGGTGAATCAAGCGACTTTAAGTCAGTGAGCTTATTTTTAATTGCTAAGAAACGAGGTTGTAGGACGTCTTTAAGACGTAAAAAAAGTTTGACAATTGATTGTTGGTCGAAAATTTTGGCGACAAGATCATTAATGAAAAGTTATTTTGTTTGAAGATGCTAGGCGATTATTAGGTACAGGTCCCAGGGTGGGATCTTTTGCAGAGACCTCATGATTCGCTTCATCAAGGACATCGTCCATAATATGTCAGACCAAAGAGTAGTCGAGGCCAGAGGAATGAATCGGAGGCAAGATGGTGAGCTGAAAGACTCACCTTTCCTCCAACTAACTTTTAACATTGCCAGCATAAGTATATGCTGAAATTCACAAGAAAATCATCGGGCGTCCGTATATTCCAGCACCGATTCGATGCTATTGGTGTCAAAGATACGGACCACGGTAGTTAGATGTGATCGGTCTCAAATTTGTGCATGCGGGGAGCCATTGCACGTAGGAAGACCGTGCAATGAACAAATTACATATGTGAGTTGTGGGGGTAGTCACTTAGCAAAGTCGAATAATTGCCCCAAATACAAAGAGGAGATGGCTATCCAGAAAGTGAGAGTTCTGGATAACCTCATATATCCCGAGGCGCGCAGGAAGGTGATGGGCTCCAGTCCTCGCATTCAGCCTGCCATCTCCTATTCCCGCATCACAGCTACCAGCCTCTTCAGCTGACGCCTCGGCGCTCGCAAATTAGCTGGCTCCGCTAAAAACCATCAGGGAGTTTTTAAATAAAATAAAAAGCTATGGCCAAGCGTTAGCAAGGCCTGCCAAAATTATACCAACTTCACAGTAGGGACAAATTCAGAACTCTCCAAAAACTACAACAAAGCGAAGGAGTGAGAGCTTCGGAGGTGGCAACCAATAAGGCCATCTCAGAAGCAAAATCGATGTAGGTGGATCGTGAAAAGACTGCACTTCCATCTACATCACGGGTAAGCCGGCACTGCAGGTGGAGCTAAACTCACCGAAGCCTAGAGGTCCAGCACTCCGGCTTCTACATCGCCGGGTGGCAGCCCAGCGCGCAATCTGCCAGACTTTGATTGGAATATCGAAGATCTGGCATGTTTACCCCTGCAACTACCACAACCATTTCTGAGGCTAGGTGATTTTAAGGCTCACAGTCAATTGAGGGGCTGTGAGCAAAAAGACGTACGTGGGCAACTCATCGAAATATTTTTGGATGAGTCAAACGTTTTTTTTAATACCGGTGACAAAACACATTTAAATTGCAGGACTGGTTATATGTCAGTAATTAATCTGACACTATGCTCACCGACTCCGGTTAATCGACTGGAATGGATGGTACTTTCTGATCCTTGTGGGAGTGACCATCTACCCATCAAAATTTCTCATAACTCACCGATGTATCCACATCCTACTTCGCCGAGATAGCGTCTTCGTCATGCCAAATGGGACGCTTTCATGAAAAGTTTTCAAGTTCCCACGTTGGGGTGAGACTTAGAAGAGGATGTGTATAAAATTTCCTCCAAAGTCATTAAAGCCGCTACACAAGCTATAAGTAAGCATTCCACCTAAAAGAAAAGTTCCCTGGTGGAATGATGTCGTAAGAGTAGCGGTTGCAGAGAAAAAGAGAGTGTTTAATAAACCTAAAAGACGCCCCACGCAGGAAAATTTGAACTACCGGGTCATATCGTAGCGTGCCGAAATCGCTGAGCGTTTAGCGGAGCATTTCGAATACGTCTGCTACTCCCAAAATTATGAGCTGGATTTCTTGTGGTTCAAGATGCATCTTGATCCGCATGATGATCTTGATTTTTGTCTCGGATGAATCCCTCCAGTATAACAACGATTTCACAATTCAAGAACTACTGGAGGCGCTAAGGGAATCAACAGATACATCTCCTGGCCCCTATACATTACATTCTGCAATGATCCATAACTTGCTTTATCCTGATAACTGCAGATTACTGGAACAATACAAAAATATTTTTCGACAGAGCGTTTACTCTCAGCAATGGCGGGAAGCTATTATCGCTGCTTAAAGAGGGTAAAGATTCATCGCGATCATCAAGACACCGTCCAATATCTTTGACTTGCGGTTTCAGCAGGATATTGGAAAAAATGGTGAACAGATTTCTTGTCTGGTGGCTGGAAACTAATCACCTTATAAGTAAATATCTGGCAGGTTTCCGCCAACATCATTAGACGACGGATCAACTTGTTCGCCTTGAGGAATGCCTTTCACGACAACTTTCTCCGGGGTTATCACTTTGTGGGAGTATTCTTCGACCTGGAGAAAGCATCTGATATGACTTGGAGGTATTCTCAATTTCGTGTCCGGTGGGTCGTGACTTACGGACTCTGGGATCCTCTCTCAGGAGAATGGTGTTTCCCAGGGCTCCACGCTTAGTGTCACTTTTTTTGCTAAAGCGGTCAATCTCATCGCAGGTTCATTCTCGATTCATCAATGTCTCTACGTTGATGACCTTGCAATTTTTTATGGAGCTTCAATGGATACAATTGAAATGAGACTCCAGCAGGGCATTAACTTTGTGGTGAATTCCGCAGAAACCTGGAAAATTGGTTTATGGTTCACCACAATTGAAACTAAAGTGGTCCATGTCTGCAGAAAACCCAAGCCACATCCTCATTTGGTCCGTTACTTTAAAGTATCTTGCCTTGGATGTGCCGACTCAATTAGGTTTCTGGTACTTGTCTTTGGAAAGCAATTGACGTGGTGTCCATACCTCCAATCTCTGGCAGCGAGCGCAAGGCAATGAATGTGCTTAAGGGATTGGCTTGTACATCGTGGGGTGCGGACCGGGAGATGCTACTGCGGCTTTATTCATCGCTGGTTCTGCTCAGGTTGGGTTATGGCTGTGAAGTATTTTCTACCGCCCGGATATCAGAGCTCAAAATTCTAGATGCTATTCACCACGCAGGCATTAGACTTGCTACAGGAGCCTTTCGGACGAGTCCCTCTATGAGTCAATGTGTAGAGTCGGGATTTCTCCCATTAAGGTTGAGGCGTCAGCGCTTCCTCCACAATTCGGTCACGGAGGTATGGGCTAAGCCCAATTATGTCAAAATCAACTTCCTGTCAAAATCAAGATTTCTGAGGAGACTCTATGAGAGACGACCTTTGGCCGTTCGAACGCAGGAGCTTTTAGGGAGTCTTAATTTTGAATTCGCTCAGGTACATCTCTATGCTTTTCATGAAGTTTCTCTTTGGCTGATCCCTAAGGTAAGGTGCCGCTTTGACCTGGCTAGTCAAGAAGAGACCAGTTCCCAGTTCTATCGGACCTGCTTCAACGAATTGATAGCGAATATAATCACACTCTGTGCGTGTATACGGATGGATCCAAAACTATTTCTGGTGTGGGGAGCGCTCTTGCCATTGGCAATAGCTCACACACTAGGTAGGCCTCTCCACAGGCATCCGTGTACACTGCTGAATTATTTGTAGTTTTACAAGCCCTGCGATATTATGAAGAGTTTTAAAACCTTCACAATACATTCCTCATTTGTTCTGGCCGTTGAGCGCGCTGCAAGCACTAATGTTTCCGCATTCAAGGGACCCTCTGGTGTAAAACACAAGCGATACTCCACGTGCTCTAGCATATATTCATTATTTTTGTATCGACGGGAATGAGGTGGCTGATAAAGATGCGCGGATCGCGGCTGATTCAGACCACCTGGATCAAATTTTATGAAGCCCAGAGGACTTGAAAGTAGGCACACGCTTTAGAATTATTAAAAAATGGCAGCGTCAGTGGAACAACCTCACGAAAAAGCTCAAACAGGTCAAACAAAGCATCAGTAAGATGCCGACACCTGTAAATCTGAGCCGCAGGGAGTGGCCCTTACTCGTTTGCGAATAGGCCACACTAAAATCTCGCATGCGTATCTTTTCTGCGGTGAGAATCAGCCAAGGTGCACTGTTTGCAGGACGGTGCAAACCGTGAGGCATATTGTTGAGGAATGTGTAGTCTTTCAACTTTTACGGCAAAGACTACGGCTTCAAAAGAGCGTAGCACGAGCATTATTCTATATTGCGCGCTCCGTGAATAGGATGATTACATTTTTTTATGAATCTCAACTTCTACGGAGACTCTAGAGGTAACATCTCTTATTTTAAAAAGTCGTATTTGTTATGTTTTTTTTTTTATGTACAGGCTTCTACAATTTTATCTAATTTTTTAAATGTTTTGTGTTTTTATATTATTTATTGGTTTTATCTGTGACATGACACTCTCAATATCACATGTATAACATACAGTTTTAAGTTTTATCGTTTTTATCGTACTGGTGAGGTGTTTCTTTACACCCACACTATTACACGTTGTTATTTTTATGGTTTTTAAATCGTTTTATTGTTATATAATTGTAAAATTTTTACATTTTCTTATACTGTTATCCAGTTATTAAGTGTTTTTATCTGTTGCAGGGAAGGCCTTTTACACCTTCATTGCAACGTTGTAATTTTTTGTCGTTGTTGTAGTTGCTTTTTTTTTTGTTAATTTTTTGTAATGTAGTTTATATTTTGCTATTTTATTCCTACCTAGTCAATTCATTCGGTAGTCACTTAAAAAAAACTTTATAGTAAGTTATAATATACTATTTGACGTAAATCCAAATTTTACATCTAATACGTTTTGTCTATTCAGTCTCTTCAAACGGTTACTATTGTCTAAAAGATGTTTAAAAGCTTTATCACTTCAGTATTTGGATACCGTTCCAGGCGAGTCATGTATTTGTTACTGAATCGCAAAATTTCTTCACGTACTATGGTCACTTCGAGACTACGATGAATGTCCTCATTACGCACATACCACGGAGAATCACTAATTGTTCGTAACCCATTCGATTGAAATGAGTATTTCAATGTTATTGTTGGTCGCAGTTCCCCATAGTTAAACCCCATAAGTCCACACAGGTTTTAATATTGTTTTATACACTAACACTTTATTGTCTAATGAAAGCTTTGATTTTTGTCCTATAATCCGGCTATATTTAAAAAGATTTAAGTTAACTTGTTTTCTTTTGTTCCAGATGTGTTTTAGCCATGTATTTAACTTCATAAGCTTGTGGAAAACTGACAATGTTCGTGCAAACAACTGGGCAAGTTTCTCTCCGTATGGTAAACGTGACTTGAACGGATTTCGATTCATTGACTTGAATACGCCATTTTTGTGACCAATTTCGTATTTGATTTACCGTATTTTGTAGCTTTCGAGCTACAAATTTGGACTATCGTCAATGGATAAAACGACAGTGTCACCTGCAAATGTCCCTGTAGTGTTTTCTTCGTCAACAGGTTAATCTGCAGTATAAACCAAACATAGAATTGGACCCTGAGCGCTGTCTTGCGGTACGCCAGATTCAATTGGAAATAAGTCTATAACTTCTCTCGATGTTTAACTTGAAGATATCAATCTTTTCTTTACATCTTCTTGCCCAAAGTAATGGTGGTATGGGATGTTGGGGCTGTTTGCAACGAACCCTACTATATATATAATTTTTTTATATATAATTAATATATATATATATATATATATATATATATATATATATATATATATATATATATATATATATATATATATATAATTATATATATAAGCATATATGTCTATATATATATATATATATTTATATATATGTATATATATGTACATATATATATATATATATATATAT
Organism: Nineta flava; assembly: GCA_963920215.1. NCBI lineage: Eukaryota > Metazoa > Arthropoda > Insecta > Neuroptera > Chrysopidae > Nineta > Nineta flava. The sequence continues at coordinate 58,155,522 of OY986040.1, read as the reverse complement.
ATATATATATATATATATATATATGTACATATATATACATATATATATATATATATATATATATATATATATTTATATATATAGACATATATGCTTATATATATATTTATATATATATATATATATATATATACTTAGATAGATAGATGCATCTTGGGGTCTAAAAAATGTTTCACTTCGACCATATGGTCTATTTTGCTCCCCCTACTACTTCATTCCGACGAGATTGGCTTCTCCCATATGTTGGCAATAGCCAGGAACTTGCTTATCAGGTCTTCCTGAAGGTTCATATATTCGGAGTGAGATGCACCGAATACCCTGTATTTGCTGTAGCCTAGAGGTTCGCAGTCAAAGATAATGTGGCTGGATGTTTCTTCTTCCTCGCCACACTATCTGCACACAATAGACCCGTTATGTGTAGATGTTCCATTGTGTGTAGATGGGACTTCCGCAGTGGTTAATACCCGATAAAGGGTCCACCAGTATTTGTCAGCTCCACCAGTCCTCCGTTTGCATTCTGGTTGGCATGAAGCGGATTTGTCGACAATGCCTCTTGAGCCAAATGAAATCCTATTAGTCTTTCCATTGTTTTCAATAGAAACGATGACAGACTAATTGGTCTAAAATTATTACCCTAGGCGTGGTTTAGCCTCCCCGGTTTTGGCAAGAATCGTTCGATCTTTGAGTGGTAAATGGTAATCGCCGCTCCTCTCCAGACCTCGCCAGTCGGTGGGAGACCTTGGTTTAGCTGCTCTTGAGAAGGGTTTTAACCGTTCATTGCCACCGAATCGGGGAAATTAATCCGGATCAGTGTCTCGAGTGTATCCTTCGCGGAGCTAGTATACTCACCATCGGGTTTACGAAGTGATACGATGTAGTTTTGCTCCCTCAGATGCGTTTTCAACATCATGACAGAGCCTCCTCCATGAGTCCATTTTGGCTTTCTTCAGAGACCTTTTGTATTCGGTAAGGGCTTCATGGTAATTATCCCAGTTCCCCATCCTCCTTGCTCTGTTAAATAGCTGGCAAACCCTTCGCCTCTGACTCCTTAGGCCCTCATTCCACCAACAAGTAGACTTGCTGATGTCTTTTGAAACCTCCGGGCAGTTTTCTTAGAACTAGTTAATTATTGCATGCTGAGGCTCAGTGGCAGTAAGCTCAATGTCCAATACTGTTTTAACTTTTTTCGGAATTGTGGCGAGTTTGAACTTTAGTGTCGAATTATATTCGTCCCAATTTGTTCTCCTCGGATCCCGATAGTGTATATTACATTGGTCCGTTCTCACCTCCACATTGTAATAGATTTGTCTGTGATCCGATGCAGATGGTTCATTGGATACTAGCTATTTCTTGATCTTTTCACTGATTTCATAAGTACTCAGTGTTACCTAAATGACTTCCTTCCGAACTTTGTCAATAAATATGTTTGTTAATAAACAGTTACTGGGCAACCCTAAGGATAAAATTAGTATGAAAAACAATCAGACATATATGGTGTTAGTTGCCAAAACTGTTCGAAAATTTATGTTGGTCAAAGTCATCGCCAAATCTAAACTCTGAAAATTGGAATCAAAGAACATCTGGCTCATGTGAAATTTGGGAGAACCGAAAAATCGTATATAGCTGCGCATATTATTGAGAACAACCGCATAGTCACAAAAGGATACTGTCAATTAATAGGTGGGGTTCTTCACGCACCTAATCCTTTAATCAGTCAACTAAAATAATCCTCATGCCAGATCATACCCTCAGTCAAATCATATAAAAGACAGAACTTTTTTAATATCATTGTGAGACACACACCAAATTAGCAACAAGCAACATATCTCTGAATCCATATCCCAGAGATAGTTTCGATTAGCGAATTCATACTGATGATGACTACATTGTAGTCGAAATACGAATTTATAAAATACAAACAAATGTTCTAAGAATGGGGACAAAATTTGAAATCTAATAATAAATGTCTCTGTTCTCTTAATAAACTGTACCTAAGTTGTTAGCTATAATATAATCTAAGAGGTACTCACCTCTATTATTTGGGTTAGTACTCCCTCATGCATTATGATGAACGTTTGCATCGCATCCCATGATCAGTTGATAATTTTTTACCTCACTACTGGATCAGGTCTTTCATCCCTGTTGTTGGTGGTGGAGTAGATGTTTCATAGGGTTGGTAGACCGAAGAAATGATTACCACTCAAGTTGAGTCCCCCATGTTGTATTTTATTTTGAATGCTGTAAGATCTCTCTGACAAAACTCTAACAGCGGCAAGATATTGATGCTCTTTTTTGCATAAATGCAAGTTCTGGATCTCTCTGGAGCCCTATTGTAAATAATTTGTCCCCCAGCATCTCCTAGTCCAAGAATATTATGGTTCACAGCCCAAGATTTCTGGACTAGAGCTATGGAAATTTCCCTCGTCAGCACATTTCGACCGAAGACAGCGGATGACGCCTTACTGTGCTGGAGGTTTACCTGAAGCATCCGAAGAGCTGACATTTTTTCCTCCTGATGTTTTCAGTGGTCTAAGGTTGACTTGACCAAACCCTCGGTAGAACCGTCGGTCTTGAATCAACCCCAAATCTCGTATCGGACTTGTTGTTGATAATTCGCCACTCCTCAGTACGCAGGTTTCTATTCTGCGTCCCTAGAGTTTTGAATATATATATATATATATATATATATATATATATATATACATATATATATATATATATACATATATATATATATATATACATATATATATATATATATATATATATATATATATATATATATATATATATATATATATATATATAAGTAATACGAAATATTTATTCATTACTCTCCGATCAAAACTATAATTGTAATTAATGAATGTAAAAAAAAACATTTTTAAAAACAAGGGGTCTGATTTATCGTTTAAAAGACATTTTATTTGCTAATGTTTTAAACAAGGCTAAACGAGTGCATTCCGGAGACGATATTTTGAATATTTTGGAAGATTTGGATGTAGAAATCCATAATAATAATTTAGAACACACTAACAGTGATGATAGTTTTGAATTCTCAGATGACAAACTAGATGTTTTATTTCAGTTCGTCAAAGAAACCGAAGTTGAAAACCACGTGGACGAATCTTGGGTTTTTGGAATAATGGTTAGAAATGCAAATATTTCTAACCATGAAAATATTTTAGAAATATTTAATTGATTATTTAATATTTAATTGTTTATTTAGCCAACTCAGTCAAACAAATGTGATTCAACTGATAAAGATGAGATGATGTGTTTTTTGACCTTGATAATTCTGCAAGGTTTGGTTATTAAACCCGCAGAAAATCGATACTTTTCAGTAAGAGAAGTGATTGATAAGCCATTTTACAAAAAGTGATGTCAGAAAGACGCTTTTCTTTGTAAAAAACATTTTTACATTTAGTCAACAATGAAGAAACGGATAAGAATGACAAATTTAAAAAAGTCAATAATATTATTGACTGTGTGAATGAGGTATTCGAAAAAGTATATACCCCCGAACGCGACGTATAAATAGATGAAAGTTTTATACTTTTTAAAGGTCGCCTTTCACGGAAACAAATTATCCCAAATAAGCGTTCAAGATTTGGGATTTAATTATTTAAATTATGTGAGGCATTCTCGTCAAATGCTTATAAATTTTTAATTTATACGGGTATGGATACCCAATATGACCCTGAAATTAATAATTATCCCATGACCACGCAAGTGGTTTTCACTATTGTGTATTTAACTGGCAAAACCATTGTTAAATTTAGGACACAATCTCTCTTAATATTAGGAATAATCGAAAAATGTATAAGGAGTAAAGTAGTAGAAAATCAAGTTTGCTACAATTCATTACCTTATCATTTTTCTCAAACTCTAATGTGAACAGAGATATTTAGAATTTTAACTTTCAATCTTTAATAGTAAATATTCCTGTAAATATTAGTGTAACAGAAAAATGAAACAATATTACAGTAAAACTTAGTACCTACAACTTAACTTCCGATAAATTAATCAGATATTAAGTGAGATAGTCAAATTTTGTGTTTCCCCCTCGCTCTAAACCCCCCTTTCCCCTCTTCCGATTTTACCCATTACGAACTTGACCTTTAGAATACCAAAAACGACTCAAATACCTAATTTCATTCCCATCGGAATAAAACTGTGACCGCTAGAGAGTCCACAGACATTTAAAAAAAGTACATATGTATATATGTTGTAAATATGTATATATACCGTCTATTTTGGACAGGTTTGCCAATAGAGAATCAACGTTATATATTATTTATTACTGACTGTCCGTCTGTTTACTAAATAAAGTTAGTCAATACACATGTAATTAGAGTCATCACATGTACAGTCATCAACCATACACATGTATGCGTATGGTTGTTTGTTTGTAATTTAAGAGTGTGGATTTTGTGATTCACATACTAAAGTTAAGAATTCAATGAACATATTTAACCATTACATGTGTACTGACTGACTTTATACAGTAACCAGACGTACAGCTAGTAGTAAATAATATTTAACATTGATTTTCTATTGGAAAAGCTTGTCAACACAGTCTGTATATGTATATATATATATATATATATATATATAATATATATACATATATATATATAATATATATACATATATATATATATATATATATATAGTTTTTAAATATACAGATATATATATACATATATACAGATTTTTATTTTTAACATCTAATAGGTAGGATCGATGGACATTTGAAGAAATTTTTACGAAATTCCAACATTGGTGCAAAAACAATAGCTGCATTTCCATTTGAGGAAATTCGCTAAAAAGACGTGTTAATGATTTCTACACAATGGCGAATTGGTGACCAAAAATTAAAAAAATAAAATGGTTACCGAATGTAGTGTTTGAATATAACATGTATATGGGTGGAGTTGACAAGACGGATCAATGTATGTACGCGTATCCCATTGCAAGGAAACGAGGAAAAAAATATTACAAAAAAAATTTTTTTTTTCAATTGCAGGAGATCATAACGCATAATACGTTTTGTTTAAAACATTAGGTGGCCAGAGTAACCATTGCAAAGTTGGTGGAAATGCCAGTGGCGAAGCATTTAAAAGCGGGACGATGTGAGAAAAGAAGGTGCCCACATCAAGCTAAAAACAAGATTGCCGAAACACCACTTCGACTCAAAGAACGGCATTTTCCGGATTACATTCCGGCAACTGCAAATAAACAAAACCCCACCAGAAAATGCTGTTCCGAAGTCGACCCGGAGACGAATAAAAAAATTCGAAAAGAAACAAGGACTTGGTTCCCAGATTGCAACAAACCATTGTGTGCCATTTCTTGTTTTAAAATTTATCACACAGAAAAATAGAATAGGAAATACGCAAATTGGATAATATTTATATATTTTTTTTTTAATAATTTAGTTTTTTTATTATTTTTCTTATATTAAAAAAATATTATTATTCCTATATTTCCGTTTTTCTGTATATTTAATTTTATTTTTTAGCGTATGAAATTTTATTTTTTGAACTTGTATTTTGTTTCAAAAAGTTGATAAAGAAAATCAAAAATTTGATGTGATTGCAGGGAATGTTTTGATCAGTGTGTTGGTATAATTGCTTGTCAATTCATTTCTAAAACCTTATTTATTACAAATAGTAAAATTAAAAGAACGATTTTGGATAGTTTTTATGGGCTCCACAAACGTGCAACATTGAACAGCAACATTGAAGACTAACTAGCATGTTGCTGTGTGTGTGTACTGGTTGCAGCAACCAAAAACATGACCTTGATCGGTGACTGCAACATTAAAAATTATTTGATATTTAGTAGGAGGAGTTAAATGTTCATATACAAAATACCTATATTGGTTACAATTTACATTATATATAATATATACAGTGTGTCTACTTAAGTTGGCTCCATATGGAAAAGGTTTACGAAAAAAAGTTCTCCTTTATAAAAATTTCTGCTTTCGAAAATATTAACACGCCGCTATTTATTTTTGACATCGAATGTACAGGGTGTGCAGAAATTGAAAAAGTTCGATAGGAATTTTTTTTCCACTTCAATTTTAAATTAAATTTTGCAAGTCCTACTTATAAAACACGTTATCTGTTATTCTAATTAACCAGTCATCGTACTTCAAATGTTTATTTGCTGATTTGAAACATTTTGAATGATATGTAACAAAATAATGAATACAGAACATTTATTTTTCATACATTACATTACAAATACAATTATTATTGTTGACGTAAGTAACAACAGTTACCTTCAGTTCGTTTTTGCCTCAACGTATCCACCTTCGCGTTCCATACATGTAATTGTCCTTTTACAAAATTCTTTAAATCCACTCCTACATATCTCGGGAGTGATTTCTTGAACCGTTTCCCGTATAATCTGTTCTATATGGTCTACATTTTGAACAAAAATAAACAAAATTTAATTTAAAATTGAAGTGGTCAACACATTCCTATCGAACTTTTTCAATTTTTAGACACCCTATACATTTGATGTCAAAAGTGAATAGCTGAATATTAATATTTTCGAATGCAGAGATTTTTATAAAGAATAACTTTTTTTCGTAAACATTATAATAAAAAAGTTTTCCATATGGAGCCAACTTAAGTAGACACACTGTATATATTATATTGTATAAAATTATTTGTGTAGTTTTTACTAGAGATATAAATAAACTATACAAATTAAATGAGATAGATAGAGACATGATGAGAAATGATTGAATTTATATGACTAGAGTCATAAAATAGTAAAAATTAAATTTTATGATCCCAAACTTTGGTTGCAGCGTCTGTGGTGAGAATATTTTATAGACGGAGTTCAATGTTGCTGCAACCAAGTTCTGTGTCTATTCTGCACTTTATAAAATAAATAAAACGCTAAGGGGTAAAGTTCATCCGATAGGAAATGGTACCATGGACCAATCATAGAGGAGTACATTTTTGTTTGCATTTAAAATGTTAATTTTATCAAAACAATAAATGCAAAAATTTTCTATTTCCCAATAGAAATTTCGTGGTTTGCGAATTCCGTGTAGGTACTAGATCTAACTGTATATCAAATATCAATTTTAAAGAACTTATGGTCTAGGCCCTGGGATTATGATCGTGCATATCCAAAAATTCTGGACGTGTCGAGGTTTTTTTTGTTTTTGAATTAAAATAACTTTTTAACTGTTTATCCCTTAACAATGATTGAAAAAAAGTCTCTCATAACTACGTAAAATGTATATATTCGAAAACTCACCACTCTGGCTCTTTTCGTTCCAAAGTTATATCGGGGTCCAATCTCACCTAAATGAACGAGAAGTAATAGCACGGTAACGTACACAGGCAAAAACCCCTTAAATTCGGCCTGTCGCACTACTGTGCTCTAGATTACACAAATTAGAATTATTATTAACAAAAATACAATATTAAATTACAAGCACAACAATTAAGTTTAACGATAAAATGAAAACAATTACTCGTGTTGGTTATGAGTATCTATCAGCAAATGTTTGCTTCAAGTGGTTATCTGGTGATGATTAATTCATTGTTGTTATTATTGTATGACCAATATCTGGATAGATAACTGATCTTTGTTTTCAGTGTTTAATTTATCTGATGATGATTAGGTGTCTCCCATCCTAAGAGAGTAGTTTAACCATAAACATTTAGTTTGCCATTGGAGCGGTTGGCTGAAGTTGTATTGACTTTGGTTTGGTAGATTCAGTTTGCCTGGGTTCAAAATGTCGAATACAGAAATAGACTGTAACAGAAAATATTATTATTGAAATAAATAATTGATTGGATCATATGTGGATGTTATGTTGATTTTGAACTAGTTCCAATTCATCGGTGTTTTCCATATGTTGCATTTGTAATAAATCGAAATCACTGGTATTTGCTAATTGTTTTATTTGAATGGAGTTGTACAATATTTGCTTAATATGAATATTTGATGTAGAAGATATAAGGGTTCCATAGATTATATTGTTAATGGTTAATTGGCATTGTTGGATGATAATATGAAGATTTCCAGTAAAATTGGTAATATTCTTACCACATGAATTTGTAATGTAAACTGGATGATCAGTGTAGACAATTATGTGGTTGTTTTCCATTTCTTCAATTATTTGATTTTCCAAGATTTCAATTTTGCATGTATTGATGTATTTTGTAGACCATTGAAGTGCGTAGATAGATCTGTTCTATTCGTGTGCGGGTTTCGCCAAGAATAAATATTGTAATGGATTATAGAGGATATAAATATTAGGAGGTTTGATTGTTTGATTATTTTCAGATAAAATATTTCGTGATTTAACTGTTTTCTATGTTTGATTGAATAGTTGGGGAATGAGAATTTTAAATATTATATTCGTGTTGTTAAAGTATGCTTTTAATTGGATTAATTCGTATATATGTTCGTCGTTCAAGATATCCAATTGTTCGTGTAACGATTGTCTAACATTTTTGAGCTGACATTTAAAATAAAACCTATTTTGACAAAATGGAAACCCGACTTCAAAAATCAAATACTCTATAACAAAAAATGCACTAAAAAATAAAAAAATAATTGCATATTCTTGTGCCAATTTTAGTTCACCTACGCAAAAAATTTTAAATATATATGTACAATTATTGTTATTTTTGGAGTCGGTGTCAGCATAGAGAAATTCATATAACTTTTGGACACCGCCTCCAAAAACTACGCAAGAGAAAAAAGAAATATTAATATAGAGATTGATCCAATAAAATTACGGTATGGCGGGCTCTAAAAAAAATATTTAAGAAAACAACTGCGATATCGGGTAAATTTTATTTCTGTCGGCGGTACCTTAATTACCCGAAATATTTTTTAGGCCTGGTATGACCGAAATTAAATGTTAATTTTATCTTACGAGAAAAATAATAAACTTTATTGTGGACTTTTATGAATGTATTATATAAGATTTTGAAGAATTTTATAAATGGACTATATATAGTGCTCGCACATCCTTAAATTACTTATTATTTGTTATATTATTTGTTTATTTTATTTATAATATTTTATTTATAATTCTTAGCAATCATATTAAATTTGTGTTGTTTTTATTATACAGACATAATAAGTTCACTAAAACAATAATTACTATGGATACACTTTTTTCGGAATGGCTTCTAATAATATTTATCAGATATACTCACTTTGTGGGCGAAGCATGTATATTTTTTAAATCAAATGTTTAGTTATTAATGAAAAATTGTTTTTGTAAATTATTTTTTAATACCCTCAAATAACACAGTACACAACAATACACAACGATTCATTGTGTGTATGATACATAACATATACAGGGTAAATATTTACTTAAAGCATACATTCTAGTTAAATTGAGCACGTGTATCTTGTATATGGCACGTGAGTTTACATTTGTTCACTATAATTTTATTGAATACTATACGTAGGCAAAATTTTAGTACATTCTAATATTTTAGTATATTTCGGTATCATATTGTAAGTATGCGATCAGTAAATACGTTTCAATATTTAATAATAAACTATTTTGACTTCCATTAATACTGATTACTACGTATTACGTACTACACAAGGATTGCCTTCATTGTTGAAAGCAATGTACTTATAGCTTGAAAATCGATTTTGAGACTATATCTATTTTCAGGTTTTCCTGAACCCATAAATACCATGTTTGGATATGCTGTTATGTATGAGTATACACTCCCGTTGAAAAAAAAAATGAACCAAGCTGGTCCGAATCAGTATCTCACAATTTTGATTATTCTTGTAGTAGATAGATAGATAGATACATCTTGAGGTCTAAAAAGTATTGCACTTCGACCTCATGGTCCATTGTGCTCCCCCTTCTACCTCAGTCTGACGAGACTCGCTTCTCCCATATGTTGGCAATTGCCTGGAGCTTGCTTATCAGGTCATCCCGAAGGTTCATATATTCGGGGTGAATATTCATATATTCACCGAATATTATGTATCTGCTGTAACCCAGAGGTTCGCAGTCAAAGATTATGTGGCTGGATGTTTCTTCCTCCTCGCCACACAATCTGCACACAATGGAGCCATTATGGAGTCTCATTGTGTGCAGATGCTTCCGCATGGGATAATGCCCGGTAATGAAAACGGTAACCCTCCGCAGTTGCATCCTGTTCAGCCTCAGCGCATCGAGAGATAACCTCTTTTTTGCACTCTGAAGCAGTACCTTCCCGAGATCTTGCCGCGGTACTTTTTCCCAGTGATCACGGTGTTTAGCATTTGACCACTCGTTGATCACCTGTTTACATGCAGTCTTTGGAATTCCGAAAATAGCCTCCAGGTCTATGAAGGGCATTCCGACTCCCTTCTTTGCTAAAGTATCCGCTTTTTCGTTTCCTTCGAAACCACTATGACCCGGCACCAAGATTAATTTGACATTGTTCCGTTTTGCCAGTTTCAGTTGTTCCTCCAGATAATCCTTGACTACCCTTGAGGTGACCTCAGTTCCAGGCAAGGCTTTTAAAGCAGCTTGACAATCCGACAGAATATATACGTTCTGGTTTATGTAGCCTCTACGTAGGTTCTCACGGACGCAAGCCAGTATGGCGTAGACTTCTGCTTGGAAGACCGTGGCATATTTCCCGAAGATGAGGCTTATGTTTGCTTTAGGTCTCTCTTTAGGTCAGTTGTTATTCTACAAGACAATCTATAGGCGCTGGATCTCGCTTAAGCTATTATTACAATACTTAGCGGAGGCAGTTCCAGTATGACTTCCATAGCAGCTGTAGGTGTACTGCTCATGAATCCAGTAATGCACAAGCAATCCAGTCTCTGGATCCTGGACACCTTTTTGCACGCAGTAATCACCTTAACTTTTAGCCACCACACTAGAGCAGCATAGGTTATAATGAGCCCTGCGGACATCCCATTGTGGCTCTCACAGCGACATGCTCTCCAAAAAGGGAAGTTTGTATTCTTATTCCTATCAGCATAGATTTTATCCACCTGCAAAAGGTGTCTTCAACTCCGTGCCGACCGGCAGAATCTACCATGGAATTGTAAGAAGCATTGTCAAAAGCCCCCTCTATGTAAAAAAAAACGCACTAGGTGGTTTGTTTTCTTGCGACTCCCTCATCAATCCTGTATATTAGGTTGTGGAGGACTGATTCACGGGATTTTCCCAACTGATACGCGTGTTGGTTGGCATGAAGCGGATTTCTTGATAATGCCCCCTAAGTCAAATGAAATCCTATTAGTCGTTCCGTTGTTTTCAGTAGAAACGATGACAGAGTAATTGGTCTAAAGTCCTCTCCCGTGGAGTGGTTAAGCCTCTCCGATTTTGGCAAGAAGGTCACTCTTACTGGCTTCCATACGGTTGGGATATAAGCCGTAGCCAGGCTTGCCCTGAATATATGACCAAGCAGAGTAAAAAGATGCTCTGTTCCTTTTTGTAAAAGCACTGGGTATATCCCATCAGGTCCAGGTTCTTTGTAGAGGTTGACTGAGTTAATCGCCCATTTGATCTTTGAGCGGTTAATGTCAATCACCGCTCCTCTCCAGTCCTCGCCTTTCGGTGGGAGACCCTGGTTAGGCTGCTCTTGAGAAGGGTTTTCACCGTCCATATACTCGCCATTGTCAGCGGGTTTCTTCGCCACGATGTAGTCTTGCTCTCTCAGCTGCGTCAACTTCAACATCATGACACAGCCTACTCCATGAGGGCATTTTGGCTTTCTTCAGAGACCTTTTGTATTCGGTAAGGGCTTCATGGTGATTATGTCAGTTCGCCAACCTCCTTGGTCTGTTAAATAGCTGTTGATAGCTGTAGCTTGCTAAACCCTTCGCCTCTGACTCCTTAGGTCCTCATTCTACCAACAAGTCGACTTGCTGATGTCTTTTGAGACCTCCGAGCAGTTTTCTTGGCAGGAGTAAATTATTGTATGCTGAGGCTCACTTGCAGTAAGCTCAATGTCCAACTGTTTTAACTTTTTTCGGATTTGTGGCGAGTTTGAACTTTAGTGTCAAATTATATTCGTCCCAATTTGTTCTCCTCGGATCCCGATAGTGTGTATTACATTAGTCCGTTCTCACCTCCACATTGTAATAGATTTGTCTGTGATCCGATGCAGATGGTTCATCGGACACTAGCCATTTCTTGATTTTACCACTGATTTCATAAGTGCTCAGTGTTACATCAATGACTTCCTTCCGCACTTTGTTAATAAAAGTCGGCTTGTTGCCTTGGTAAACTATATCTAAGTTGTTAGCTATGATATAATCAAAGAGGTACTCACCTCTTGTATTTGTGTTTTTGCTACCCCACGCAGTGTGATGCGCGTTTGCATCGCATCCCATGATCAGTTGGTGGTTTTTTGCCTCACAACACTGGATCAGGTCTTCTATCTCTGTTGATGGTGGTGGAGTAGATGCATCACAGGGTAGGTAGACCAAAGCGATGATTACCACTCCAGTTCCGTTCCCCATGTTGTATTTTACTTTTACTGCTGTAAGATCTCTCTGACTAAACTCTAACAGCGGCAAGACATTGATGTCCTTTCTTGCATAAATGCAAGTTCTGGGTCTCTCCGAGGTTTTATCGTAGATAATTTGTCCTCTAGTATCTCCTAGTCAAAGAATCTTATGGTTAACAGCCCAAGATTCCTGGATCAGAGCTATGGAAATTCCCCTTTTCAGCACATTTTGACAGAAGACAGCGGAGGTCGCCTTACTGTGCTGGAGGTTTATCTGAAGCATCCGAAGACCAGACATTCTATTTTCTCTTTGATGTATTCAGTGGTCTAAGGTTGACTTGACCAACCCCGAGGTATAATTTAAATCCTCGGTCCTGAATCAATCCCAGATCCGCTGCATTCACTTCCAGTACGATGGTATGAGCCGCATTGGTCCTTGTGCTGTTGATAATTCGCCACTCCTGAGTGTGCAGGTTTGCATTCTGCGCTCCAAGAGCTTTAATCACTTTGTTTCAACGAAGTTATAGATCTGGGGAGTATACAGCAGAACCTTTGATGTGTTAATCAGGGCTCTTGCATCCCCGACGACTAGTTCCGCTCCGTCCCATCGTCTGATATTCGGGACATTCTCCATGAGCCAGTTTATGGCTGTTGTTCCTATGCACCGCACAACGAAGACCCCCCTGTCCAGGTGGCAACCCCGATATTGTGGGCTCTCAACGTGCTCTTGGCTAATGAGGGTTTGTAGCATCGAGAGTTGCACCTCTTCGGATTGTTCCTGAGTCATTTTGACATCAGGAAACCCCCGCAATGCAATGCATATCTTTGTTGTTGCGGCGGTTTCAGCAAAGGTATTAATAGCACTTACCTGTTCCCCCTCTGTATGTTTGAGAAACGTCTTTAGAAAAAATTTCTCAAGAATTAAAAGGTGTTATTGGTGGTCAATCAACAGAGATCGAAATTAAAGTTAGGAGTTTCATGAATTCTATGAAAATGATCAATTCAGATTGTGTGTATGTGTGCATGCCCGGGCAAAAAATATCAATTAAAAAAGTTGATAGAACAGCGAACTTTGATTTACAAGAACTATATAATAAAATTAAAAAAAATTGTGATTAAATAATACAACTATTTAAAAAAAAATTAAAAAAAAAAAAATTGTTATTAAATAATATAATTATTATTAAACGATCAATTATTTAACATCATCATCGGACAATCATAAATTGAAAAGCTAAGTATAAATATATCAAACGGTGTTCTAATATTTCCTGTAGTAATAGCACTGTAGTGAAAAGTCCGATGTGTCCCTGAAACTCGGCCTTTCGCACTGCCGTGCTCTAGATATCATTCTATTCAATTACGCCATTCATAGATACGCTAAAAAAGAAATTAATATACCTACATACATCATGGGGTGTGAATAAACTCCATAATATTTCTAATGTATTTTATTAAAACTATTACGTTATATATATTACTATGTTTATGACCGTACCTTTTACATGTTATTAGAATAATTTTGTTTGCATGTGTTTTCATTTATACATGTATTTAGATAAACTAATTAGTTTCTATTGATTGAATTATACTTTGAATTCGTACCCTGTATGTTTACAATTTATTTCAAAATAATTGTTTTATTATTAATATTTAATAAGAATAATCAACGAACAATATTAGGGCAAAGTACCATGCTAGCAAATATTGTTTTAAGTATTGAAAAAAAAAACAGATTCGGCACCTTGGAGCTACATACGAAATTTCTCAAAGGAAGGAGTTATAATACATTTTTAATATTAAGAACCCAAACAATCTGGTGTACGCTTTTGAGCTGATTACCGATTTTTAAATCCTAAAATTCAGTTTGATCGTCTTAGCTCGGTTAAAATGAACTCTATTTTTGCGTCCCTTTAGAACGCAAATTATTTTTCAGTAGTTGACATGTCCAAAAGCTAAAGCATTAAACATGTTAGGAATAACTTTTATCGGATAATTATTGTATCTATAAATGTATCTTCTAATGTATATCAAGAGACTCTTCGATCTATCTATCATACTTTTTACATGTACACACACATCCCATTTGCAGTTACATGTCAAGTTAACCTTTAGTATTTAACTGATTGGACTTCTTACATCCATTGCTCACGATCATTATTTTGGTGTTAATATTGACATGTAGTTTCCATTTAATACAATAGTTTTCTAAGCTCTCCAATGATCGCCTCATTCCACCGGTTTTGGGAGACAAAATCACTATGTCGTCCGCATAGAGAAGCATTTTAACTTCTTTGCCTCTGATACCAGGTGCCGCAGTGCTTACATCATCTACCCATTTATATAAATCCTTTATATAAACAAGGAATAGTAAAGATGAAAGACGACATCTATGCCTCAGACCTTAATGTGATCTTTGTCTATACGAGCACAGCACCTGGTATCCTGGTATATAGATTGTATGACGTACAACATGTTATTAGGCATTCCTTTAGGCGCTAGTTTTGACCATAAAAGTTGTCGTGTCTATTTTTTCAAAGGCTTTCTCGAAGTTTGTAAAGCAACAGAACAATTTACACATTGAAACATTTTAATTTTCAATGTCTCCGGCATTAACGTTGTCAATACTAAAATGTTATCCGATGTTTCTTTCGTACCCTGTTTTAAAACCAGCTTGGAACTCAGTAATTATGTCATTTTCTAGCATCCAGCGATGAACACGCTCAGACAGAAGTTTGTTATACAGCTTGTTGTGTGTCATTGTCAAGCCTTGATGTCACCTTTCCCCTTGAATAGATTTGTTACTACACCTGTGGTCCAACTGCGTGGAAACTTATTTTTGCTATACATGGTGTTAAACAGATTGACTATATTAGCTATGTGAGTGTACTCGTGGGTTTGTTTAAGGCATTCATTCAGCACACCATAAATTACACCGGCTTTATTGTCTTTTAATGATTTAATTAGTTCTCCAATTTCAGTTTCGGTAAAAGTCAAGTCCGTACTATAATCATTATTCATTGTTTGGTCACAATTCGTAACGATCACATTAAAACTATCTCCATCATATAATTGCTTATAATGATCAAGCCAAATATTCACATCCACACATTTATTCTGGTTTCGGTCAGCAGTAATTTTCTTACTAATTCCTACATTATCTTCATATCGTTGCTCTTTAGAGCTTCATCTATTTGCATAACATTCTAATTGTCATAGTCTGATTTTTTTGTTTTACATCGAAACTTATATGACTTTTTGCAATTAACGTATTCCAAAACATGGATTTCATCTCTCATTCTCCTCATTTTTCTCAATTTGCTGTTAAGCGACTGAGTTGTAGTTATTTTTAATTCATCGCAGACAAACTGCATCCATTTTTGCAATATCAAAACCGTCTCATTTATATTGCCTAAACTAGCCATGTGTTCCACTCCAATCAGATGCAATTGTGTTTCAAAACTGTTTATCCTTTCTATTATACTTTCATTTTTTTCCTTGCACCATTTGTACCTAACCAGTGGTTTAAAGTTCTGCACTAAATTTTTATCTTCTTTTTCTTGCATTAAAAAAGCTCTAAAGGAATCACTCCAGAATCCCTTTGTAACCCGAATATAGACAATAACACTTCTTCCATTTCTATCGAATGGACAAATGTCCATTCACCATCACAATCACTATCTGTTCTCCCATTAAGTATAACAAATTCATTTTGCGCCACAAAATCTAATAATTTCTTGCCAAACTTATTAACGCACATATGCTTATTACACTTGGGTTTGATTTCTAAAACTTCTGCATCAATTTTTAAATTATTATTTTCATTCCTCCACATAGTTAATGTCCTGTTCTTGGCCTATTCTTGAATTAAAATCAACCCTCAGAATTATTTTAACATCGGGGTATCGTTGAATCATTACGTAAATTTCATTGTTTCAGAACTATCATTAGCATAGCACGTGAAATTGGGTTGCAGATACACCATTGAACGACACCATGAGAACTCTTAAATTCAATATTTGAAATAAAAACCAAAATACCTCATTCATTCCACTTTTCACTACCTGTATATTGTTACGGTCTTACATTTGATAGAATATTGCAATGACCCCCCCCCCCTTTGTGCCTTCCTTTTTGAGAAAACGAGAAAATCTTTTACCATATTTTGAGATACATTCAAAGCCTTCAATAGTGAAGGCTTATCATCTTCCCCTGCCCAAGTTTCTCCTAAGATACAATTGCAAGTTTTTAGTGAATTTCCTCCAAAGAGAATTCAGCTATTGTTTTTGCACCAATGTTGGAATTTAGTAAAAATTTCTTCAAATGTCCATCGATCCTATTAGATGTTAAAAATCACTATCGCTAAAATTTATGTATATATATATATATATGAAGTATCTCTGTTCACATTAGAGTTTGAGAAAAATGATCAGATAACGAATTGTAGCAAACTTAATTTTTACAACTTTACTCCTTATACATTTTTTGATTATTCTAATATTAAGAGAGATATTTTATATTTTGAGTTTGTTTGACACGAATACATGAAATATATTTTATAAAAACTTCTTAAAAAGCTTTTTAAAAAAAATTCAACCGACTTCAAAAACTCATTACACTTAAAAGCTAACAATTTACAGATTTAATCCAAAAGACAAATGTTGTCGAAACTTATGACGTAGAATTTTTATACCCAGTATATGTAAATGTATAAGTATATTAAGTTTAATCCCGACTTTGTAACGCTTAAAAATATTGATCGTAGGGATGAATGTTTGGTATATGTGTGCATAAAATGCGGCCATTTCCACATGTCCGACTGCCTGTCTGTGGACACAATAACTCAAGAACGAAAAGAAATGACGAGCTGAAATTTTTTTCAAAAAATAATTTTCATTTAAAATAAACAACTTTTGTTTGAAATTTTTTTTCATAAACTCAGTAGTTTTCTCATAATTTGTGATTAAATGTCCCTCAGAAAGCGAATTGTTAATAATTAGAAAATGCAGAATTGTTAACAATTCAATCATTAATATACAACTCAGTATGTACTGGGTATTCAAACCATTAACTCAGTTAGTTGTTACATGTAATAAAATATTATTATTGGTAGACGTGCTACTTACTGATCGGTTTGAAGGGATCTCCGCATCAGATTATGACTTGATGACAATGGGACCACCTCGAGAGTATAGTCTTTCATACAAAACAATAATTTTATTACAAAACAATTGAAGGAGAAATCGGTGAACATACATTTATAAAAAATACATATAGTCGAACATAGAATCTCCTCCTTTTTTTTTTGGAGTCGGTTAAAATTTTTGTTGATTTTCTAATTTCCACAGAAACAATACTTCTAAGAAATACTTCTAAAAAATAACTATAAAATTATTTTATTAAAATTTTGTTTCAATTTTGATTGTCGTTTCCATAGTAACTTTAAATTACATTAGCACACTATTATTTATCGTTGTATATGGTTGTATTTTGGCTATTAATAAATTTAAATTTTTCAAATGCTAAAATCATATCAGATATGATATTTCATTTTGATCACACTAAAATTCTGACCGCTAGAGAGTGACTTTTGTATTCTAAGGAAATTCGTTAAGTTGGCGCAGCTCCTGCGTGACGCTTTTTTTTTTAAATATTGAGAGACATCGAATTTATTAACTTTATTATTTAGCTCTTCAGTGTTCCAAAACACTACACTAATTGTAAGGTTTTGTATTCAAATTGATATTCGAGTTTTGTCTCATTTTGTTTCGTACCATTCTGAGTTATTCTGGCTTAATCACTGTCAACCTTTTCAGAAGACTACTGGAGAGGTCGTTTTCATTAGATTTTAATTTACTCTCAAATGCATCTTGCCTCCTTTCTGTCTCTCGAATTCAAAGTGTTTTAAGAAGATCATCGATTGTAAAAATTTGTGTACCTGTCAGTTTAGAACGACTTGATAATATTTATTTTCGATTTATTATTTACCATCCTAATTTCATCCACCCAATTCTAAACACTTCTTCAATCTTCTCAGATTTCAATTCCAGGTTAAATTTTTCATTTATAAAATCGATAACACATTGTTCCAATCTTGAGTCATCTTCAATTTCACTTAACCCATTTACTATCAGATTGTTAGAGTCAATTTGCTTCTGTAGTTGTAGGATAGCTTCTTTTTAAGAGTCTAATTGCTTTTCCAAGTTGGAACATCTATTCTGAAATTGTTCATTCACCTCCTTCAATGATTTTACTTCATTCATTTGTTTTGCCTCCATTAGTTGCATGTTACTGAATAAAGCTTCAAGTAATATTTTAGTTTCTCCAGTTAATAACTCCATAATAATATAAAAAATAACAGGAAGTTAAATTTTTGTGTTTAATTAAAGTTATGCTGATTTCGCGGGATTTAAACTGAAGTCCTTACGTATAGGAATCAGATACTTTGTCATACTATTAAATCGACTGTTACCCAGTACCCCAGCTCAATTTAAAGAAAATTAAAAAATACTAAGTTTAATTTGATGTCTAATTATAAAAGAATCCGATTAATTGGGATTTGAACTGAAGTCTACACGATTATGCGTTAGATACTTTGTCATACTGAAATGAAAGATAATATATATATTCCTTAAATATAATATATAATTTATATCCGACCAAAAACATAAATGTAAGAAAGGGCAGAGTTCACTGGGAAATCCTAAATGTAATAGTTTCTTTTTAAAAAGTGATGATATGGAAGAAAGGACCGAACTATTTACAAAGTAAATAGCTCTAGACTTCATATAATAGTTGCTCTTTAAAAAGTGATGATATCCCATTAAAAAGCCGAGCTATTTACAAAGTAAATAGCTCGGTACTCTATTTACTAAAAAAATTAATGAGGGCTAAATTGATTAAATATAAGAAAAAATTTGGTTGAAATTTATTTCGTAAGTTTTTCTTTAGTATGTTTTTAAAATTTTATAACACAGCAAGTTTTAAAATATTTGATATTATCAGAAAAAATAACTTGCCGCGTTATATAAAATTTTAAAAACACACTAAAGGAAAACTTACGAAATAAATTTCAACCAAATTTTTTGTTACATTTAATCAATTTACCCCTCATTAATTTTTTTAGTAAATAGTTTACCGAGGTATTTACTTTGTAAATAGCTCGGTTCTTTCTTCCATATCATCACTTTTTAAGAAGCAACTATTATATGAAGTTTAGAGCTATTTACTTTGTAAATATCTCGGTCCTTACTCTCATATCATCACTTTTTAAGAAGGAAATATTACATTACGTATTTCCCCGAAAACAAGGCCCTTTCTTACATTTATGTTTTTGGTCGGATATCACCACTTTTTGAAAGGTATATATATATATACATATATATATATATATATATATATATATATATATATATATATATATATATATATATATATATAAATGGCTCATCAAGCCCTTTCATTTGATCCCCATATCACAGAGGTTAATGTGGAAATTGTAAATCCCCATTTGCGGCGGCCGCCATATTGGATTAAGAATGACTTAACTTTACTTATTGTGTTTCACTCATTGTATATAACCCATACAACAATTAATATAATTATTTTTTCGGTCCTAAAAGTACCAAAATTTTTATTTAAATAAGAGTATATATATTTTTATATTTTAATAAATCTAAAAATGATAATAATGAATTTTTACATGTTGGTTCATTTTTACATTTTTATGGTAAGCATAAAGGTCTCTTTGTATTGAAAAAAAAAATCGATAAACACATACGAAGTAAAGTTGTAGAAAATTAGTTTTACTATAATTAAGTTTAAATAAAAGCTTGTTTTAAAAATATTTTTTTAACTTATCTTGTTTATAAATAAAAATCACTACGTAGTATAAAACAAAGTCCCCCAGCCGCGTCTGTCTGTTCACGATAAACTGAAAAACTACTGCACCGATTTTCATACTGATTTCAACAATGGATAGAGTGGTTCTTGTGGAAGGTTTTAGTATATAATTCATTGAGTAATTTGTGTAATTTGGCTGAAATATGACCATGATAGTTGAAGAAGTCAACTCAGCTGTAACTGTAGTCAAGTTATTACCGAATTATATAATTTGGTGGAGGTTCTGAGAAGTAAAATAACATTAGTGGAAGCGGTGGGAAAAATTAAAAAAATTGAATAATTAAGTACACACTATGGACTCCAAAATTGACTTTTTATTTTCTAAGCCGGAGAAAAAGAGTGGCTTCCCACGGACAACGCCGGGAAATTCAACTTAGTCGATAGATTAATATAGGTAAGAGAAATCGGCAAATTGGATCCGTATTTCCGGGTTAAGGATTGGCTCTGGGGAGCGGGGCATGTCGGGCTTGATTGGGAAGAAGGTTATGACCAACGTGCCGGGTCTGGGCGAGATGAAACCATGTACCCTCCATTATCCATTAAATCCTTACATAGTATAAAATAAAGTCCCCCAGCCGCGCCTGTCTGTCTGTTCGCGATTTACTCAAAAACTATTGCACCGATTTTCAAGCTGTTTTCACCAATGGATAGAGTGGTTCTCGAGGAAGGTTTTAGTATATAATTTGTCATCCTTACATAGTATAAAATAAAGTCCCCCAGCTGCGTCTGGCTGTCTGAACGTGATTTACTCAAAAACTTCTGCACCGATTTTCATGCTGTTTTCACCAATGAATATAGTGGTTCTCGAGGAAGGTTTTAGTATAAAATTTGTCAAGTTTTTGTATAAATTGGTCCTTACATTTTATACAAAAAAAATTCGTTACGCAGGAGCTGCTTCAACTTAGCAAATTTCCTAAGAATACATAAATCACTAGCTGTCTAGCTGTCAATCTAGCTGTCACAATTTTAGTCTAATCAAAATGAAATGTCGTTTATGATTTTACTATTTGCATGTTCAATTTTATTAATAAATCACATATTTTTTACTAATGATCGATGGACATTTGAAGAAATTTTTGCGAAATTTTGACTTCGGTATGGAACCAATAGCTCTTTTTCCGTTCAGGATTTTCGTTAAAAGATATAGTTGTATAATTTATTGATGTATGTAGGTGTATAATTTATCAGTGCATAGTAACAGATGTTCGTTGCTTAGGTGCTGTGTGTTATACGTTGTCTGCCAGGAGTGGGGATGTAGACATTTTGGCTATATCCCCAAGGACGGATGTAGTCATCAGTCCTTGACGGTTGAAAATATTATGTTACTTAGATATAAGGGCGTTACAAAATTTTTACGGGCGAAGCTGCAACGGGTAATGCTAGTAATAAATAATAATTGATCAATGCAAAATATAATAAAAAAGTTAAAATGATAATATAAATTAATATTTACTAAATAACAAAAAAGCAACTGCACGCCATCGGTTAAAGAAATTTTAAGGGATCATATAGTTTTAAAATTAAAATTGTTTTTAATAACTTGAGAAGTTTAATTAATAATCGAAACAAATCAAGACACATCTTATAATTTATATATACTAAATTTTAATAAAAATATATCACTCTTATTTCACACTAATTTGTGGCCTTTGAATAAAAGGCCTATGATCGATGAACAATATTATCAATAATCCAATGTATATAATTTATGCTTTCTTTTCAGTTTTCTTTGGTAATAACACTGCTTGAATATTTGGTAATACACCACTTTGGGCAATTGTTACACCAGATAATAATTTATTTAATTCTTCGTCATTACGAATTGCTAATTGTAAATGACGAGGTATAATACGAATTTTCTAGTTATCACGAGCTGCATTAACAGCTAATTCACGAACTTCAGCAGCTAAATATTCCATAACTGCTGCCAAATAAACTGGAGCACCAGCACCCACTTGTTCAGCATAATTTCCTTTTCGCAATAATCTGTGAATTCTTCCAACAGGCAAGTGAAATCCTGTACGACTTGATCTTGACTCTGCTTTAACTTAGCCAATTTCCTTTAGAATACATAAATCACTTTATAGCGGTCACAGTTTTAGTCTGATCAAAATGAAATGTCGTATATGATTTTAGTATTTACAAGGCCAATTTTATTAATAACTGAAATACGTCCAGAGGAAAGGGGGCATAAAGAAAGAAGAAAACACAAAGTATAAAATGTCTGTCTTAATATTAGAACAATCGAAAAATGCGTAAGGAATTAAGTTGTAGAAAATCATGTTTGTTACAAATCATCACCTCATCATTTTTGCTCAAACTCTAATGTGTACAAATTTTATAAGCGCAAATAACGTTTAAATATTTAACAATCTTCTTAATTTTAGTTCAAACTCTAATAACGTCTTTGTTTTCCTTCAAGTTCATTGGGAACGCAGGATTCAAGTTTGTTAGTTAGAGCGATGTTTCCAATTAAAATGAAGTTCAGTCACAGACACATGAACAGAAGAATTATATATATGAAGACATATATATATATATATATATATATATAAATTTTAGCGATAGTGATTTTTAATATCTAATAGGTAGGATCGATGTAATTTTTACGAAATTCCAACATTAAACTAAAATAAAAAAAAACTCTAAAAACCTAAAAACCTAAAACTAAATTAAAATAATAAAACTAGTTTGTAAACCTATTATTAAAACAAAACTAAAAACTACCAAATAAAGCTGAACTAATTTATATTAAAAAACTTACGTACTAACGATAAAAAGATTTAAAAAAATAGATAAAATAAAATTAAAACACACAAGAAAAGGTTCACGCGAAGTCCATTATCCAACGGAACCGTGTTAACAGCCATTCCTATGGAGAATAGACTAATAGAATTAAGAGAATAGACTAACGATATTAGCTATTTTAATAAAACTCGCAAATAACGGTATGATGTGCAAAAATTTGTTATTGACGGATAAAATAAAAAAAGCAAACCTGCTTATATCATTGGATTAGATACGAGTCACATCGTTAATAATAATTTGAATGTTTGAAATTAGAAAAATTAAGAAGATAGGTCGCGATTGTCATAAAATATTGCTGTATACGTTTATAATCGAATCCGTACAAGATTGAATTAATAAAATTAGAAACGAATTGGATCTTGAGAATAGACTAACGATCCGAGCTCCAGAATCTGGATATCGGAAAGGATATCCACCTGGGTTACACCTCAACATCACGTGGACAAATAGTTGCACATCATACTGGAATTATAAAAGTATATTACCGTCGGATTGTGGTGGCTATTCGCCTGGCTGCGCCTGTTTCATTTGGTGGCCTCAACACAAGGTGTGTAAATCAATGTAGCTAAAGTCTACATGTCACATTTTAAAAGCTTTAGAAAAATGGGAAGAAGTATATGATCATCAACGAATATGTAAAGCAATATCTGTATTCCATAAAAACGACTAAGACAACTGCAAAATCCAATCCAAAATAACGAGCAAAATTCCATCATAATGTCAAGTCAAGTCAATGCATGCAGATATCTGGCAAAATATCAACCAAGACCAATGGTTGTTCGTCACTTCAAAACCTACATCATTAAACACGCTTTGCTACAATTGTCCAGATCATGAAGAAATAATCAATCATATTGGTGTCTTCACGTTGGATACAAATTGCAAAGCATACAGCAGCACATATACGTTAGAACCAGAAACAACGATATCAAATAAATCCACTACAATCTAAGTCTCGATAATAAATGTTACACGCGATGACTGTTAAATCAAACACCATATCAATACCACATTGGAGGTTCTCCAACTATAATCAATTAAATTCAATCATTTAGATCTGAATGAAATTAAATTTGCACAACACCGTCTACAACAATTCGATGATGCTTTACAAAAACAATTATCAAAACCGTTCATAATTAAACAATCATCATGGTTTTATAACTGCAATATCCATCACTACTGGTATAATTCTAATAGCGATCCTTTACAATCTATGCAAATGGTGTGGTTTCATCTAATTAGCAACAAAATTTTTATGCTGCACAAAATCTCCTCGTAGCACAGAAAGTTCCCCATGCATCTAAATATTTAACCAATGTTATTCTAATCAAGAACATCATCCTCAAACTACATTGTATTGTGTAAGATATATAACTGACAAACAAGAACCATCAACTCCACCTTTATACTATGTAACCAATGAAATAAGTTCCAGACGATCAACAGCATCTACCGAACGAATACGGCGAAATTAAAAGGTGCATCTGCAGATCAACAAGGACTTACATTGAAACTTCATCCGCTTCGCTATGGTTTCAATCTTCTTACCCGGTGAGAAATGTTGGCACTGGTTTACTAATTAACAAAGGAAACTAACATACGAATCATCAAAACTACAAAATTTATTTAATTTTACTCTCCACATGGCGTAAGACGCGATATATCAAAATTGCTGACGAATATCCTAAATCGTCCTATAAATACTCAAATCAATCAATACACAATCGAATTGTCATTCTGAATTTTTGTTGAAATAGTTTAACGCCGAAACTATTGTTTCGTTCCGTCGGTGACAATTTTTTCATCACATCTGTAGCCCCTCTCAAGGCCAGAGTAAGTTCCACTGCCCTCCGATAATATGACCACTCGTTACTAGCAACAGCAGCTTCAAACTGTACAGAGTAGTTAGTCCATGAAGTCTTTCCATCAAAGGGTGGTGGTTTTCTGTGTTGTTTTCTTTCGGTTTCACACCTTGAAGTACTGTTATTAACTACCGCTTCTCTCTCACGAGTCTCCACTATTTCACTGCTTGGCGTTGCTACGAGTCTAGCTTCTGGCTCTAGGATTCTGGTTTCCATCTGTTTGAATCTACCATCAAAGATTTCTATAGATTGTACAGCAACATCGATGGAATTTTGAACTGTGTGTAACTCTTCTGTCATGACATTTTGACTTTCTTGTAACTCTTCTTTCATGGAATTTTGTAAATCGTCTTTCATGGCATTTTGATTTCCTTGTAAATTGTCTTTCATGGCATTTTGACTTGCTTGTAAATCGTCTTTCATGGCCTTTTGTATCGTTTCCATGTTCTTGACATTTCCACTCCTTCTTCAACAAGTGCTTCCCACAACCGTTGAACCAATGACCCCTTCTTTCCGCCGCTATCAAGATCCCTTCCTTTTAGATCACTTCTCAACTGAGCAACAGTTAAATTATTTGAAGTAATCATTTTATTTATTCAATTTCTCCCAAACATCTAATCAAATGTAGCGGTTTGCCCGATTTCGTTAATTCAATGAAGTAAAATTCTTTTCAACTTTAACAATTTATTTATTTATTTATGATTCAAAATATTATATTCACAATTTACAAGAGTTACAATTTATAGAGTGTTATTTTAAGGTGTTGACTGGTTGACTGTCTTTCATACTCTGATACATTCCTCGATCTGTTGTGATAATAATAACAACATCAATATTCAGTAAACCCAGAAACATGACATAATTTTGTTCAATTCAACTATCACAGGTAACTTAGTTTCAATACAAAATACATTTCCAGCTGCCAGGTTAATATTCGTTACAATATTTATAATTATATATATATATATATATATATATATATATATATATATATATATATATATATATATATATATATATATATATTGTTGTTTTGGGAATATAAAAAAAATTAATATTTTCCAATTTTTCTTATAGATTTCAGGTTAATTCACGACAAATGCAAAAACTGCATTCTTCTCAAATGTCTGGAACTGGTTAAAATTTAAATACTTAAATGAAAGTATTGGTTTTCCCATTTTTGGGGAGGTTTTGTTGGGAAAATTTAAGTATGCTGATTTTTCTTATAGGTTTCAAGGTATTTCAAATCGAATGCAAAAAGTCGCATCGTCCTAGTATGTCTAGAACGGTAATTTTTGTTGTTTTCCCATTTTTTGGGATGTTGTTTTGGAAAAATTAAAAAAAATTAATATTTTCCGATTTTTCTTATAGATTTCAGGTTATTTCACGACAAATGCAAAAAACTGCATTCTTCTAAAATGTCTGGAACTGGTTAAAATTTAAACACTTAAATGAAATTTTTTATTTTCCCATTTTTGGGGAGGTTTCGTTGGGAAAATTTAAGTTTGCTGATTTTTCTTATAGGTTTCAAGGTATTTCAAATCGAATGCAAAAAGTCGCATCGTCCTAGTATGTCAGAAAGGTAATTTTTGTTGTTTTCCCATTTTTGGGGATGTTGTTTTGGGAAAATTAAAATAGATTTAGTTTGTTTTTTCGTTATTTTTACTGTTTTACGAGATATTTCAATTTTAAGGCTAAGGCAAAAATTTTTTTCACGAATAATGCATTTAAACATGTTTGTTTTTTGAATAATTATTACAGTCAATCTAAGTAATGGAAAACACATACTCAATTTGCTATAACTCATATTTTTCCTAAGTAATGCTAAACTTCCATATAGAAAACACTATTAGATAAAAAAAGGTAATTTTTGGTTCTCATTTTCGGAGTTCTTCCGTTTAGAAAATTAAAGTTTTCATGTAAAGTTTTCACTACTGTCATATAGAATAATACGAAATTTTCCATGACAGTAGTTTAAGATGATATTATTTAACTTTTTATGTTTTCTACATGGTAGTTTACTTACATATGGTCATTTATGACAAAATCTTAAAACATAGGTGTCATCCAATCAGAAAGATCTCTATACAAATATCAACGAATCAGATGGATATATGCTTTCTAATGTTAATTTAATTAAAACGAAAATTGTAAAAATTTCCTTTTTTTTTCCGATACAAATTTCCAGTTTTCGGAATTTTCCCATCGGTTTGGGTACTAGATCTACCTGTTTGCCAAATATCAATTTTACAGGATATCTAGAAGTAGCGTAGAATTATGATCTACTAGTCGCCAAGAATTATGGGTGTTCCCGCTAATTTTTTAAGTGAAATAAGTTTTTAACCGTTTATTTCTTTACGAAAAGCAAACACATGTTCTCGTTTAATTCCCTAAATAGCTTATATTCGAAAAATCAGCACTATAGCTCTTTTTGTTCAGAAGATATTTCGGGGTCAGATCGGCTCTGAATTAAGGATAAGTAATAGCATTGTAAGTACGAAGGCCAAAAGCCCCTTAAACTCGGCCTTGCGCACTTCCGTGCTCTAGATATCATTTTAATTTATAATTTCGAAAATGTAATATTTAAAAATTTGCGCAAAAAGAACTTGCTATGATACTGCTCCCAAGCGGGAGAGTTTGTCAAAACGGATCCCCATTGTATTCCATGAGTTCATATAGGTTTTAAAATACTTTAGTAAACTAAAATTTTTTTTTCGAGTGATAATTTAGAATGGCGATTAAGCAACCAATGATATTTACTAAACTTAGTATTTGGTTGTATTCTTTTATTACATATATTCTTTCGCCAAGTAAGGCTTTCGTCCCGACGCATACACGAATATTTCACATTTTATTGTAATATGTCATTGTAGGAGATTGGAAGAATTAAATGAATCCAATACCTAAAACCTAACAATTTATTTATATAAAAAAAAACCATAAAGATTATAATGTAATCTTTGTTTTAGAAAATATATAAATGGCATAATGTACTTGTTGATAGTGGCTAAGGTAATAAACATATATAATTACCATAGTAAAAGAGGGCATGGGTAGTGAATATGCAAAGGTATCTAAATAGGAGAGTATATTAAGATTTAGTAGCAAGTCCAAGACACACCTCCTCCCACCACTCAACAAAGAAAACCCTAAGAAAAAGTTTGATCACAAAACATCCTTGCTCGGAAAAAACTTTTTCAATTCGTGATCAACCTTATACAAATATAAGGAACCTAGGAGAATAAAATAAAAAGATAATTTATTTTATTTTTTACAAGCAGTTTCGAGGTCAAATCGGATGTGTAGATGATGTCTGGCCAAGAAGATGAACAGCTTCGAATTCACGATCAGATGTGAAGAGTCTGAGTTGTTTCCAAAAAGTTTCCAGTTATTCTAAAAATAATTAATAAACTTCCTGAACAGTAAGAAGTTCTAGACATATTTAGATGCAGAATTAATTTTATGAATATCATTAGCAAATTACACATTCGTTTTCAGAACAACATTATCGTCAATAGTGACAAGTTGAATCTGAATATGTATTTCCAATTTACCAATAAATAATTCACGAATGAAGCGTGAATCAAGATTTAGACCACTTGATAGGGATATCATTGTATTATATAATAATTGGGGAGTATCGAAATCGTTTTGAGATAAACCCAATATTTTATTTAGACGATCTATATGAGAAAGTTCAAAAGTTTCCTTTAGAATTTTTTTGAGTGCTTCAAACTCAAATTCTTGAGGTGGATTGAAAAATGGTATCTCTAACATGAGACGTGTAATCCACAGGCAGGTGTAGATAGCTAAAGAGGCTAGTGTGAATTTGGTTTCATCGTCAATAATATTTTAAACACTGCCGTTTTTTTAAACTTGTGTGCGTTTTTTTTAGTGCTTTAGCATTTATTACTTTAGCACTTATGACAGATTTGATTTCATTGGGCGAAATGTATTTAATTGGAAAGGATATATATATATATATATATATATATATATATATATATATATATATTTATTCCAATTAAATACATTTCGCCTAATGAAATCAAATCTGTCATATGGAAGGACCTTACGTTAAAAAGGGCGCATGGTTTTGATATTTTGAGAGCTCGGATACTATGAGAGCTTCCAAAAAAGGCATTGTCATGATCTGAACTATTCGCAAATCTGGAAAGTATCGTAGATTATCATGATACAAAACCTGGGAGAGCCAATAAACAAAGTGTCAATTGTTAGTGTCAGTTATCAAAAGTTTTCGAAAAGTTGTTCTTAAAAAGGCTATTATAGGCCATAGAACAATCGAAACTAATATCAGATCATAAATTTGGATTTTGATCAAAACATTCAATGATTTAACAACATTGAAATGTCAGTGTCATCATCAATGCTTTTCTAGAAAAAAAATTGTACCGCAGCTTTCCTTGATGTAAGTCAAGCTTTTGACAAAGTATAATGCCCTGGCTTACTACTCAAATTAAAGAAAATTATTCCAGGTTCGTACTATCTTCTTTTGAAATCATTTCTGAAAAACCGATACTACTAAGTAAGATTTCAAAATGAATTAACCGTCATACACCCTTTCCTTGCAGGAATACCTGAGGGAGAAGCGATTTAGGTCCTGTATTGTACCTTATTTTCGCATTCGGATGATTCATCAGTTGATGATGAAAATATCACTGCTACGTTCGAAGACGTCACCGCAATCTTTGCATCCGATACGGAAGAAAAACTGCAATGTAGTTTATACAAAATTCTACAATGGCTACGCAAGTGGCAAATTCGTGTCAATGCAAACAAATCAGCTCAAATTACATTTACATTACGAAAAGGTAACTGCCCAACAGTAACTTTAAGAGCCAACGCAAGAAAAGATCAAACACTGTTTTGTTAAAAATAGAGCATAGGAAATTACATTAATCAAAACAAAACGTTTTTTATCAGTCTGCGTATGCAATGTAATTTCCTATGTTCTATTTTAACAAAACAGTGTTAGGCTGACTAACACTATTTAAAGCAGTTTTGCTCTTTTGGTGTGCGTTGGCCCTTAGTGATGTTGTAGCGGACTTGCTACTAAATCGTAATATACTTTCTTATTTGGATACCTTTGCATATTCACTCCCTATGCTCCCTGTTAATAAGGTAATTATATATTTTTATTACTTTAGTAACTATCAACAAATACATAATGGTATTTACTAGGTAAATAAATTACACCACCCGACACATCTCAAATATAAGTCTTAATTTATGTTAAAACACTTATTATTTTTTTTACGATTGTAAATACTTCGATTTCTGGAAATAGTATATTACACTACCTGCTCTGCGCGCCATATTGCCAATCAAATTTGAATGTCAAACTTTCTGCCCGTGTAGTGTATACTATTTTTCTTTATTTGCGGCCGAAAGTACGTACTTGCTGCCTCGATTACGAGGCCGAAAGTCTAACATTTATGCTTCGGTAGAGGCGCTCTAGTGCATCGCTTCTCGCTTCGCTCGTGTCGAAAATGTCGAGCGGGCATCGAATACATCTCAGTAGATAAAAGCATGCTCTAGCTGCGCACTAGAGCATGCGCGCCCCTACCGAAGCATAAGTGTTAGACTTTCTGCCTCGAAATCGAGGCAGCAAGTACGTAATTTCTGCCGTGGAAAAAGAAAAATATTTTTACTATTTTCTTTTGACATTTCATTTTTTATTCAATTTGTCAGTCTTAAAATTTTAATATGCCTGCTAGAAATCGAATTGTTTTGCCGACTTTGGAAGCACCTCCAATAAATCTTTCATATTTAAAACTTTCAAAGCCAAAACTACCAGAATTTAATGTAACAGACATTGAATTATGAATAATTCAGGTTTCTCGTTTCTTTACTATTGTACGGACCCTTTATTTATTGGTAATGATCCCTAAACATTTATGTTT
This sequence comes from Nineta flava, assembly GCA_963920215.1. Classification (NCBI taxonomy): domain Eukaryota; kingdom Metazoa; phylum Arthropoda; class Insecta; order Neuroptera; family Chrysopidae; genus Nineta; species Nineta flava. The sequence continues at coordinate 58,124,544 of OY986040.1, read as the reverse complement.
TTGTATTCCTGGTCTTTCTGGGGTCTACGCGCTCGCACATCAAAAAGAACAAATGAGTGCAGATTCAATAAAATAAATTAATCAACGTTCGATCGATCGGAAGTGTCAAAAGTGTTATAAATATATATATTTTTATCAAACATTAAAGTGATTAAGTCAAGAAAGAATACAGAATAAAATTGATTAAATCAAAAGAGAATGCAGATTAAAAGGTAGGCACCAGTTAATTCCAAATTTCGTTCCGTTTAAACATTTTGGTCCCTCGTAGCCGAATCCATTCCCGTTTGTTTCTTTGTTCGCTGGGATACATTATTGCCGTGCCAAAGTGAACATTTAGTTAATTAGATTCGCCATAATTACTAATTGATTGGAGTCATTAATTGCCATTTAATATATTTAAATATTAAAATTGCATAATATTTAATTTTTATTTAGTAAAATTTGGTTGTTGTTAACAACCAAATTGTTGTCTTTTTTTATTTTGTGTTTTGTTTTATTTTATAAATTATTTGTTTTATAAATTTATTTTGTGGAATTAATTAATTGATTAATTGATTTTCTGTAAAGAAGTAATTCGATTTGAACTCTTACTTTTGTTAAAATCTTTTGTTTTTCAAATTGTCTTATTTTATCCTTTTTTGTCATTAAAATGCCTACTATTCAGGAAAAGACGGCTACCGATCTCCAGGTTTTAGTTACCAAGCGTCAACGGTATTTTCAAACTATAAATTCAGCTTTCAATTTAATTCCTCGTTTAAATGATTCAATTATTTGCCTGCAATTTAAAACAAGATGCAAAACCTTAGACAAGGCTTATTCTGAATTTGATGCGGTTCAAAATAAAATAATGGAAACGAACGCCTTAGCAATTGAAGAACATCAGATAACAGACGTTTTAGCATCCTCAAACGCACGTGAGGATTTATTCTATGTTGTTAGAGCTGCGGAAGCCTGTTTGCCTGAACCACAAACCGTTCCACCACCTTCCACGCCAACAATAAAACCAAAATTGGCTCATATTACTCTGCCTACATTTGAGGGGATTTATGAAAAGTTTGATTCTTTTAAATCATTGTTTGACACTTTGGTTCATAACCAAGGCCACCTCTCAACGATCGAAAAGTATAGCTACTTACGCTCTTCCGTTTCCGGCACTGCTCTGAATGCCATACAAGGTCCACCGTTTGCGGAAAATTCCTATGACACTGCCTACAAAACTCTGGTGAATAGGTTCATGAACAAAAGAGTTATTGCATCAAATGTGTGTCAGAGGTTATTTTCTGTGAAGCCTTTTACGCATGAAGGTCAGCTTAAAGGATTCTTAGAACGTTTTAATGTCCAATTAGAAGCCTCAAACAACCTTGATCTAACTAGTGTTTCGGATTTTCTTATTTCTTTCATGGCTCTTAAACTGCTTGATCCTCAAACACGTCAAGTTTTTGAGAATACAAGAGCTAACGATGCTACTGTACCTACCTATGCCGAGGTCCTGAAATTTGTAAAAGGACGTATTGCCACATGTGAGGTAGTTAACTCCTCGTCAGTAAGGACATATTAACCCAAGCCAGTTGTTTCTACGAAAACCCCAGTTAAAAGAGCTATGGTTGATCATGCTTCTCCTCCGCTGAAGTCTAGTGTGCAATCAACAAATCTTTCAAGCCTGCCACAGATTTAGGTCACTCCTGTCCATGTTGTGCTAAATCTCATCGAGTCGTAGAATGTAGCCAGTTTGGTGATATGACTAGTGCGCAACGCTATGAAGTCTTACGTAAGAAGCTTTTATGCTTTTTCTGTTTTGGACCACATCCTCGATCGACGTGTTCTTCTAAATTTGCCTTGCAGACACTGTGGTTCCGAATCCCATCATATCATGCTTCATTATGACAGCCAGACCAACGATCCTTCTATAGCACCAGTCAGTGCACCTTCTGTTGCGCTGTCAGGTAATATCATGCCTTCGTCTTCTGTACGCCAGCCTAAACAAGTCCTATTGGGAACAGCTGTGGTTCGTATTCCTGACGTTTTTGGTCACCATCATGATGTCCGAGTTTTAATCGATCCAGGAAGTATGATAAATACTATTTCCCAGTCACTAAGAGATCGTCTTACCTTACCAATGACAGCGTCTAACATTCGCATCTCGAGTATAGGATCCGGGAAACCGCAACCAGCCAAAGGTACTGTAATTTGTACTGTTGCATCGAAACATCGCCCGTTCTCGCGGCTGTGTTACCAACCATAGCAACCAATATTCCTGCCGTTCCGGTTTCTCAAGAAATTGTGAGTAAGCTTTCTAAACTGCAACTTGCCGATCCCCAGTTCTTCAGCCCTGCTTCTGTTGAAATGTTCATTGGAGCCCAATATTACGCCAATCTTTTGATATCTGAATCTGTGGTTCCAGGTCATCCCTCTCTGGTTCCATCCATGTTTGGAATACTTGTCATGGGTGAATGTCTATCTACGTCATCCAGTGAGTGTCAATCATTTTTCATATCGCACTCTGACACAGATATTTCGAACCAATTACAGAAGTTTTGGGAAATTGAAGAATTGCCTGTTAAAATTCCGTTGGAGCCAGAAGAAGTTAGATGTGAGGATCACTTTGTCAAAACTCACCGTCGTGACTCCGATGGAGTTTATATTGTACGGTTGCCATTCCGTGACGGTGAAGCTCCTGAACTAGGTGATAACCGTGTCTATGCGTTGAATCGTCTTGTTAATCTAGAAAAGCGTTTATAAAGACAGCCAATGTTTAAAGATTTATACCATGCAAATCTTCAAGATTACGTCACTACTGGTCACATAGTATCTGCCGAGAATGAATCGCCTTATGTTTTGACTCATCATGGAGTTACTAAAGATAGTTCCACAACTAAAGTAAGAGTCGTATTCAACCCCGCTGAGAAAGCCAATTCCTCCTTCCCTTCCTTAAATGAAGCTTTATTGGTCAGTCCTAAGCTTCAAAATAGTATTAACGATATTGTTTTGAATTTTCGTTTGCATAAAGTTGCTATCACAGGTGACATTAAACAAATGTACCGAACTATCAAATTAGATCCAAAAGATTGCAAATTTCAGCAGATACTGTGGCGTTTCGATCTCTCTCAACCTGTGCAACAGTATGAAATAAATCTTGTTTGTTTTGGTGTCAGTAGCTCGCCTTTCCATGCCCTCCGTGTGATAAAACAATTAATCCAAGACGAAGGGTTCAAATATCCGACTGCTGCTAAGGTCTTAGAAATTGACATGTATGTCGATGATGTGTGTACCGTAGCCTCCTTCATTGCTGAAGCCCGTCAGTTACGTGATGACTTATCTGCCTTGTTATCGACTGCTGGGTTTGAGTTGCGAAAATGGGCAAGCTCTCATGCTGCCGTTCTGAATGACCTTCCTCAGGACTTTATGTCGAGACCATTCAGGTTCTTGGAATTCAGTGGATATCTGAAGACGATGTCTTTTGTTATTGAATTGAAACCATCCCTAATTGCACCACTAAGTGCCAAGTTTTATCACAAATTGCCCGTACTTATGATTTACCAGGATTTCTGGGACCTATAGTCATATGGATGAAAATATTAATGAAAAAAATCTGGTTACAAGGAATCGGATGGGATGATATTTTGCCTTCTTATATGATTAAACAATGGAGTCAATTTGCCAAAGAAATGCCTTGCCTTCAAACCATTAAGATTCCACGTGACATTCTTGATACCTACATTCATCCACCTGGGCTCATTGGATTTTCTGATGTTTCTAGCTCTGCAATGGCTGCTGCTGTCTATTTGCGAGTCGTTTGTTCGGATCAACGCGTGTTGGTCAGCTTGATTCGTGCAAAAAATAAGGTTGCTCCAGTTAAAACCAATCACAATTCCCCGTCTTGAGTTAAGTGCCAGCTAAATGCTTGCCTTGCTCATAGAATCTTTATTACCGCTCCAAGCTCGCCTTCATATAGAAAGGCTTTACCTCTTCAAAGATTCTATGGTAGTTTTGTCATGGCTGCGCACCCCAGCTCATTTTCTCAAGGTGTTCGTAGCTAATCGTGTCGTTAGCATCTTAGATTGGACTTTACCATCCCAATGGTTTCATGTACCAATGGCTGACAACCCTGCTGATATTGCCAGTCATGGCTGCATGCCAAGTCAGCTCGTAAACCATAAGTTGTGGTGGTCAGGTCCCGATTTTTTGCATGAAGATTTTACTTTATGGCCACGCCAAGAATTAGTAGCCTTTCCTGACCTGCTCGACCTGAAGGAGGTTAGCACATCGTTGATAGGACATGTAGCGAATGGAGATTATGGTGTTGTTCTTCTTGAGCGCTTCTCTTCCTTTGTTAGGGCCAAGCGAGTTATAGCCTGGATATTGAGATTTAAGACAAACACTTCGCTTTCCGAGGAACTACGTAATTTCCAGTGTTTATCTGTCACCGAGCTTCAAAATGCCGAAAGAATACTTATTAAAGTTACTCAACAATTTTATTTGCCTCACGAAATAGATGCTGTCCGTCAAGGAAATCGATCTATATCGTTTCGCTCCTTAACACCATTCCTCGATAATGATCTCCTCAGGGTGGGGGGTCGTTTAGCCGAAGCACCAATCCCATACGATGCTTGCCATCCATTTATCTTGCCTGCCAAATCCCATCTCTCTAAGCTCATAGTAGAGCATTTTCACATCACCAGCCTACACGGGGGTAATAAAATCGTCCAGTGTCTTGTCCAACGATGATATTATATTCCTCGGATACGTGAACTTGTAAGAAACATTATCTTTAATTGTACTCGTTGTGTCCGTTTTATTGCCAAGCCTAGTCATTTATTTCCAGATTACCTGCGTCACGTTTCGTCCAAGGTCGACCCTTTGTTCACACTGGGTCACTGTTCACACATATCCCATGAAAGAAAGATCTCGACGCAACAGACCTATTAATAAATGTTATTTTGCCCTTTTTGTTTGCTTTTCAACGAAAGCCGTTCACCTCGAGTTATTATCATCCCTCCCCAGAGACTGTTTTTTTGCCCCCTTAGATCGTTTTATAGCGAGAAGAGGCTTACCCAAGTCTATGTTTTCTGATCGAGGCACGAACTTAATAGGTGCGTCTCGAGTTCTTGACGAAACTTTTTAATTCACCAGAGAGAATAATAATGTTTTATCTGATTACCTTATAGGACGGGAAATTAAGTGGATTTTTAACGCTCCCGCCAACCCGTCAGCCGGTGGTTTGTGGGAAGCCGGGGTGAAGTCGGTTAAACACCACTTAAAACGTCTCTTATTTGATCGTGTCCTCTTATACGAAGAATTTTGTACCCTTCTTGCTCGCATCGAAGTCATCCTGAACTCACGTCCGTTGGGTTTCTGCCTCGTGTCCCATTGACGACATTTCTTGTTTGACCCCTGGCCATTTTTTGATAGGAGCCCCGTTATTATCTCGCCCTGAACCTGACATTACCGAGGTACCATATAACCGTATTCCAAGGTGGGAACTTTTACGTCAAGTTTCCCAGCATTTTTGGAAAAGGTGGTCCCGAGAGTATCTGCACTCTCTCATTCAACAGCAAAAATGGTGGGAACACGTTGATAATGTTAAAGTGGGTGATGTTGTGGTTATCATGACCGAAAACCAGCCTCCAACTAAATGGCCATTGGCAAGAATTACTGCCCTGTTGTTCGCGTCGTTTCATTGCGAACTAGTTCCGGCCATCTTACTCGTCGTGTCCGTAAATTGTTGGTTCTACCTTTCCTTAGCCTTGCCATACAGTCCACTAGTTCTTTCATGTAAGGATCCGTTTCATGTTAACGTGCCTTTATCTTATTTGTATTTTCTTTATTATTATTATTTTTCCATGCCTTAATATAAAAAAAAAAATTTAATAAAAAAAAAATGAATTGAAATTAATAAATTAATAAATTTCTTAATTAATAATATTATTTTCGCTATGCCTTGACCCTTTATTTTTTCACTCCGTGCTTAAGTAGTTATAACCGTTATATTTAAAAATGTTCATTTTGATGGGGGGGGGGGATAATGTACGGACCCTTCATTTATTGGTACGGATCCCTAAACATTCAATTAAATGGCAGGTTCTTCAAAATTTGACAGCTTATTATTTCAATAATAAAGAATATCCTGACATAGTTTGAAGTTGATCCTGTTTTTAGTTTTTGAGTAAAAAACTATTTTTAAGATCGGTTATTTATAGATTACATGAACTTGACGGTAGCCTCATTAATAAAATTTCTGGTTTATGAAAAACTGTCATAATTATTATCAAAGTCTTATAAATACCTGTATCAAATTTCAAAACAATACTGATTTTGGTTTCTGAGATAATTAAATGGATCGGAAAATAGTACTGTTATTTTAGACTGTCACAGAAGGTTGGGCAACGTTTGTGTAATTAAAATTAAATACATAATTATTAATAAAAATTAAAAATTATAATAAAATTATTATTAAAATAATTTTTTTTAATTTTTATTTATTTATTATTATTTTATTTAATAACAATTTTATTAATAATTAATTAATAATTTAATAATTGGTTGACCTATCCCCACCACATTCTTAACAACCTTAAAGTCAGCACACCATTGATAATATACGATTGAACGTTTTAAAAATATTACAAGCTTTATCAATAAAAAACGAAAAGAGCTATAAGAATTTGTTAAAAATTAAAAAAAAGCAAAAATAGTTCAACCAAAATAGAGCAACAGGTCGATACTTGCATCAAAACCGTATTTATGTACTGAAACAGTTACAAATAGAATTGAAGCACGGATTGGTCAATCCAATGGACCTTATGGGCCATTCGGTGTCACAATGTACCTTATGGTCAAAAAGTGTCTCATCCTGAACAGCCACTACAACCATAATAAACCTGCTTTTTATAGAAGTTGTGAATAGATTTTTCATTCTCATATTCATATAATTGTTGGAAAAGATTCTTGGGCACTCTTAACTTAATAAACTACCATTTGCAATATTTGTTGCTTATGTACTTAAATTACATAAAATTAGTTTCGCCCCAAAAATGTATAAGAGTCTTGAGGTTTGTAAAGAAAAACAATCAAATGTTCAAATAAAATCACGTACCGGTATACTTATGTAACCTATGCATTAAAATTTCATTTTACTAACTTCATTTTATTTATAGGTGGTCCATACTAAATGGACTTGATACATTATTAGTCAGTAACAGGATACATAAAACATTTTGTGATTTGATATCATCTTATAATAATATTGACATTCTCGCCCACCCAATTACCTATACCAGTGTTACACATGCAAATAAATTACAGTAAAATTATTTTTTTCAAATTCTAGCATATTAATTTTCCTGGTAAAAAAATTAAAATTCAAAGTAACAACTTTTCTTTCAAATATAGCTTTATCCCACATTCCACGTTTGCTTAAAGTTATTTTGAAACATAACCCTCCATAATATTATGTACACCCGAAATATATGTATAATACATTGATGGGGATGGCAATAATAACATTGAGTTCTTCAGTTGCTCCAAAGGAGTTGTTTACGACAGCATTTAACCCTGCTGCCATAGCCTTCAGCTAGTTGCTCTAGGCACAATGTTTCGCATCGCTTGGGTTTGCATGGTTTCTTACTCTAGCTTCTCAGGGGCACCCTGTCCGGCATGAGTATCCCTATCAGTAACATAATATAATATAAATATAAATATATATATATATATATATATATATATATATATATATATATATATATATATATATATATATATATATATATACATATATATAATCTTTCTACTATCTTGCACTAATAAGTGGATTACAAAAAATCAGGTTGTACATGCAAAAGTCGTGTGAACATAAATAATCTCAGAATCAATTCAGTTTTCGAAATGGGCACAGATTTAAACTATACTCCTTCCCAAAAAATTTCAGTGTATTCCATCCTAGTGACATGTGAACGGAAGCAGAAGTATCCTATCTCAAGAAAGGAATCGTTTTGTATACAGACGACTCCAAAACTGGGGAAGGGACTGGGGCGGGAATTTATGGTGAAAGACCTAAGGCAAACATAATCCTCAACTTAGGGAAATATGCCACGGTCTTTCAGGAAGAAGTGTATACATTGTCTCGGACAGTCTACCTGCTCTAAAAGCCTTGTCTGTAACTGAAGTCACCTCAGGGGTAGTCAAGGATTGTCTAGAAGAACTACTGGAGCTGGCAAAACGGAACAATGTAAAATTGGTCTGGGTACTAGATCACAGTGTTTTCAAAGGAAACGAAAAAGCAGAGTCTTTAGCAAAGAAGGGAGCCGGAATACTCTTCATAGTCCTAGAGCCTATTTGAGGAATTCCACGTTAATAGGTAATCAACGAGTGGATGAATGTTAAACACCGTAATCACTGGGAAAATACACCGCAGCAAAAGCTCAGGAAAGTACTGTTTCGGAATGAATCCAAGAGACTATCCGTCGATGTACTGAACCTAAACAGGATTCAACTGTGGGAGGTTACCATTATGTGCAGACTCTGCGTCGTGGAGGAGGAAACATCCAACCACATCATCTTTTACTACGAATCTCTCGGCTACAGAAGATACAAGATATTTGGTGCATCTGACCCCGAATATATGAACCTTCAGGAAAATCTATTCAAGAATGTGTATAGAACACTATATTAATCTTTTTAATTAGGCCTTTTAAACTGATGAGGGTTTCCATGATTTTCGATGAAAAGAAAAGATCAAACAACAGTAACTCATTCCTTGGGAAAAAAGTTAATGCAATCAAATACTACTGTGTTTCATCCGAATTGCAATCGTATTAGAGAAAAATATGACAAAACTAAATTATATATCAAATGATCCAACCAAGTACCTAGGAATTCTGGATGGGTATCACTTTTGGTTCCTATTGGCTCATCGTGTGAGCGTCTGACAGATTGAGAATATAAACAATTACCAGTACTTTTAGGTAAAAATTAGACATTTATAAGGATTTTCTTGAAGAGCAAAATTTAGAAAAGGAGAGAAGATAAAAATCGTAATCCTTTTATCTATACGTGAATATCGACCAATAAGAAACAATCGACTTCGTATAAGCGTATAAGTAAAGTATAAGTTTGTATAGGTAAACTGGACTGACCAAAATTTTTAGATAAATTTAAGTGTTCAAATTAGGGTAAACAATCATTCGCTAGACGTATGGCAAGGTGAAGTTATTGCAAATATGTATAGGTGTATGGGTTTGTAGAATGTAATAAAACATAATGTGTAGTTCTATTTTAAATACACCATTGAAATTTATAATTCATGTATTAAATTTTAAATACAATATGAATAAACGATGGCATCATCACTATTTTTCTACAATTAAAAATGTATATTTATTCATACATTGTAAAGTAAACACGATTGGAAATATGATATGTGGTTATTGAGTCAAGTGTTTTGATTGTATGGTCATTTAATATCATTATTAAAAAAATTTAAAAAAATATGTAAATGGATTAATTTTTTTTTTTTAAATATTGGCTGATTTAATACTAAAAATGTTCCACCATAACTTAGTGTGAGAAAGTTATGAATGCAGTATATGAAGTGCCGGATTTACATAAGGGCACTCAAGGCACAGGTCCATGAGCCCCCACAAATTAGGGGCCTCCACAACCTAATGAAAAATTTTATTTTAGAAAAAAAAATATAGTAAACAAATTTACATGTATACTGGTTAGGAAGTATTTATAAAGATGATTTCGATGATAATCTTGTAATAGGAAAGTTACAGTTCCAAAAATATTGTCGCGATTCATTACAATATGACCCTAAGAAAAGATTAGTAAAGAACAAGCAATGTATTCCTCGATTATTGAAAAAGGCGTTCGAGAATCTTTTCCTAATGTTGATACGATGTTAAGAATATACTTAACTCTGATTATAAGCAACGTAACAGGTGAAAGATCATTTTCGAGATTAAAAATAATAAAAACCGATTCACGAACTTCGATGACACACGAACGTAATGCACATTTATACAGTGTGGTTGTTTAGGATTAGGTTTACTCTTCACACACTTCGTTTGATACCTTTTTGAAAAATATTAATATCAATATACTTCTCTACAAATGTTGATTTTCGAAAACTCTTTCTAAGAGGGTGATTGATACATGTAGTGTTCAGAAATATAATATAAAAATTTCTAACAAACGTATATAATTACGCAAGTTCATAATCACCTTATAAACGCATAAAATATATTCTTTAGTCGCTTCCTAACTTTATTTTCGTAATGAAATGTTCAAAAATGCTCGGTTTTGAAACATTAAATAGTCATTCGAACATTTGTTTATTATCTTCGTTAATTGAAAAATAGTACACGTCTTTTGGTAATTTATTACTTCAAATTTTATATACAACCCTACTTTGTCAGGCCTGCATGTTTTCAGACCTTTTATCATTGTAAATATTCAACTCTTAATTACTGAAAGTAATTAAGGACTGAGTACATAAACAGTTATTCTGTCCTTAACTCATGCATTTTTTGGAGTAAAATTGTAATAAAATTTCATCCAGGAACCCGGTTATCTCGGATTGAAAAAAAATTTACAGTAATTAAGATCCAAACAAGATCTGGATCCGTAGTAGTTACTTTATCCAAATTTTATCAATAAATATCATTCTGTATTTCTGTGTATAACTTCTTTTAGCGAATTTATTCCAAAGGAAATGCAGCTATTGTTTTCGTAAAAATTTCTTCAATTGTCCATCGATCCTGCCTATTAGATGTTAAAAATCACTATCTTAAATTAAATTTATATATATGCTTATATATATATATATATATATATATATATATTTATATATATATATATTATATATATATATATATATATATATATATATATATATATATATATAAATATATATATATATATATATATATATATTTATATATATATATATTATATATATATATATATATAATATACATGTATATATATAAATATATATACATGTACTTTTTTTAAATGTCTGTGGACTGTGCAGCGGTCACAGTTTTATTCCGATTGGAATGAAATTTTGTATTTGAGCCGCTTTGTTATTATAAAGGTCAAGTTCGTAATAGGTAAAATCGGTCGAGGGGAAAGGGGATTTAGAGGGAGAGGGAAACACAAAATTTGACTGTCTCCCTTAATATTTGAAAAATCGAAAAATTTAGCAGGAGTGAATTTGTAGGTACTAAGTTGTACTGTAATTTTGTATCTTATCATATTTCTGTTACACTAATATTTACAGAAATAGTTACAATTAAAGATTGAAAGTTAAAATTCTAAATATCTCTGTTCACATTACAGTTTGAGAAAAGTAATCAAGTAATGAATTGTAGCAAACTTGATTTTCAACAACTTTACTCCTTATACATTTTTCGATTATTCTTATTTCGATTATTAAGAGAGATATTTAATGTTTTGTGTTTGTTTGATACGAATACATGAAATATATTTTATTGTAAAAAATTTTGATTGTCGTTTCCATAGTTACTATAAACTATAATCGTTATACCGTTCTATTTTGGCTATTAATAAATTTAATTTTTGAAAATACTAAAGTCATATCAGAGATTATATTTCATTTTGATCACACTAAAATTATGACCGCTAGAGAGTTATTTATGTTTTCTAAGAAAATTCGCTGTTGACGCAGCTCCTGCGTAACGAATTTTTTGAATATAAATAATATACTAATTTATTTAATGTTTAAAAGGTAGTTTGGATTTGAAAAATAGTAGTTTTATATTCCAAGCTACACTAATACTTATTGAAACCTGCAGGAAGATTATTACTCGCCAACTTTAGTGCGGTAGACTTAAAAATAGTAGGCTAACGATATTAAAAATGAAATGTAAAAATAATGATAAAAATAATCATTGAGAGTATATATATATATATACATATATATATATATATATATATATATATATATATATATATATATATATATACATGTGAGTCAAAAGTCATGGAGTTTTTTGATAGGATGGATAGGGAATGAAGATCCAAGATGAAAAGTCCTAGGACATTTTTGCACCTGACCCACCGTAAAATAGATATTAATTAAATAAAGTAACCAATTATAGAAGCGCGTTAACGGAATAAGAAATGGTGGGGAATGAACGCAGCGGCAGCAGAGACACGTGAGGGGAGCGACCTATCCCGACCACTAACATAGAGCTAGACAATCTGATGAAATCGTCGTAAGTCAAACTAAGTCAAAGTCATCATAAGAAATCGAATAATTAGATTTAAGTTAATTAGATTTCAGTTATCGGATTTGAAACACATAAGATTGACTCGCTCTACGGTAGTAGTGGGGAGAGTTCGCTCCCCTCACGTATCCCTGCTGCCGCTACGTTCATTCCGCACCATTTTTTTTTCGTTAACGCGCTTCTCTACTTGGTTACTTTATTTAATTAATATCAAATTAACGGTGGGTCAGGTGCAAAAATGTTCAACGACTTTTCATCTTAGAATTTCAGTCCCTATCCACCCTATCAAAAAAAAAAATTCAAGCAAAAAACAAAGTAGTTTTTTAATCCAAAAAAATAAGATTTTTCTTTGGGGAACTTGTACCGTACATCTCAATCTCCTAACCTTGACGGTTTTCCAGGATATTGGGAAATACCAAATTACACCAAGCACTTTTTCACAGTGTCTAACCTAACCATTGGGGTCAGAAGATTGAGATTTACGACATAAGTTAATACACCATGAGCACGGCACAACTGATGATTCTTTTACTAAATTTTTTTTTCAATTTTTTGTTTGGATTAAATTTTTTTTCAATTTGTTCTTTTGTTTATCTTTTTTTCTGTTTTTGAACACAATTCGAAAAACTTTGATTTTTCAGAAATGCTGTGCTGCTGTGATTTGAGTTTTCCCAGTTCCTAGGAAATTCGTTGGGAATAGGAGATTGAGCTTTACGGCACGAGTAAGCACAAAATAAGCACAAGTCGGCACTTAACAAAATTTTTAGTTTGAATTTATTTTTTCCAAAATTGACCAGAAAACCAACCAACTAAAAAAATATAGATTTTCCAAAAGTGCTCTACAAAGTTCACACACTTTCCTTGCCTTAATTGCAATTCAAAACTCAGTACCAAGTTTGACATTAAAATTATTTTGCCTAATTTCACTCCTGCTTTCAATCCGGATCTAGACTTTGTTATAAACATGAATGAACTATATCTTGCACTAAATAATATAAGTATCCGTTTAATACAACAATGTTTAATTTATAACTTTGATACTCGAATAATAATAATTTTTAACTGATGATAATAATCCAAAAAATTTCAAATTTAAACTTTGATCTTAATCGAAAAATGATGCCAATTTAAAAACTTATTTTGAATGGGTGAACCTGCAGCTTTATATACGGCCAGCACAACAACTTGTTCAAACGACTGAAAAAAAACACTGTTTGGAAAAAAACGACAGAAAAATCTCTAGAACAAATAATCCGATCAAGAACATAAATGTAAAAAAGGACCGAATTTGCGGTGAATTCCTTAATGTAAAATAGCTGCTCCTTAAAAGTAATGCTATGGGATAAAGAACCGAGCTACATACCAAGAGCTATATATATATAATAAATTTATTATGTAAATTTTTTTTTCGAAAATTAATGAGGGGTAAATTGATTGAATGTAAGAAAAAATTTGGATGAAAAAAATTATTTCGTAAGTTATAGAAAGTCGTAGTATGTTTTTAAAATTTTATAACGCGGCAATTAATTTTTTGTCTTTTGATTCACATATTTTAAATTAAAACTTGCCGCGTTATAAAATGTTAAAAACATACACAGAGAAAACTTACGAAATACATTTTCTCAATCAAATATTTTCTTACATTCAATCAATTTTCCCCTCATTAATGTTCCCCTCACACCATCTACAGAGGGCGCATATTTTCTAATGTGGAAGCAAATTGTATGGTAGAGAGGAGTCGATCAATCTATTCTAATAATACACGGCCTTGTTTCGTGATAAAACTACTTCAAAAATTCGCGCATTTTAATTGTATGTAACATTGATTTGATGAAGCGACCTTTAGTTAAACTACGTTAGCATCTAATAAATCACTAAATATAATGCTGAGGTATACGTCATATTTAAGAGAACTGAATACGGTTTGTATTTTTTTTAAATAGTATGTATTTTTTTATTTATAATAAACTAGCTGTTTCCCGCGACTTAGTCCGCATTTATATAAAAGCTAAATATATATGTATTGAAAATAATAATAATAATCACGCTATATGATATATGTATACAATATACATCGATATATAACGATTTGTAGTGTGCTATTATAGTTTATAGGTACTATGGAAACGACAATCAGAGTTAATATTTCAAAATTGAAACCAAATTTCAATAAAATAAATTTATACTTATTTATTAGAAGTATAGTTTCTGTGGAAATGATAAAATCAACAAAGATTTTAACCCACTCCAAAAAAAGAAGGGGATAACTGTTCGACTGCATCAGTCATTTTTCAAAATGACTGATTAACAATAATTGTGGCACGTTTTTCAAAACTTCTAGATTGGAGTCCAAATATTTAGAAATAAATTTTCTCCTTTTTTTTCACTTCCCCTTCGAACTTATAAAATTTCCCGTCATACACTTGTCTAAAATATGAAGGTTGGCACATGCGCAGTTGGCTAACAATTCTATGTTTGGTAATTGGGGCTCTTATATTTAAATAAAACTCCGTTTTCCAAATTACTTATCTGCCTATAAAACGGATTGATTTTAGAATTAAATACGGAATTTTTCTAAAACATTTGTATTTAGCTCTATTTCAAACACAGCCCTAGAAGTCAAATCTAATAAGCTTTCTGCACCAATAACAGAAAATTTATTATCAAGCTGTGAGTACTAGTTAAATTTTATATTGGCTCCGTGAGTAACGTGTCAGTTTTGTAAGGCTTGTAGACACGTTTTAGGAAGACGACTTCTATCTGAAATTTGATATACAATTTTTACACATTCTTTTTATAACGTTAATAACCCATTGATAAATAATCTTAAAATATCGAAGCTGAACCGGTTCTAGCTTGAGACAATATAGAGCAGCTCATAATTCCGAAGAATAAAGAAGAACTATATTTATTATCGCTCGTAATAGTGTTTTTTTGGTAACTAAGACATCTGACCTACACTTCGATAGCATTTCCCGCACATTAAAACTAGCTACTTGCGCTTTTCTAACAAAGTCATCGGCGGTGGCAGAATATAACCCGGAGTTAAAAAAATTAACACCTATACTTCCATTTCGTGATCATTATAGATAAAATGCTTTAAATTTGGTTTTCTTCCTCTACTAAATACAACCACTTTAGATTTTTCAACATTCACAGAAAGACCGTTTGTTTTACAATATTCAGACGGCTGTTTTAGTTTGCAGTTTGCTCCATGCCATGTATCGTCCAATAGCAGTAGGTCATCAGCGTACAGAACAGCAATTATTTCAGTTTCTGAACTGATATTAATTCCAGAACAACCACCATCTCTGAATAACGATATTATATCACAAGTAAAAAGTGAAAATAATAGGGGGCTTAAGGAGTCGCCTAGAAGAACACCCTGAGTAACATCAATAGTTTTTGTTTTCGAGGCTTCTCGTAGTAAAATATTAGCGTGATCATAAGACTTTTTAAAATTCGAATAACTTTCTCACTTAATCCTAACCAATGAAGCTTACACCACAATTTAGAATGGTCTAACCCATCTAAGGCTCGGGTAAAATCCATAAATGTAGCGAACACGGCCGTATTTTTGTATTCAAGATTAATGCCAATAGCTGAGCATAATGTAAATATTCAATCCACACAACCTCTGCCCGCTCTAAACCCTTTTTTTGCTTCAGGTAGTATGTTATTCTCCTAGGCACATTATACGTTTTGCAAATATGGAAGTAAATAGCTTAACTTTGGTGTTTATCAGTACAATTACCCTATAATTACCAGAGTCTCTAACATCACCTTTTTTAAATAAGTGAATCATTAAAATTTCAGCCTATAACAGAGGCTTTTCCCATCTTACAAGTTGCAATTTTTGTTTGCAGCTCCTCCAAAGAGATAACTGAATCCAGCATAGGATTAGTGATATCAAACAAGAAAAAAAATATATAATTTATTTTATACATATTTACGTTGATTCAATTTTGTTAAATAACTTTTATAAAAACAAGTCGAGACGAGAAAGTAAGCTTACTTAAGTAAATAACAGTAGTAAATTATTTTTGTAAAATGAGATCAAGCGAGACATAAGAGAGATTGTATTGTATTGTGTTCATTCAGGTTCAATCCATTATAACTTTTAATAAATTTTATCAATTGCTGACCCCTTTGCATACGACTATGGCTGAAGCGTAACCGAGTGTCCTGAAAGAGTCTATAAAAAAATATGTTATCAAGAAACAATATTGTGCTTGTTTGGTACAAACAAGCACCCTTCTAGAAAGATACAGGACCATATAAAAACGGAAAAATTTACCGATTTCAGTCAGTCTAAATTTGACATTTGTTCGAGCATATTCAGTTTAAAACAAAGTATTGTTGGATTAAGATCTTCAGTTTAAAATTACCAATTGTTGGAATAATATAATAATAATAATAAGAGCCATAATCAGCCCACTGGTTGAGCAAAGGCCTCCCCTAATAGTTTCCAGTATCCTCTATCTTCGGTCTCACGCATCCATTGATCACTTGCGAATTCCACAATCTCATCCCTCCATCGTTTAACCGGGTGCCCTCTCCTTCTTTTACAATTACACGGTGTCCATTGAGTGGCCTTGAAAGTCCAACGCTCACCTTCCATTCTCGACACATGTCCAGCCCATTGCCACTTCAACTTTTTAATTTGTAAAGTCACATCTTTTATTTTTGTTCTGTTTCTTATATCTCGAGACGGAACTCTTTGAGTTTTTTTAATGTTAAGCATGCTTCGTTCTAGTGCACGTTGACGTGAGCGGAGTTTAATGTAATCTTTATTTGTTAGTGCCGTAACCTGGGAGGCGTACGTTAGAACTGGTAGCACACAGGCATCCATCACCTTTCTCTTTAAACTTAATGGCATGCAGCCCCTGAATATGTGTTTTAAAGACCAAAACTTTTTCCACGCATTGGCAATTCTCGCTTTGATTTCGTCTGAATTTTTTTGGATCGTTATTATTTTCCCGAGGTATTTATATTGGTGCACACACTCAAGAGCGACTCCGTTCAAGTATATCGATGCCATTTGGGTATTTGACATGACCTTGGTTTTACTTCGATTTATGTTCAACCCTATTTCCTTGCAGAAGGAATTCAATTGATTGACCATAGTTTGTAAGTCCTTTGGGTTATCTGAAAGCAAAGCCACATCATCCGCAAAACGTAGATTGGAGAGCCTAACACCGCCAATCTCCAATCCAAGATTTTCCCATTGCAATTCAGAGAGTTTATATTCTAAAACTGTATTAAATATTTTCGCGAGTGTTGTGAAACCAACATACTTTCAAACAGTCTGTCAAATAATTGAATTTTGAGTGGTGTAATTATAAGTGAAAAATATAAAAAAATACATTTAATTGAAATTTAAATATTGGTTCTTAATTTTGTGAAATTTTTGGATAAAATATTTGAAGTGAAAATTTAGTTTCAATAAAATATTTTAAAAATTTATTCTAAACTTAAAAGTAGGGTTCAAGTCTATATATTTCGAAAACAATACCTGAATTTTGAGAAAGTGAGACAGTTTATTAAGATACGTGAGTGCAGAGCAAGATAGTGCTTCATAAGCTGTACAGGCAATACAACACAATAGTAGTGTATTTACCTATTATTCACTATTTACCAATCTTTAATGTCAATTAAAATCAATATTAATAATAATAAACAAAATTTTAAAATCTTAAATTAAAATTAATCTAATTAATTCTTGGTGTTAAGTTTTGGTGCTACGTTTCATCTCTGTGCAACTCAATAACGCTATCTCCGTACTTACCATATAATGTTTGGAAGTTTAATTTAAGTAGTATATTTAAAGTTTTTTTCTTCTAAAATCTTAACTTAATCATCACCCGATAAGATAAAATAAATAACTACAAACATCTTAAGTAGCCGTATAATAACTATAAGGAATAAAAAAAATAAAATAGAAAAATGTCCGATATTCAATTGTCACCAAGCCTGTTAAAAACAATGCTAGATGAAATGGCATCGAATTTAGAAGAATCACTAGCTAGAAGAGTAACTCAAAGAATAGATAACATACAAGAGAGTCTAACTTTAGATATAAACGAAATGAAACTAAAAACCGAGGATCACTCCACTAGATTGAATTTCATAGAACGTGAACTTAAAAAACGCTAAATATCGTTATATTTGGTATAGAGGAAAGCGAAAACAACTATTTCCAGCTAGAAGAAACCGTACTAGACATAATTAACAATGTCCTAAAAGCGAACTGTGATCCATTAGAACTCGACTTTGTACGGCGCATTGGAAAGAAAAATACAAATATTCGTCCAATTTCTGTTGGGTTTACTACGTTCAGGAAAAAGATTCTAATAATGAAAAATAGGCGGTTACTTGAAAAATATAATGCATACATTAAAGAGGATTATCCTATAAGTACTTAATGAACGGAAACAACTTCAACCAGAGGTTAATCGTCTCCGTACTGAAGGAAAAGATGCAATTTTAAAATATAACAAAATCGTTATTTTAAATAGAAAAGAAACAAACAATGAAGACGATCCGAACGATACTACAATCACAGAAAAGTCTCCCAATGAACCAGGACACAGTACACAGAACACAGGACACATCCAGAACACAGAAACTTCAGCAGGAAACCACGCTATATCCAGAAATAATAAACGTTTTGCAACATCTCCAGTTAAAGCAGCATCTAGGAACTCTGGTAACGTCAGAACACCCATGGGTTGTAATAAAAATAATAAAGCAACATCGCAAAACAAAATAACGTCTATTTTCAAACGAAGAGTTTCAAACGACGCAAATTTATCTGATAGCAACGAATCAACAACCAGTTCTCAAGGAAACAGATTTCAGCCAGGAAAAAACTCCCAACAAGTAATTTCGTTTCAAACCTAGCAACGTTACACCCCAGAATTCAAAAATCGACGACACTCGCAAGATCCCGGACACAATGCATAGATCTAAAAATAAAAATGGCCCTTCCAGACGCTTGGTGAACGGGGAGGATGCACACCAAAACCCCTTAATAGTTAATAAAGTATCAGGAACTATAAAAATGAACAAGAACCAAAATCAATCAAAATTCACTGAAAACAAAAGCAAGAAAAACAGAAGTAAAACGGGAAATAACGAAGAAAATAATAAATACAACGATGTAATATATTTAGGAACACTCTATGCACGATCTTTACTTGAACATGATCGAATTGTCGAACTAGAAGCCGCCTTGGAAAATATATCTTGGGACATAAGATGACTTGTTATCTGAAATAAGATGACTTGGTACCAGAATTATTGAAAACAATACCGGAATCTTTCACCACTACGGCGAAACAAAAGGTCAGTTTGGAGTCGGTTTCTATATTAAAAGCCCTCTTAAAGCTTAAGCTGCACTGCGACCAAATACTATCGATTTTACAAATCCATGCACCAACCACAAGCCACCCTGATGAAGAAATTGAAATATTCTACCTCCAACTTCTTGAAATAATAAATGAACTCAAATCGGAGTTATTATTTGTGATAGGAGATTTTAATTGCAAAATTGGCACAAGGTCAAAAGAAGAAAAACACCTTGTTGGTCCGTACGGTCTTGGTAATAGAAATTCCAGAGGTCACAGAATGCTCCAGTTTGCTCTAGAACATAGTCTGAAAATAACGAATACATACTTCCAAAAAAGAGCCAACAGGAGGTGGACATGGTCTTCGCCAAACGGAAAAAAACTACAACGAAATTGACTACGTACTTACGAACGATATTAAAAGAGTTTTAGATACAGGGGTGTTCAATCCAAATCAACAGAAGTAATAAAAACAAACGAAACAGAAGAAACTTAACCCAAAATATCTTTAATAACAGAAGCGACAATTCGGAAATACGAACAATCACTTACGAACCACCCTCTTACTACGGTTCTCCATTTTTTTTGATCGAATGTATCGAATTCTTCAGGGTAGAACTAATCTGAAGAAGAAGAAGGAGATGTTGATGGTTATATAATTCCCTGTTCAAGCATTTTGTAGACTAGTTTATGGACCTTTTGGTCAAGGACTTTTGAATACCGATATGTTTTTGTACACATTGGGGTAGATATAATGTCAACCAGTTGAGTTTGTAATGTTAAAGTTAGAGGTCCTTTCTCTGTTATCAAAAGATTTCCTAAATTTTTTGTTATTAATATCAATAACAAACCTACCTCTATTTCAATTGATAGGCTAAAACCTGCATACTTTTTTCAATGTTAATCTTTTCTTAATTTATTCTGTTTTTAAATATAAGATGTACATCAACTATTAAAGTTTTTTTCGCGTGAACAAGGTTGTTTTATGTTACAACCTTTTTCTAGTCGTTTTTCTTTATTAGTTCATGGGGGGAAGTATGTAGCGGTGTCGCTTCATCATTCAATTATTATTATAATTTTGTTCTTCATTTTTTATTTGTTGCATTTCAACTATAACTTCCCTATATTTTCACGGTTGCTGTGAATGTTAACAACCTTGGTAATTTACATATTAAACTCTAGTTAACATTTCATAAATCAAATTAATAAAGATCAATCATATCTTTTTCATGTATTTATTATTTATTTAAATAATAATTTTTAATTTAACAAACATCTACTTTACAAGTTCTACCTTTTGCCTTTCTTAAGTTTTGCGGTTGCGTCTTGGTACTCCCATCATGTACAGCTAACAGTGAGCTTCTGAAAATGACTAAAAAACAGGCATATATATATATATATATATATATATATATATATATATATATATATGTGTATATATATATATATATATATATATATATATATATATATATATATATATATATGTATATATATATATATATGTATATATATATATATATGTATAAAACGATCTTGTGAAACATCGAACAACTATTTACTATCTTTTATCGTATATAGAGGTAAAAAATAAACATAATGCAGAGTACATGCATTGGCATTGCAATGCAACTCATCCTTTTTTTTGACATAATATTTATTTAAAAATTTTTGCTTAAAAATATAATATATCTTGTTGCTATTTTGTAATGATAAAAAGGTCCCAGGCATATTAAATTATAGCAATTTGTTATTGTAGTATTTTGTTCCATTTTATGATAAGTCATTGAGTTGCTATCAAAATATTCACTTATGTATATAATCATATCAGTTTTTATGTTCATTTATTTATTTAATCACTCTTGTATGTGTAATTTATTTTATAAGCCGGATGAGAAGCTGTTCACACATTCTTGACCATCAAAATATTAAAATAATTGGAACATTTCATCCAAAATATACTTTATGTTTCAAGTAAACAAATTCGTTACGCAGGAACTGAGTTATCTTAGCGAATTTTCTCAGGATAAATGTATCTTTTCTTCCTTCATACTCGTCTTCCTTCTAAATGTTCAAAATTTGTATAAAATTTATGACTTGTTTCACTTTATGGTATCAGCGCTCATTGGGTAGATTGGGTAGAAATCATTGGGTAGATTATGTGTAAGACGTTAGTGTCAACGTTTCACTGCCCTTAGAGATGCTCCAAAAGCAGGCAACAATTAGATATAATTGTAATAATAGAATGGAAAATTGAACAACGCTGTTAATTAAAAACATACAAAAGAGACGACTTTTTATAACTTGGGATGTTACTCCTTAGAGTCTCCGTTGCAGTTGAGATTCATAAAAAAAGTTAATCATCCTCTTCATGGATTTCGCGATATACGATAATTCACGTGCTACATTTTTTCAGAGCAGTGGTTTTTGCCCTTAAAGTTCAAAGTCTTCATAATCCTCAACAATAGTCCTTATAGTTTCCACTGTCCTGCAAATAGTGTACCTTGTGGCTGATCCTTGCCGCAGACTAGATATGCATGCCACACTTGATTATGACCTATTTTCAAACGAGTTGGGGCCACACTGTCTCTGCGGCTCAGATTTACAGGTTCTGGCATCTTGCTGATGCTTGGGGTATCTGTTTGGGCTTTTTCATGAGGTTGTTTCAAGCACGCCACCATTTTTAATGGTTGTACCAGACCTGCGGATCCGTTTAATACTTGGTCATAAATTTTTAATGAAAAATGATGTGCGCATCGATTGCCGGAGTGGTATAATTTACTTGGGGTGTGATAAGAGAGTCCGCATTGCATGAAGACAACCCGATGAAGTATACAGAGAAATCGCAGTATTTAACGAAGCATTGGACGAGGTACAAATAACACTCCTTGAGAACCAAGAGCAGTTAAAAGATGTCATTCGGCGACATTCCTGCGATTTCGGCAAAGTTGTAAGAACGAAAACTATCACGCAATGCTATCACGAAGAATTCCCCCACGAAGCTATGACCGTACCCGTACAATAATGAAAAACAACGGGTTCTGGAACCACACCACCTGGGTCTCACCCGTCGTATTACCAAAGAAGAAGGATGGAACCTTTCGATTGTGCGTCGATTATAGGAAATTAAAATTAATGCATTGAACTCACAAAGAGCAATGCATTCCCGAATCCAGGTCTGCAAGAGATGTTGAGAAAAATAATGGTGCCAAAATATTTTCTACATTGGATCTTCAGACTGTTTATTGGCAAATTGAAATGGATCCACAATCGAAAAAGTAAACAGAATTTACCACTTCAAGAGGTCTCTATCAATAGTGATACTGAAATACAAAAAATAGTGATACTGAGGAAGTAGATTCTTTAGGAAACATAAAAAATTTACTATTTGGAAAAGAATTTTCAGACCATTTAATAGAGATTATAAAAAATACTTTCGAAGCAGCGGTGAAACCGCTTTTAAGTGAAATAAGTTCATTAGTTGGTAAAAACAATCACCTTGAGAGTGAGATAACAAAACTCAGGACTGAGCAAGATAAAAAACCACGTGTTGTTAAAAATGTTGTGAAACCAAAGAAAAAACCTAATTCTCCAGCTATATCTGAAGATGATCAAGTGACTCAAGAAAAGTTTGTAGATGCTCAAGAAACTATTTTTGGTGATCAAAATGACAAGAAAATTAACGATAGTGAACAATTCACTGAAGTTACTTATAAAAGAAAACGAAAACAAATTATTGTTGGAAGTTCATCAACCAAAGGGCATTTAAAAGAGGGCATCGGAGACTTTAATATTAATTTTATGGATAATGACGATGAAATTTTAAAAAATTTCAATAATATTCTTTTATCTTTTGACCTATCCCTTAGTGTAAGGAACCCAACGCGAATTTCGAAACACTCAGCTACTTGTATAGACAATATTATTACCAATATTGAGAGTTTTAAAGTAAATTTATTCGATACAGATCTTTCAGATCATAGAATTCTTTCTTTGGAAACTATAATGAACGATAAACCCAAATATAAAACAAAATACTTTGAAAAGCGACCATTCTTTGATAGTAATTTCGAATATTTTAATCATTTAATTTCAAATGAATCATGGGATAGTATAATGAGTAAAGGTTGCGTGGATGAAATGTATGATGAATTCTTTCAACTATTTTCATATTATTTTGATCTAGCTTTTCCAAAGACCCTAAAGAAAATTAATAAGCAGAATAACCACAATAAAAAAATAAACTGGATAACCCCAGAAATAAAAAAATTATCTGAATATAAAAGACAGTTGTTTATTCAAATAAAGGAATTTAAAGGTGATATTGACTTGAAAACACTGGAATATTATAAACACATTACAAAATGTACAAAAAAGTTTGTTTACAAACAAAAATGTTTGTATTATGGCAATATCATTAAAAACTCAGATAATCCAATAAAAACATCATGGTCATTCATAAATGGTATGTCAAGAGGTGAAAGAAAGGATTACCCTATTGTCGAAATAAAACATCCAAGATCGGATGGAGTAATCACGAACCTGTTTGAAATCGCAAATGAATTCAACGATTACTTTATAAACGTTACCAAAAATCTAAACGTTAGTAAATCAAGTCGTAACAATATCGAAAGTTTTAAATACACTCAAAATAATTTTTTCTTGTATCCAACGAACTATGTGGAAATTAATAACATTTGTCAACAATTAAAAAATAAAAAGTCAACTGGATATGATGACGTGCCAGTCAAAGTAATCAAAAGTTGTGCTGATGTTGTATGTTTTCCACTTAGTGAAATAATAAATAAATGCTTTGAAACAGGAGTATTCCCAGCTCAGTTGAAAAAGGCAATCATAGTATCCCTGCACAAGAAAGATAATAGGGAAATATTAACTAACTACAGACCAATTTCACTACTCTCCAACTTTTCTAAAATTGTAGAAATGGCTATCCAGAAGAGACTAACAAATTATCTTGAATCTTATCAAACTGTATATAAGAACAAACATGGTTTCACAAAGGGAAGATCTATTGAAATGTCAATTTTTAAGGCAGTCGATACGATCTTAAACTCCTGGAATGGCAAAAATCCTTTGTCAATGATTTTGTTAGACTTGACAAAGGCTTTTGATTGCCTTGACAAAGAAATTTTACTGAAAAAGCTAGACAATTATGGCATAAGGGGTAATGCTCTCAAACTCTTTGAATCGTACTTAACTGACAGAGAACAATGTGTCAAATTAGCTAACAGCTCCAAATTTAACTATATACACTCGGAATGGAAAAAGGTTATAAAAGGAACACCTCAGGGTAGCATTTTAGGTCCTATATTGTTTGTTCTATTTATAAACGATATGCCTACTGCAATAGAACATCAAACACTTTTGTTTCCTGATGACACTGCGGTTCTGTGCGAGTTAGAGAATGAGGCGTTACTTCCTCAAGCAATGACAAACACTGTCAACAAATTGCATCAATGGTTTTCTCTAAACCGATTAAGCCTAAATGAAGAGAAGACGGAGATTATTAAATTCGGTAAATATTTTAAATTTCCCTCAATCTTAAAAGTTATAAATACTGATGTCATACCAAAAGATACCGTGACATTTCTTGGAATTAGGATTGATAATCAGCTGAGCTGGAGGTCTCAATACTACAGTTTGGAGTAATGTTCTGGGGAAACTCAGCACATGCCCAAAAAGTTTTTTTATTACAAAAAAAATGTTTACGAGTTATAACAGGTTCGAATCCCAGAGAGCACTGCAAGCCAATTTTTAAAAAACTTAATAAACTAACTTTTCACAGTATATATATACTTAAAAGCGTTCTATTTTTGAGAAAAAATATGGACCTATTCACGGAAAATATTTTCGATCATCAATATTTCACAAGAAATAAAGGTGAATTGCAGTTAACGAACTTTACTTTGGATGTAGTCCATAGATGGGTTCGAAACTCTATAACTCGTATATATAATAAGCTTCCAAGAGATATCAAAAGTATTGAAAACATACATAAATTTAAAAAAGCTTTAAAACAATATCTACTAGATCAAGTGTTTTATGACATAAATGAATTTTTATTGTAAAAAAAGATAGATAAATAAATGAATTTTTAAATTATGTATTTATATTTATATAGTATTTATATATTTATATTATATTTATATCAAATTATTCTATTGTAATAATTCTGTATGACACTATTTATACCGTTTAAACGGTATCACAAATAAAGAAAATTATTTTTAATATTATTAATTTCGCGTCATGCCGTTTGGTTTGAAGAACGCTCCAGCTACGTTCCAGAGGTTAATGAATAAAGTACTTTCTGGATGCATCGAATATTTCTGCCAAATTTACCTGGATGATATATTCATATACAGTCGATCAGTCAAGGAACATTTACACCACCTGGATCTTGTACTTGAAAGACTCGAACAACATCGATTAACTTGTAAACCAAGAAAATGTGTCATTGGAAGCAACATAATCAAATACTTGAGGCACATTTTGAGCGAAGACGGCATTGACAGAGAGGAAAAAAAAATTAAGCTATCAATAATATTTCTTCCAAATTTATTATCATCCTATACTAAGAACACGAAGTTGGTACAGGAGCTTCGTGAAGAACTTCGAGGATAAACTGCACCTATAAGCAAAATGCTGAAGAAAAATAAAGTGTTGTTGGTTAACTATACAACAAAAGGCATTCGAAAATCTCAAGTCGTCGATAGTTAATGTACCGAAACTAGCAAATCCTGATTTGAAGAACACGTTCTGCTTAAACACGGATGCAAGTGAGTTCGGATTGGGTGCTGGATTGTTGCAACTGGATGATGGTTGAAAAACGAGACGATAATCAATTATGCCAGCAAGAAACTTGGTCACAGAAAAAAATATGTCACAAGAAAGAAGAATGTCTCTCGATTAT
The DNA here is from genome assembly GCA_963920215.1 of Nineta flava. Taxonomy (NCBI): domain Eukaryota; kingdom Metazoa; phylum Arthropoda; class Insecta; order Neuroptera; family Chrysopidae; genus Nineta; species Nineta flava. The sequence continues at coordinate 58,098,010 of OY986040.1, read as the reverse complement.
CTGGGCATTGAAGAAGTTTCAAGGATATCATGAAGGAAGACAGTTTAAATTATATATGGATCATGCAACGCGCTAATGGCTGAACAAGAAGAAAGATGATGATGTGTCACGTCTGTTTACAGACGTTGACGGATATGCTCTTCCATACATTTCGGTCGTATGCCGAGTGTACGATATCGGCTGTTGTTAAAGTGAGTGGTAGATTTTCTAAGAAGCTTATTCTTTTCCTCCCTCTCCAGCAGTGCTACGGCTTTAATTCATTTTTTATTCAGCTGCCTTTTATATATTTTTATTTTCAGCATTTTTTTTTTGACCAGATCTTTCTCACACTTTTTCGTTACTGACATAATCATTCCATTTAAAAATCAGAAAAAGATAATCCAAAAGATTTAAAAGATTCTTGTTACTGCATTGCCGATTTGTTAATGTTCCAAGACTCGCATCCATATAATAATACTGACCATACACATGTTTCGACTAGCTTTTGCTTTATATTCATATTAATATTTCTATTGCATAACAAATTTTTAAGTTTATTAAAAGAAGTTTTAGCCATAGCTACCCGTCTTTTAATTTCCAAGATAAATGTATTTCTCAACTGTTTTAAGTTGTTCATTTTTCATTCTTATATTAATTGGTTCGTAAGATTGTTTTTTATTTTTATTTGTCATTACCATTATAGCTGTCTTTTTTCTATTTATATCCATTCCTAAATTTTTTCTACTTTCATACAATTCATTTAATAGATTTTGTAATTTTGGTGCACTGTCCAGTATTAGAATTGTATCATCCGCGTATCTTATATTGCAAACATTAAAACCCGCAATTTTGATCCCTTCCATATCTATTAGTCGTTGAAAAATGTTTGCAGTGTAAAGGTTAAATAAAATTGGTGACATAATGCACCCTTGCCGTACTCCCCGTTTGATAGAAGTCTCTTCGGTTTTTGTTTTATTGATATTGATCACTGCTTTTTGTTGCCAATACATTATACAATTACTTATAAGTTTAAGATCTTTACTATCAATGGTACTTTCTTTTAGTACCTCCATTAGTTGTTCATGTTTTATTCTGCCGAAGGCTTTGCTGAAATCTACAAAACATAGATGATACACATTTTTTGCACTTCTATACTTCTTTCGATTATTCTTTTAATTGTAAATATAGCATTTCGTCATCCCATTCCTTTTTTAAAACATACGTGTTCAGGGGATATATATGAAGCTACCTCATCTTTTATTCTTTCAAGTATAACTCTTGTTAATATTTTCATTAAGTTGTTTATTATACTTATTGTTCTATGTTTTTCACACTCTATGGCATTCGTTGTTATCGATATGGCTACAATGGTAGATTTCAGGAAATCTTCAGGCAGGTATCCTTTTTCATACATGTCATTGAGTAGTTCCGTATACTTTTCAAGTATAGGATCGTCGTAGATTTGTGCCTGGCATTTTGTCTTTCTTGAGTTTCTCGACGGCTGCTTTCATTCTCGACGGCTGCTGATTTTTACCTCTCATATCGTCTTTATATAGATCTTCGATACACTTTTTCCACCTGTTTTCGATGTCTCTCGTATCCATTAATAGTCTTCCGTCTTGATCTTTGATAACTCCTATCGATATCGCTTTTTTTTTGTTCCACATATTGTTTTCAGAATTCTAAATTGGGCGCTTGGGTCGTGATTTATATTTTGGCTGAACTCATCACAAGTTTTATTTAGCCATTGTTCCTTTTCTCTTCTACATTTTTTCTTGAGCAATTTATTCAATTCTTTATAACGCTGTGGATTGGTATTCTTGCATTCTCTTCGTTGTTTCATTAGTTCTAAAATTTCTTCAGTTATCCGATCTTTCTTTCCTTGCATCATTGTGTTTGTCAACTCTTTACTCACAATTTTTTCATGATACGTTATCGAGTTTTTTATTTTGCTCCATTTAGTTTCTATATTAACGTCTCTATTCCAATTTGTTAATGTTTGTTTTATGCTGTTCTTGTATTTTAATTTGAAGTTTTCGTTATATTTTAGTTTATTTTTGTCACTATGTTTTAATATTTTCTTTAACTTAAAGCACAATCTACACATTACTAAATTGTGGTCACTGTCACAATCTGCGCTTGGATATGTTCGTGAATTTGTGATACTGTTTCTCAAACGTTGATTAATTGTAATGTAATCAATCTGGTTCGTATATTTTCCATCCGGACTTGTCCATGTATATATTTTATTATTTTTATTTTGAAACCAGGTATTTGTGATTATTAGATCTTTCTGTCGGCATCAGTTTACCCATCTTTCTCCTCTTTCATTTATTTTACCAAGTCCATACGGTCCCACTAGATTATATTCTCTTCCTCTCCCGACTTTCGCGTTTAAGTCTCCCATTACAATTACAATATCCTGTGATTTCACCTGTCTGTAGGCTGTCTCTAGTTGTTCATAAAAGTTGTTTATATGATCACCTGAGTCATTTGCTGTTGGTGCGTATACCATTATAACTATTAAGTTGTTGGGTTTATTTTCATATTTAATCATAAGCACTCTTTCTGAAATAGCCCAATAACCTAATATTTTATTGTACATTTCTTGCGTCATTATAAAACCTACTCCATATTCATGTGTTATACCTCCTGAATAAAGAATCCAGCAATTGCCTGATTTAAATTTGCCAGTTTCTTTGAGTCTCGTTTCACATACTCCCATAATATCTATCTTCAAACGATACAATTCTTGATTAATATTCAATTCATTATTATTTATTTTGTTTGTTTGCAATTTCTTAGATTGAAGAGCATAATCTTCCTGAGCAGTTTTGAGTGGGGATTTGCCATTACCATCCACTCGGTGTTTTTTATTTGTTGTCCATTCATATCCTGTTTGTAACCTTTTCGTCAGCGTTAAATCATTTTCGTTTTTATTAGGCAGCTTTTTGAGCCTTCTCCAATCTCTTCCAAATCTGCTTCGTTCATTGAACTACTTCTTCTCAAAAAAAATCGATGTACCTTTTATCTTTGGAGCCTTCTCCAATTTTCTGATATTTTGTTTTTTTTTTATTTGGGTAGCCTCTATACCATTTCTTTCTTCTTTTTCTTTACTATCTTCTCTTTTATTTTTTTTATGACGCTGATTTTCTTGTTTTGAATCTGTTATTGTTGTAGATTCTTTTAGACTATCGATTTCGTTTACCGATCCTTGCTGACTGAACATCATACAATTAATGTTGATTATATAAAAGTTTATCTTTTCTAATGTTCGCTTCTTTTCCTTGTTCTTTTAGTGCATTTATAATTGGTATCAATTGCTTTCTTGACTCTCTAACATATTCAGGCATGTCGTCTATTATATATATATTTGTGTTTCTTAGTTTATTTTTTGATTGCATAGTTGAAATTATTTTTTCGAAATGCGATCAACTACTCTGGTTTTTACGTTTTTCTTTCCGATCCGGTTAATAAAGTCTATAACTTCAATTGAAATATTTAGCATAAGGGTTTCTTGTATCAACTTCATAACCTTTTGTTCCAACTCGTAATAATTTTGGTCTTCCTCTATCAGACCGTGAATAATAAAGTTTCTTTTTCTATTTTCTCCATCCATTATTTTCATTTTTTTTTCTATTATTTCGATTTTTTCTTTATACTCCTTTACATCTAGCTTCAAGGTATTGAATTTTTCATTTAAATTATCGTTGACATTTTCTATTAGCTCTTTTCTCTTTTAGCTCTTTAAACATATCTATAATTAGCTTTTGATCCATTTTTTTAATTTACTTATATTACTCTTGTCAGTATGATTTGTTTGTTTCCCCTTCAATCAGCTTCTTTATCTCGATGACTATATTATGTTATATTAAATTATGTTTTTATTTGGTTAAATACAAATATAGAGTCTGTTTAATTTATTTGTGTGAACACTTTTATATTTACTATATATATGATTAATAAAATTGATTATTAAACAAGTAATGTAACAACTAACTGAGTTAGTTGTTTGAATACCCAGTATATACTGAGTTTTATATCAGTGTTTGAATTGTTAATATTTATGTCTATTTAATGTTTATAAAATATGAATTATTTGTTTGTTTTGTGTTAATAGTATTGTAACAGTAAACATAATCTTGCATTAATAATAAGGAATATTAATGTTCTTAAGATTTTTTAAATTTTAAAAATTTAAGTTATATATTTGAGTTAATCAACGTGAAACGACTGTTAACGCAAAGCGTTGGTCAAGCCGTGCTATAAGGCGAAGCGAAAAGTTAGTCAACTCTTACCGTTAGTTAACGCGAAGAGCACGCGTAAGTTATACAATGCGGAGAGTAAGCCGATGCAAAGCGTCAGTTGATACGAAACACTAGCTAACGAAGTTAACGCGAAGCGTTAATAAATCAACGCATAGCCTTGGTAAACGGAAAGCGTTAACCAACGCGAAACGTAAGCTCAAACGCACAGTAAGTCAGCCAACGCGAAGCGTTGGCCAATGAAAGCGTTAGTCAATAGGAAACGTTAAGTCAACGCGAAGCGTTAGTAAATCAACGCAAAGCGTTTACCAACTAAAAGTTTCCTGATTGCTTGCGAAAGTAAAACGCTTCACAATTGCACCTTTTCGCCAGTTATCGCGAGAGTAAAGGTCATTTTTTAACGATACGTTGGCTCCAATTCTGAAGCTATTATGCAATTCTTTACTTTCTAAGTCGTCAATGGCGAAATCATTTCCTGGAAAGTTTTTTTTCAAATAATTTGATACACCTTCGATCGTAGTATTTTTATTACAACGCCCTAAGGATAACCATAATTTTGATTAAGCACAAATGAGATCTGCTGCTGCTGTGTCATTTTCACGAACAACTTTTCCTCGTCTTATTTTATATACTACTGTTTTGAATCCAGCATCATCACAATCGCTGTCTGTAGAATGATCCTGTGTATCGATGCTATTTTTAGGTGTAATTTTTTTTTCGTCATTGTTGTGAATTACAGTTTGTTTGAATAGATTCAGAATGACTCGGTATCGTTTCCACTCTATAGGATACTTTTTGGTTGTGATCGTTTTTTTTTGTTATTGTTGTCATTTATGTTGATATCTTTTATCTTAGAATTTACTTGTTATCAATAATTTTGTTTTCGGTTGACACTAGAGGTCGTTGATGGATTGATTCAATTGCAAATCTAAATTTGAGGTTATCTTCCTTAAGAATAGTCATTTCTTCAAGTAGCTTTTTGAATGTTTTTCGGCCACTTTTTCCACAATATCACTGAAAACTAATTCAAACTCCTCATCATTGATGGGGGTTTTAAACATATTATTTAACTCTATTTCGTTAAAATCACTATTTTTTGTAGCACTTTTCGAGTCAGGCATATTGACACTTAACAATACACTCTACTATCTTCTCAAATAAACCAAAGTTTGACAATAGTTTTAACTCTACTTTACAAAAATTAGAAATCAAATCATGAAAACTGGTGTTGCGTTTGTCATTACATTGGCAATTAATTGCTGACAACTCTACACGTGTTTTGTACAAGGAAGTTAACTTCTTTTAATAGAAGAATATTTTTGTCAAGGATTAATATTTTCAAGCGTTACAAAGTCGGAACTAAACTTAATATACCTTATATATTTACAAATATACAAAGGGTATAACAATAGTATTTGGTGTATGTTATGTTGGAACACGTCTTCGATCGACTCATTTTCAACTTTGAGCACCAATTATGAGCAAAGTATTTAGTTAATGAAAAAAAATTCACCCAAAGTAATTTATTTTAAAGAGAAGAAGATTTTTTTGTTTACAAAATTTTTTTCTATATCTTACGGTTTCAAAGATATAAATTTATCCCCCTGGCGGGGGGAAACACTTTCCGATTTTACCCATTAACGAACTTGACCTTACTTTTTTGCTCTAGAACACGCATAAAAATTTTCAGCTCGTTATCTTTTTTCGTTTTTTAGTTATCGGCTACATGGACTGACGAGCATGCCGAAATGGCCGAATTAGGCCATTTTATGAATACCTTTGTGAAGCATTTTTGTCAAGGATTAATATTCTCAAGCGTTACAAAGTTTAGACTCAACTTAATATACCTTGTATATTTACAAATATACTGGGTATAAAAATTGAAGTATACTTTTATGAGGTTCGAACCGAACTCGCTTAACGTTATCGTTTAGTGAACGCTGTGCTTTAGCTGACTTGGCTTAACCAGTTGTTATTCGAACACACAATTAAATACCCTAGATTTTATGGTTTACATGTTGTTTTGTTAAACGTCAGTTAATTTTTTTTAATTTATTTAGTACGTCAATATAAAATTGATTTAATTTTTTACTTTTCGTAGATAAACTTTAAAGAAATGAAGCAAATTATTTTTTAAGATGAAAAGTAGTCGAGCCAAATGACAAAATAAACATTGTCATTGACAGCCTACGACTACGAAATAATCCACGTCCCCAAAAAAGATAATCAAGCCGCCGATTCGTTGTCCAGACAACCGCAGGGCAAGGCTGAAAATCAAGAAGTGGAAGATATTCCGGAGTGGGTGATAGAAAATAGGGCAAAACATCAATAACCCTCAACGTTACCGAAGTGGAAACACCCACACATGACGACATTCGACGATGGATGGATGAAGATCGTAAAGAGACAGCCATCAGAAGGTACATCGTGGATTATAAAAGTCTTCTCAGAATTAATCTACATCGACGAGTGGAACAAACAAAAGCTAATTACATCGTAGCCGACTGGATCCTCTGGTATCATAGTAAGTTGGTACAAGAAGTGTCAGTGGTTCTCGTAGAACGCCGACTTTGGCTTATTAGAAGATTCCACGACAGTGATGAAGCAGAACACCCTGGTAAGAGAGGAACATATCATCATATCCGTAACCGCGTCTACTGGTATAGGATGCAAGACGACATACGAAGATACGTAAAAGGGTGTGATACGTGCGCAAAATTTAAGCCACTAATCCAGAAGCCTAGTCAAGCAATGAGAAGTCGCAGTCCTACTTTACCATGGGAGGTAGTCAGCATCGACTTGGTGGGTCTATACCCACGCACATAAAAAGGAAAAATGAATATTTTTGTAGTGACTGCTCTTTTAACTAGATGTGTCGAAGCATTTCTATTGGGGGCCACGTCTACCTCAATGATAGCCCAAGTACTCAAGGATGAAGTATTTAGTCGTTATGGGTATCCTAGAGCAGTACTGAGTGATAATGGTCCCCAGTTCAGATCACGAGAATAGAAAGCAGTGAACCAAGATTAGAACACAAAAATATGGAACCATCTAAGAGCCAACCAACCTCATGGAACGTCAGAACCAAGAGTTGAAGAAGTTGTTGAGTTTGCATCTATTGGAACAAGAACACAAAACTGGAAGCAACAACTAAGCAAGTCATTGTTCATTCAGTTTATTTTATATTTGAAAGTTTTTGTTTTTCTAAGTCAAAAATCAAATGAATGAAAAAATTATAAAATCTAATATAATAAATTTACAAAAAAAAAAGTATTAATTCAAACATGCTGAATATTGTCACAAACATAAAAAACTCGGCCTGGCGCACTACCGTGCTCTGGATAATAAACAATATAATTAAAACATGCTTGATTATTGTAAATTCAAATTGGTAAATATTTCATGTATATTACTCACGGCTGATAGACAAGAGCGTTAAATCGTCAAACAAGAGGGGTATTGTGTTGGTTAGCCCAGTTGAATCAATATAAATTTTATCGATTACCGACGTCTCTGAACTCTTAAATAAAAAAATTTATTTATTTTCAATTTAATCAAAATTACATCTTGATTATCACAATGATACTTCGATTGACAATAGTTTTAACTCTTCTTTACAAAAATTAGAAATCAATTCATGAAAACAGGTAATGCTTTTGTCATTACATTGGCAATTAATTGCTGACAACTCTACACGTGTTTTGTACAAGGAAGTTAACTTCTTTTAATAAAAGAATAATTTGATGATTAAAGGATTTCTGAAAATTAAATAGTTAATAAATATAAATTTATTAGATTATTTAGTACAGGTCCGTATTCATAGCTCCTCCACCATCAGTTTGGACAATTGGCGACGTATTTGACTATTGGATATGCTTAGATGACGGGCCTATGAAACTTGATTACTGGTTCAGCTGTATTCGTAAAGTGGACTGATGGTTCTTCTAGCTTATATTTTCGGTTCCTGCCGAACTTTGATTATAACGTAGAAAACAATGGTGAAGCAAACAGTTCATGTTAAGACACAAAGCCAGTAAATTTCGTTGTATGTATTAATTGGATTTCTTATCTGTCTCTACAGTGAATGTTTTTCAGTTGTTTTAGCGTCGGTTTTCGAACAATATTTGTAAAATTTATTTCCTTAAATACTGCGGGTATAATGTGGACTTCGTCCCAATAAACGTTTGGATTATTGTTATATTGGATGTGATCCATTTCCAGTTGGCGATTTTCGTAGTGAATTAATATTGTTCCTTTGATTTCTTGATGACGTGTTCCGTATGTACTAGTTCAAGTTGACTAATTTCCAGGTATTCTTGATTTTCTATAAGAGAGCATTGAGCTGGATAACTCTGAATGACAATTGCAATGCAATTTGATTCGTTAATTCCGGTTCTATAGGCTCCTTGTGACAATAGTATGTTCCTTCTATTTTTGGACATTTGTCATCCAGTTATTGAATGAAAAGTCACTTTGTTGTGCTGAAAAATATTTAGAATAATTTTTGGACCTAGCACATTTTTCTAAGTTAAAGTTCTAAATATAAAAGAAAAATATTTAACAGAAAATATTTTTCTCCTTGGAGAAAGAAATTTTGTTTTATTGCAAAAAGAAAATAATAATATCCAGTTTTGATTTTTTTTTTCTTTAACAAAGTTTTATTTTTAAATCAAGTAACGAAAAAAAAATTTTTAAACAGATATAATTTATTTACGAAAAAAAGTATGAGTAAATACAAATAATAAAAATACAAATCACTTGTCGGGGTATCTTGGTTCTCTTTAGTATTCAAAAGGAGCGCTGTAGAACGTACAACAGATTCCGATACTCGACACGCACAAAAATACAAATTATTAGTAAAAGTTTACTAAGTATTTGTCAATTGGACAACACGCATTAAGAAAAAAGGCGAAATGCAGGATCTGCGTCAACTTAGCGAATTTTCTTAGAATACATAAATCACTCTCTAGCGGTCAGAATTTTAGTCTGATCAAAATGAAATATCATCTCTGACATGATTTTAGTATTTGAAAAATTTAAATTTATTAATAGTCAAAATACAACCACATACAACGATTAATAATAATGTGCTATTGTAGTTTAAAGTTACTATGGAAACGACAATCAAAATTGACCTTTCAAAATTGAAAAAAAATTTTAACAAAATAATTTTATGTTTATTTTTTAGAAGTAAGGTAATGTTTCTGTGGAAATTAGAAAATCAACAAAAATTTTTACCGGCTCCAAAAAAAGAAGGAGGAGATTCTATGTTCGACTATTTGTATTTTTTATAAATGTATGTTCACCGATTTCTCCGTCAATTGTGGATCGATTTTTTAAATTCTTGTTTTGTATGAATGAATATGCTGTCGAGGTGGTCCCATTGTCATCAAGTCATAATCTGATGAGGAGATCCCTTCAAACCAATCAGTAGGTAGCCCGTCATGCCAATAATAATATTTTATTACCAGTAATGTAACAACTAGAGGTAGATGGTAGATTCTAAAGGCTGCCCTGGACGGGCTACACTTCGACCATAAGGTCCATTGTGATGACTTAGTATATGAGGATGTGAGTGGAGTGGAAGAAATTTGTGAGTAGACTAGAAATTGGTAGGATATGCAGCCGACTATGATAGGAACTATGCCGATATTCATCTGGAGTTCGTGAAATAAACTGCAGAAAATCTTCTCAAGCATAGCCGGTTACTTCGTTCTTGACCATACGCCGACAGTTTAGTCAATTAACCGCCCCTTTTTTATTTATTTTTTATAATTGACAAACTGCCGATGTCGGGATTCGAACCCATAACCTCCCAGTTTCCAAGTACTGCATACAGCGCAGATATAACGCCTTAGACCGCTCGGCTACTTGGACTGGTAATGTAACAACTAACTGAGTTAATTGTTTGAATACCCAGTACATACTGAGTTGTATATTAATGATTGAATTGTTTACAATTCTGCATATTCGAGTTATTAACAATTCGCTTTCCGAGGAACACTTAATCACAAATTATGAGAAAACTACTGAGTTTATGAAAAAATATTTCAAAAAAAAGTTGTTTATTTTAAAATGGAAATTATTTTTTGAAAAAAATTTCTACCTCTTTTCGTTTTTGAGTTATCGTGTCCACAGATAGGCAGATGGACATGTGCAAATGGCCGAATTTTTTGCACAAATAGACCAAACATTCATCCCTACGATCAATATTTTAAAGCGTTACAAATTCGGGATTAAACTTAATATACCTTATACATTTACATATACTGGGTATAAAAATTGTACGTAATAGGTTTGGACAAGAATTGTCTTTTGGATTAAATCTGTATATTGTTATTTTTAGCTTTTAAGTAGTGTAATGAGTTTTTCTGTTTTTTGAAGTCGATTGAATTTTTTTTAAGAAGTTTTTATAAAATATATTTCATGTATTCGTGTCAAACAAACACAAAATAATAAATATCTCTCTTAATATTCGAATATTCGAAAAATGTATATGGAGTAAAGTTGTAGAAAATCAAGTTTGCTACAATTCATTACTTCAATTCATTACATTTTTCTCAAAGTTAATTGTGAACAGAGATATTTAGAATTTTTACTTTCAATCTTTAATTGTAATTTTTTCTGTAAATATTAGTGTAACAGAAAAATGATAAGAAACAAATATATATATACACACACATATATATATATATATATATATATATATATATATATATATATATATACATATATGTATATATACATAAATACAAATTTTAGCGATAGTGATTTTTAACATCTAATAGGTAGGATCGATGGACATTTGAACAAATTTTTACGAAATTCCAACATTGGTGCAAAACCAATAGCTACATTTCCTTTGGAGGAAATTCGCTAAAAAATTAAATAAAACAAAATCTCTGTGGTATCCAAACCTGAATGATTTGATTTAAACAAACAAACAAAAATTGAATTTTAATAATATTTTTTTATTTCCACAGTTTTTTAAATGTATATTATTGTAAAGATTTCTCTAGAAGAATTGAGTTTCTCTACAACCATGGACGCATTCAGAGGGGCTGATCATAAATAAAACTTAAAATTATTAAAAATTATTAAAAACTATTAAAAATTATTAAAAATTATTAAAAATTATTAAAAATTATTAAAAATTATTAAAAATTATTAAAAATTATTAAAAATTATTAAAAATTATTAAAAATTATTAAAAATTATTAAAAATTATTAAAAATTATTAAAAATTATTAAAAATTATTAAAAATTATTAAAAATTATTAAAAATTATTAAAAATTATTAAAAATTATTAAAAATTATTAAAAATTATTAAAAATTATTAAAAATTATTAAAAATTATTAAAAACTATTAAAAATTATTAAAAATTATTAAAAATTATTAAAAATTATTAAAAATTATTAAAAATTATTAAAAATTATTAAAAATTATTAAAAATTATTAAAAATTATTAAAAATTATTAAAAATTATTAAAAATTATTAAAAATTATTAAAAATTATTAAAAATTATTAAAAATTATTAAAAATTATTAAAAATTATTAAAAATTATTAAAAATTATTAAAAATTATTAAAAATTATTAAAAATTATTAAAAATTATTAAAAATTATTAAAAATTATTAAATATTATTAAATATTATTAAATATTATTAAAAATTATTAAAAATTATTAAAAATTATTAAAAATTATTAAAAATTATTAAAAATTATTAAAAATTATTAAAAATTATTAAAAATTATTAAAAATTATTAAAAATTATTAAAAATTATTAAAAATTATTAAAAATTATTAAAAATTATTAAAAATTATTAAAAATTATTAAAAATTATTAAAAATTATTAAAAATTATTAAAAATTATTAAAAATTATTAAAAATTATTAAAAATTATTAAAAATTATTAAAAATTATTAAAAATTATTAAAAATTATTAAAAATTATTAAAAATTATTAAAAATTATTAAAAATTATTAAAAATTATTAAAAATTATTAAAAATTATTAAAAATTATTAAAAATTATTAAAAATTATAATGGCTTTCTGGGATCGAACCAGTACTATACCCTTCTAGTGATGTTATGTTCACATGGTCACTGATAGATATTTTTCCAGTTATAATTTTTACAACAATAATTATTTACAGCTGTTCTTTACTTCAGTAAGCTTACTGTCTTGTCTCGACTTTTTTTATATAAACATGTTTAATTTAATACTTTGTTTTTTGTAAATAAATTATATTTGATTTTGAAATAACTTTCTTCAATAAAATGATTTTAGATTGATTTTATTAAAAAAAAAATTTTTTTTTCAAAGAAAAATTATTTAAAATCAATATGTAATTTCTTTGCACTTATTTGATTTAAAATAAAAAACTTATAAAGATTTAAAAAACAATAAATCAAAACTCGATCTTATTATTTTCTTTTTGCAATAAAAAAAAACTCCTTTCATCAAGGAGAATAATATTTTCTCTTAAATATTTTTCTTTTATATTTAGAACCTTAACTTAAAAAAATGTGTTAGGTCCAAAAATTATTCTAAATAGTTTTCAACACAACAAAATCTCCCCCTTTAGACCTCAACACATATTTTTAATTTTCTCTATTATTTTTGGTCGACCAATCTTAACTTAAGATCTAATTTTGGAATGGTACTATGACATTTAGAAAAGTTTAACTAAAAAGTGTACGTACTCATTCTTCAGTTCTTCGTTCTTCATCAACGGCGCCTGTTGCGGATTGCCAGTCGTCTGGGCCATAAGTTGTACTCTGATTCTATTGCCCTGGCCTCTAGCTTATCCGAACTTAGTTTATCCATCTTCCTTCATTCTTCTATTGGTCGTCTTTCATCACCTCCATCACCTCCATGCCTCCCCCCAAATCAATCCGGAAGTAGTTGGCCGAACACCTCGTATCCCACACTCAATCTTTCCAGATTCCCATTGGTGGCAGTCCTTGCACTGGCCGGCTTCAAAAGACCTCCATGTATCTTCGTGGGAGGCACTGTATTCGTTATAAATACACCAGCGGGTAAACATCTCAGCAACCTGTAAGGACCTTTTCACTTCGGTGCAAATCCACTATGGACACCTTCCAGCTTACTGCTGAGCACTTGGTTGCGCATCCAGATGGACTCTCCAGGTTGATAAACGAGTTTCGTCTCCACTATTGTTTGCCGAGCTCTCTCATTGACCAATTCTTGAATATTGAGGTCCTTCTTTGCTGTTTATTTGCCAAACCCCAGGCTTCTTCATTTCTGCCCCCAGAAACAAATGGGTAGGCAAAAAACCAGTGGCTCTGTTTACTCGACTTCTTATCGCAAATAATGAATTGTGTATTTGTTGGTCCCAGTTTTTGTGTTCTTGCTCCTACAGGTGCAAACGCAACAACTTTTTCAACTCTTGATTCTGACGTTCCGTGGGATTGGCTCTTGGATGGTAAATCGGAGTGATCCATATTTTTGTGTTCTAATTTCGGTTCACTGCTTTCCATTCTCGTGATCTGAACTAGGAACCATTATCACTCAGTACTACGCTTGAATACCCATAACGACTAAATACTTCATCCTCGAGTACTTTGGCTATCTTCGAGGTCAACGTGGCCCCCAATGGAAAAGCTTCGATCCATGTAGTGAAAAGATCAGTGACTAGAAGAATATTCGTTTTTTTTCGTGCTGTGCGTGGGTATGGATTCTTTAAGTCGATGCTGACTACCTACCATGTGGCTTCACTCTAGTACACAATTCAAACCCTTTGACGTATCTTCTAATGCCATCTTGCATTCCATACCAGTACACATGGTTACGGATCTGACAATTAGTTTCCCTCCAACCAGGGTGTTCTGCTTCATCACTACCGTGGTGTCTTCTCAGAAACCAAAGTTGGCGTTATACGGGAAACACTGACACTTCTTGTGCCATCTGTTGACTATGATGCCAGAGGATCCCGTCGGCTACGGTGTAATTAGCTTCTGTTCGGTCCCTCGTTGACGGAGATTACTGCTTAGTGGACTGTTATTATCAATGATGTATCTTATGCTGGCAGTCACATCATGATCTTCCTCCTAATATCGTCGAAAGTTTAATCACCCACTCTGGAATTTCTTCCACTTCATCATCTTCGGCCTGGCCCTGTGGTTGTCTGGACAAAGAGTCAGTGGCTTTGATTGATTGATTAATAACGGGACCATGGAGCACAATGGACCTTTTGGTCAATTGTGCTCCCCCTTCTACCTCAGTCTGACGAGACTCGCTACCATGTGTTGGCAATACCATATGTTGGGTGCTTGCTTATCAAGTCCTCCCGAAGGTTCATATATTTGGAATGAGATGCACCGAATATCCTGTATCTGCTGTAACCCAGAGGTTCGCAGTCAAAGATTATGTGGCTGGATGTTTCTTCCTTCTCGCCACACAATCTGCACATAATTGACGAGTGATGGAGTCCCATTGTGTGCAGATGCTTCCGTAAAGGATAATGCCCGGTAATGAACCCGGTAACCCTCCGCTGTTTCATCCTGTTTAGCCTCAGTGCATCGAGAGATAACCCCTTTGTTTCACTCTGAAGTAGTACCTTCCCGAGCTCTTGCCGCGATTCTTTTTCCCAGCGAACACGGTGTTTAGCATTAGACCATCCGTTGATCACCTGTTGACATGCAGTCCTTGGAATTTCTAAAATAGGCTCTGGGTCTATGAAAGGCATTCCGACTCCCTTCTTTGTTAAGGTATCCGCTTTTTCGCTTCTTTCGAAACCACTGTGACCCGGCATCCAGATCAATTTAACATTGTTCCGTTTTGCCAGTTTCAGAAGTTCCTCCAGACAATCCTTGACTACCCTTGAGGTGACCTCTGTTCCAGACAAGTCTTTCAAAGCAACTTGACTGTCTGACAGAATACATACGTTCTGGTTTATGTAGCCTATACGTAGGTTCTCACGGTAGCAAGCTAGTATGGCGAAGACTTTTGCTTGGAAGGCCGTGGCATATTTCCCCAAGTTGAGGCTTATGTTTGCATTAGGTCTCTCACCGTAGATTCCCGCCTGGTCCCTTCTTCAGTTTTGGATCCGTCTGTATACTAGACGATTCCTTTCTTGAGGTAGACTGGTTCTCCTTCCGACCACATGGCCCTACACATACTACAGTGAAAGGTTTTGAGAAGGAATCTGTCTTGGGAAGTATATCTGTGCCCATTTCAAAGACGAGGACTGAGATAATATATGTTCCTAAGATACTTGCATGTCCAACCTTATTTTAATAATTCAGTTATTATTGCAAGACAATCTATAGACGCTGGATCTCGCTTTAGCTATTATTACAATGCTTAGCGTAAGCAGCCCCAGTATGACTTCCACGGCAGCTATAGGTGTACTGCTCATCGTACACCTATACCTGCCTATAGGTACACCTACAACTGCCTGTATGTGCACGGTTGCATGCAGTAATCTGCTTAACTTTTGGCCGCCACACTAGAGCAACATAGATTATAATGGGCCTGACTACTGTTGTGTAAAGCCAGTGGATCATTTTGAGTTTTAGAACACATAATTTCCCACATGCTCTCTTGCAAAGCATGAGAGAAGATATGCTCTCATTTGTTATATATTCCAATTTAGAGTCCAACATTACTCCTAAGAACTTCCCTTGGTCTGCAAGGCTTCCCTTGTGATCAGTAATCTTTCACCGAAGAAGATGAGTGGTTTTATGTTATCCACCTTCCTTCTACGTTTGGAATTAGTGCGGTCTTACCAGGATTTATTTTCAATCCCAGATGGATACACCATTCCTGTGCGAGTCTTAGAGCGTTTTGATAAGCTCCGAGATTGTGCCTTCACACTGTTCCGGGATTGCAATTACAATATTGCCCGCGTATCTTTGTGTGTAATATCCATTTTGGTTGAGGTTCGTCAGTAAGTTGTTCTCTGTCAGGCTCCACAGGAGTGGGGATAAGACACCACCCTGCGGACATCTCTGTGTGGTTTTCACAGTGACAGACTCTCCAAGAAGGGAAGTTTGTATTCTTCTTCCTATCAGTATAGATTTTATCCACCAGCAAAATATTTCTTCTACTCCGTGCCGATCTGCAGAATCAACCATGGAATTGTAAGAGGCATTGTCAAATGCCCCCTCTATGTCAAGAAAATCCCTCTATGTATATTAGGTTATGGAGGGCTGATTCACAGGATTTTCCCACCTGATACGCGTGTTGGTTGGCATGCAGCGGATTTCTTGACAATGTCCCTAAGTCAAATGAAATCCTATTAGTCGTTTCATTGTTTTCAGTAGAAAAGATGACAGACTAATTGATCTAAAGTCCTTTCCCATGGAGTGGTAAAGCCTCCCCGGTTTTTAGGTAGGGAAGAAGGGAGTCGGTATGCCTTTCATAGGCCCAGAGCCTATTTTAGAAATTCCAAGGACTGCATGTCAACAGGTGATCAACGGGTGGTCAAATTCTAAACTCCGTGTTGGCTGGGAAGAAGAACCGCGGCAAGAGCTCGGGAAGGTACTGCTTCAGAGTGAAACAAAGAGGTTATCTCTCGATGCACTGAGGCTAAACAGCATGCAACTGCGGAGGGTTACCGGGTTCATTACCGGGCATTATCCTTTACGGCAGCATCTGCACACAATGGGACTCCATCACGGGTCAATTATGTGCAGATTGTGTGGCGAGAAGGAAGAGACATCCAGCCACATAATCTTTGACTGCGAACCTCTGGGTTACAGCAGATACAGGATATTCGGTGCATCTCATCCGAAATATATGAACTTTCGAGAGGACCTGATAAGCAAGCTCCAGGCTATTGCCAACATATGGTAGAAGCGAGTCTCGTCAGACTGAGGTAGAAGGGGGAGCACAATGGACCAAAAGGTCGCAGTGCAATAGTTTTACCCCGATATTAATCAATCAATCAAAGCCACTGACTCTTTGTCCAGACAACCACAGGGCAAGGCCGAAGTGATGATGAAGTGGAAGATATACCAGAGTGGGTGATTAAAAAGAGGTCAAAAACACCGATAACCCTCAACGTCATCGAAGTGGAAAGACACTTGACGACTTTCGACGATATTAGGAGGAAGATCATGATGTGACTGACAGCATAAGATACATCATTGATAATAACAGTCCACTAAGCAGTAATCTCCGTCAACGAGGGACCGAACAGAAGCTAATTACACCGTAGCCGACGGGATCCTCTGGCATCATAGTCAACAGATGGCACAAGAAGTGTCAGTGTTTCCCGTATTACGCCAACTTTGGTTTCTGAGAAGACACCACGGTAGTGATGAAGCAGCACACCCTGGTTGGAGGGAAACGTATTGTCAGATCCGCAACCATGTGTACTGGTATGGAATGCAAGATGACATTAGAAGATACGTCATCCGTCATATGTCCAGACTTGCTCTGAACATATGACCAAGCAGAGTCAAGCAGAGTCAAAAGCTCTGCTCGTTTTTTTAAAACACTGGAAATATCCCATCTGGTCCCGATGCTTTGTAGGGGTCGAATGAGTTTACTGCCTATTCAATCTTCAGGCGGTTACTGGCAATCGCCGCTCTTTTCCAGTCCTTGCCATTCGGAGGGAGACTCTGGTTAAGCTGCTCTTGAGAAGGGTATTCAACGTCCACTCCCACCGAATCAGGGAAATGAATACGGATCAGTGTCTCGAGTGTATCCTTCGCGGAGCTAGTATACTTACCATCGGATTTACGAAGTGACTCGATGGTGTCAGCGGGTTTCTTCCCGAGGATACGATGAAGTCTTGCTCCCTCAGATGTGTTTTCAACATCATGACAGAGCTTGCTCCATGAGTCCATTTTGGCTTTCCTCACAGACCTTTTGTATTCGGTAACGGCCCTCAACGAGCTCTTGGCTAATGAGGGTTTGTAGCATCGAGAGTTGCACCTCTTTGGATTGTTCCTTTGGAGTCATTTTGACCTCAGGATACCCCCGCAATGCAATGTATATCTTTGTTGAAGCGGTGGTTTCAGCAAAGGTCTTAATACCACTTGCCTGTTCCCCTTTCTGCGTTTTTTCCAGATCTGTTTCGTGCTAGGAGTCCCATCTTCAGATCTCATTCTCTTTTCCTGTGGGTTTTCCAAGGGTTGACTTCTTGAGTCAGACCACAGGTATCACTGTTCCTGAGAAAAACAGAGCTGCAGGGTTATTTTGTCCGGATTTTCTCTTTGTCGAAGAAATCGGTTTCTCCTCAGCCCAGGCTTTCTCTTCTGATGATTTCTGAAAAATGTCTCACCCGAAAGATTTTTCCTTTCCACCTTCAGGAAAGTATTCTGGAGTTCATCGTCAAGATTTGCTGGGCTGGATGCACCTACAGTTTTTTGTGTCTCGGTGAGGTTAGCTTGTGCAGCCTCGGTTGATTCACTTTTTGAGAGGATTTGAGCCCCAGAGTTATTATGATTTTTACTGTTGTTTTCGATTTTTGGTCCCACGAGTAATTCGGGCCGTGTACTACCCCATCGGCCCCTTGATGGCGAGGGCATTTATACAGTGGAGTTCGCCAGTTGCTCCAAAGAGATTGTTTATGACTGCATCCCAACCCTGCTGCCCTACGATGATTAATGATAGCGTTGTTTTCTTCCTCTCTGTCGATGCCGGCTTCGCTCAAAATGTGTCCCAAGTATTTCACTCTGTTGCTCCCAATGACTCATTTGCTTGGTTTACAAGTTAACCCATGTTGTTCTAGTCTTTCTAGTACAAGATCCAGGTGGTGTAAATGTTCCTTGATTGATCGACTGTATATGAGTATGCCATCCAGGTAAACTTGACAGAAATCTTCGATGTATCCAGATAGTTCTTCGTTCATTAAGCTCTGGAACGTAGCTAGCTGGAGCATTCTTCAGGCCAAACGTCATGATGCGAAATTGATAGAGACCTCTTGGAGTGGTTAATGCTGTATACTCTTTCGATTGTGGATCCATCTCAATTTGCCAATAAGCAGTCTGAAGATCCTATCTTGAAAATATTTTGGTTCCATTGACTTTTGTCAATATCTCCTGCAGATATGGAATCGGAAATGTACTGATTTTGGTCTGATCATTCAACTTTCTATGGTCGACGCACAATCGAAAAATTCCATCCTTCTTCTTTGGTAAAACGACGAGTGCTGCCCAGGGCGATGAAGTTGGTTCTATAATGTCATCGCCTTCCATCTCTCCAATTATCTCTTCCAATACCCGTTGTTTTTCATTATTGTACGGGTATAGTCGTAATTTAATGGGCGAATTCTTTGCTATTTCGATCTTATGTGTGATAGTTTTCGTCCTTCCAACTTTTACAAAAACGCTGGGATGTCGTCGAATGACATCTTTTAACTCCTCTTGATTCTCAAGGAGTTTTGTTTGTAGCTCGTCCAATGCGGACTTTCTTATCACACCCCAAGTAAAATATACCAATCCGGTAATCTATACTCACACAATTTTTTAATAAAAATTCGTGGCCAAGTATCAATTAAATCGTTCCGTAGACCAGATCAACCATTACTTCAATATTGAACCTCATTTTCGATACAATCACATCCATCTGAAGATTCTATATAAACTTATTGCCGTTAATCTCCCAGATCTTATCCAGTCTGATTCTGTAAACTTTTTGGGGCTAACAATAGACCACAAATTAACATGGATGGAAAAAAGAAAGAAAAGAAATTAAACAAAAATTTGATTTAATTAGACAACTGATTGAACTTGTAACAACAGACGAGTTAATTTTAACCTACTACGCCTACATTGAATCTGGGATTAGGTATGGTATCATATTTTGGGGTAACTCTTCAAACACTATCAAAATATTAAAAATCCAAATAAGAGTATTACGAATTATTGCAAGGGTAGCCCGAAGAACTAGTTGCAAAGAATTATTTAAGAGCTACAATATATTAACTGTAACTTTTATATTATAAAATGTCTTACCTATTTTAAAAGATTTGGAGAGTTGTTTCAAATGCGATCAGATGTTCACAATTATAACAAACAAACATAATTGCAGTACAAAATATAACCACATTGTTAAAATTTATAACGCTCTACCCCAAAATATTAGGAACATAAAAATGTCAGATTTGAAAAGACAGCTGAAAAACAATCTAATTAAAATCGCGCCATACAAGCTGGATGATTTCCTAGATTTTTATAAGTATATTTATTATCATTTATTTATTTTTTAATGTATATTTAAATCGATATATATTGTCGCGGTATCCTGGCTCTCTTTATCCTCAAAGGAGCGCTGCCCGAACCTGCAATGATTCCGATACTCGACAAAAACAAAAAAAAATATATTAGTAAACGATATTACTAAATATTTTGTAATTGGAACAACACGCACGTTTTTGTTTAAAGAAAAGAAAAATTAAATTAAACACAAGTTTTTACGAAACAAAAAAAAACCTGATTTTATTGCTTTAAAAAAAAAAAATGATTATCCAATTCCTTTTTCAACAATTATTTTAATTCTTTTTCACACAATGTTAAACTTTGAATTACTTGACCAAATTACTTGTACAAATTCCAACTTTTACTTTAATCTGGATTGAACAACAATTATATACTTTGATACTAGCGGACAATAGTCGATATTAAACTGATCAGACACGATTTAAAAACTGATTTGAATCGACACTGGTCACGGTTTATATACCCGCTATGGGTCGTTCTAGAATATGATTGTGTTTTTGAATAAATATTTTGTTTTTGACAATATATTTTCGCATGGAGGCTTCTAGAATATTTTAGTATATCAACACCCATGGACGTAGTCGGAGTGTTCAGACTATTTATAAAATTAATTAAAAATTATACCTCTACTTGGGTTTGACCCATAGTCATACCCCGCTTGGTTGATATTCAAGCAGAGACATAATGGACACGGCCAGTGTGAACTCAAAATCTATATACAAATTTTATGATACATTCATAACTGTAAGCTAGCTTACTTCTGTTTATTTGTTTTACAAAAATTATCTTGTTTTTACAAAATTATTTATTTGTGATCTGTTATTTTGAAAAACAATTTATTCAATTTGTATGACTTTTGATTAAAATTAAATGTAATAATTTTATTTAAATTTTTGATTTTTTTTAAAAATAGAAAAAACTTCAAATCAAAAGCAACAATCAATCCTACCACCACTCCTCGACCCAAAAAAAACTTAGTTTAAGAAAAAAAATAAATCGAGCCACACTATTTTCCCTTTGTACTTCTTACACTAAAAAAACTCCTTCCTTTTGCAAGGAGAAAAACACTATTCTGCTAAACACCCCTCGTAATATTTTACTTTCACAACCAAAATGTGTGCTGGATCAAAAAAAATTATTTAACAATCCTCATTACAACAAAATCTCCCCCTCTAGATTCCAACACACATTTTCTAATTTGCTTATTATATTTGGTCGACCAATTTTTGACTTATAGAACTATTTGAACTATTTCAATTGTACTAGTACTTTTAGCTAGCTAGCAAAACTTAAAAGTGTACGTACACATTAGTTCTTCACTCTTCATCAACGGCGCCTGTTGTTGATTGCCGGTCGTCTGGGCCGCAAGTTGTACCCTGGCTCTAATGCTCTGGCCTCTGGCTCGTCCACACTTGGTACATCCCGTCGTCTTCCATCACCTCCATGCCTTTGACCCCCCAATCGATCTGGAAGTAGTTGGCCGAACACCTCGTTCCCCACACTCAATCTTCCCAGATTCCCATTGGCGGCGGTCCTTGCACTGGCCGGCTTCAAGAGACCTCCATGTATCTTCGTGGGAGGCACTGTATCCACAACATATATTCCAGCTGGTAAACTCCTCAGCACTCTGTAAGGCCCTTTCCACTTCGGCGCCAATCCACAATGGACACCCTCCACCTTACTGCTGAGCACTTGGTTGCGCATCCAGACGGACTCTCCTGGTTGATAACTGAGTCCCGTCTCCACTTGGTCATTTTCTTCGGCATTGGCCAATATTATTTGCCGAGCTCTTTCAACATTATCAGTGCGTTCTTGGCCTCTCTCGTTGACCCAATCTTGAATTTCTTGAGACTCTTCATTGACTTGAATTTGCCAATCCCCAGGCTTCTTCATTTCAGCCCCCAGTAACAATTTTGCGGGCGAAAAACCAGTTGTTCTATTTGCTCTGTTACGTATTGCGAACAATGATTTGTGTAGTTGTTGGTCCCAATTCTTGTGTGCTTGATTCGACAAATTTAAACGCAACAACTTCTTCAATTCCTGGTTCTGTCTTTCCGTGGGGTTGGCTCGTGGATGGTATATTGGCGTTGTCCATATTTCTGTGTGCCAATCTCTATTCACTGCTTTCCATTCCTTTGATCTGAACTGGGGACCATTATCACTAAGTACTGCTCTTGGATATCCATAACGACTAAATACTTCGTCTTTCAGTACTTGCGCTATCTTCGAGGTCGACGTGGCCCCCAATGGAAATGCTTAGATCCATCTAGTGAAAAGATCAGTCACAACCAATATATTTGTTTTTCCACGTGATGTGCGTGGGTATGGACCCATCAAGTCGATGCTGACTACCTCCCATGGTGAAGTAGGTCTTCGACTTCTCATTGCTGTACTTGGTTTCTGATTTAGTGGCTTCACTCTAGCACACGTATCACACCCTTTCACATATCTGCGTATGTCATCTTGCATCCCATACCAGTAGACGCGGTTACGGATTTGACGATACGTTTCTCTCCATCCAGGGTGTGCTGCTTCATCACTATCGTGATATCTTCTTAGAAAACCAAGTCGGCGTTCTTCGGGAACCACTGGCACTTCTTGTACCATCTGTTGACTATGGTACCAGAGGATCCCGTCAGCTACGGTGTAGTTAGCTCGTGTTCTGTCCACTCGTCGACGTAGATTGCTTCTCAGTGGACTATTGTTATCTACGATGTATTTCTGATGGCAGTCACATCACGATCTTCATCCTGCCATCGTCGAATATCATCAAGTGTGGGTGTTTCCACTTCGATAACGTTGAGGGTTATTGGTGTTTTTGCCCTCTTTTCAATCACCCACTCTGGAATGTCCTCCACTTCTTCATCTTTAGCCTTGCCCTGTGGTTGTCTGGATAAGGAGTCGGCGGCTTGATTATCTTTTCCGGGGACGTGAATTATTTCATAATCATAGGCTCCCAATGCTAATGCCCATCTTGTCAATTTTGCTCGACTATCTTTAGTTTTGTTCAGCCATTGGAGCGCTGCATGATCTGTGTATAATTTAAAATGTCTTCCTTCAAGATATCCTCGAAACTTCCTCAATGCCCAGATTATCGAGAGACATTCCTTTCCTGTCGTGGCGTACTTTCTTTCTGTGGGTCCAAGTTTCTTGCTGGCGTAGTTTATTATTCGTCTTGTCTTGCCATCATCTTCCATTTGAAATAATATTGCACCCAATCCGACGTCACTAGCATCCGTGTTTAAACAAAACGTCTTCTTAAAATCTGGATGTGCTAGTTTCGGTGCATTCACAATCGATGATTTCAGATTTTCGAACGCCTTCTGATGCAATGTTAGCCAGCGCCACTTTATGTTCTTCTTGAGCATTTCGCTTAGAGGTGCAGCTATATCTTCGTAGTTCTTCACGAAGCTCCTGTACCAACCACATAATCCCAAAAATTGTCGTAATTGTCTTCGTGTTCTTGGTACAGGGTGATTACTGATAGCTTCATTCTTCTCTTCCTCTCTGTCAATGCCGTCTTCGCTCAAAATATGTCCCAGGTATTTGACTTTGTTGCTGCCAATGACACATTTGCTTGGTTTACAAGTTAATCCATGTTGTTCTAGTCTTTCAAGTACAAGATCCAGGTGGTGTAAATGTTCCTTGACTGATCGACTGTAGATTAATATGTCATCCAGGTAAACTTGGCAGAAATCTTCGATGTATCCAGATAAAACTTCGTTCATTAAACTCTGGAACGTAGCTGGAGCATTCTTCAGTCCAAACGGCATGACGCGAAATTGATAGAGACCTCTTGGGGTGGTAAATGCTGTGTACTCTTTCGATTGTGGCTCCATCTCAATTTGCCAATAACCAGTCTGAAGATCCAATGTAGAAAATATTTTTGCTCCATTGACTTTTCTCAACATCTCTTGCAGATCTGGAATCGGAAACGCATTGCTCTTGGTGATATCGTTCAATTTTCTGTAATCGACACACAATCGAAAAGTACCATCTTTCTTCTTTGGCAATACGACGGGTGCGGCCCAAGGCGATGTGGATGGTTCTATAATGCCATCGCCTTCCATCTCTTCAATCATCTCTTCTAATACCCGTTGCTTCTCATTGTTGTACGGGTATGGTCGTAATTTAATGGGGGAATTCTTCGTAATCTCAATCTTGTGTGTGATCGTTCTTGTCCTTCCAACTTTGCCGAAAACGCTGGGATGTCGCCGAATGACATCTTTTAACTGCTCTTGGTTCTCAAGGAGTTTTATTTGTAACTCGCCCAATGCGTTGTTAATTGTTGCCACTTCTCTATGGGCTCCATCTGGTTTTCCCCATGCAATGCGGACTCTCTTATCACACCCCAAGTAAATTATACCACTCCGGTAATCGATGCTCACACCATTTTTTGTTAAAAATTCATGACCAAGTATTAAGTGGTTCCGTAGGCCAGGTACAACCATTACTTCAACATTGAACTTCATTCTTGATATCATCACATCCATGCACATTTTCCCAAGAATCTTGAAAGTATTATTACTTGTGGCTCCACTCCCTGTACTATCTCTGACAGGGTGCCATTTTCCAATACTTCTTGCCAATTCTTCGCTGATAAAATTGTGTGATGCTTGACTATCGATCAGTGCCAATATTGATCTTCCACGCACATCAACTTCCACAATTGGCCCATTCTGGTGTGAGTTCTTGGTCTCCATTGTTGTTAAATGGACCGGTAATTGTTGGTGTTCACGCCGATGTTGTGTGGTTTTGTGGAGGTTAATATTTTCTCCAGAACCAATCTCCTCCATTATTGATCCTGGCTCTTCGTCCAGAGTTCGAACCGTGGTGCGTAACTCGTCCACTGATCTTGGATTCGAAATTTTTACTAGTGGACGACATCATCTATATTCCTGTCGGCGTGCACTCTTCTGAACAGCTGCACCTTCATATTTACGAACGCTTCTGTCTTCAATCCTGTGGGTTGGGAAACGGTCATCAGTTCCAGTTCGGCTTTGGCTTTCCTTCCTATACTGTTGAAGAAACTCTCCAGTTGCCATTTCCACTCATCGAAGGTGTAGCCCAACCCACGATTCATCGATGCCCAATCTCTGGCTGGTCCTGTTAATTTTTTTGTGACCATCTCGATCCAACAATCTACGGGCAGATGCGTTTGTCGTAGTAATGCCGTTGCTCTGTTCAAAAAAACTACTGGATCTTCGGCCGGTCTACCACTGAACTCCGGCATGATGGACAGAAGCGTCGTTGTGTCCAATGCGGCGGAGCGAATGACTGTATTCACTTCTTGCGGATCAATACGCATGTCTCGAAGTTGCTGTGTTTGATTCTGTTCGATCCGTATAATGTCATCCACGACTTTGTTGTATTGATCGTGCATCTTCTCCTCCAAGCCCTTGATTTGCGTGCGATTCTCAATGACATCGGCTTTAATGTTAACGATGTCGGTTTTCACAGTTTCGACATCCGTGGTTATTTGGTCGATCCGCTGTATGCACGCGTCCCTCAGATCCACCATTCGCTCCCCCAATTCGTATTGTATGGTTTGTATTCTTTCTTCTAATTGGTTGCCCATTTGCTCATTCGATCCTTGAAGTCTGTTGCCCATCCTCTCTTCGGACTCTTGAAGTTGGTTGGCCAATTTTTCATTAGATTCTTGAAGTCGTTCGCCCATTGTCTTGTCCATGTTGTTGAGCTTTGTCATCAATGCTGCGAGCATCTTCTCCATGCTTGCTGCAGCTGGCTCCTCCGGATCGGAAACCACACTTCTACGTAGTTCTGATGTGGGGTTGGCTGGTCCTTGAGTCCTTGAAGTTGGTGTTCCTTGTTGCCTAGATTAGTGCTCCTCCCATCTTGCCTGTAAGACCTCTCTAGTGCCAGTGCTGTCCAGGCCTTCGGCCTCCATCATCTCACGCAGACGTGGCATGGGAATGCTGCGGCTTGCCATTGTAATTCTTTTCTTCTTCCGTACGTCTCCTGGTCATGTCACGGTCGCCACTTGTCGCGGTATCCTGGCTCTCTTTATCCTCAAAGGAGCGCTGCCCGAACCTGCAATGATTCCGATACTCGACAAAAACAAAAAAAAATATATTAGTAAACGATATTACTAAATATTTTGTAATTGGAACAACACGCACGTTTTTGTTTAAAGAAAAGAAAAAAAAAAATTAAATTAAACACAAGTTTTTACGAAACAAAAAAAACCTGATTTTATTGCTTTAAAAAAAAATGATTATCCAATTCCTTTTTCAACAATTATTTTAATTCTTTTTCACACAATGTTAAACTTTGAATTACTTGACCAAATTACTTGTACAAATTCCAACTTTTACTTTAATCTGGATTGAACAACAATTATATACTTTGATACTAGCGGACAATAGTCGATATTAAACTGATCAGACACGATTTAAAAACTGATTTGAATCGACACTGGTCACGGTTTATATACCCGCTATGGGTCGTTCTAGAATATGATTGTGTTTTTGAATAAATATTTTGTTTTTGACAATATATTTTCGCATGGAGGCTTCTAGAATATTTTAGTATATCAACACCCATGGACGTAGTCGGAGTGTTCAGACTATTTATAAAATTAATTAAAAATTATACCTCTACTTGGGTTTGACCCATAGTCATACCCCGCTTGGTTGATATTCAAGCAGAGACATAATGGACACGGCCGGTGTGAACTCAAAATCTATATACAAATTTTATGATACATTCATAACTGTAAGCTAGCTTACTTCTGTTTATTTGTTTTACAAAAATTATCTTGTTTTTACAAAATTATTTATTTGTGATCTGTTATTTTGAAAAACAATTTATTCAATTTGTATGACTTTTGATTAAAATTAAATGTAATAATTTTATTTAAATTTTTGATTTTTTTCAAAAATAGAAAAAACTTCAAATCAAAAGCAACAATCAATCCTACCACCACTCCTCGACCCAAAAAAAAACTTAGTTTAAGAAAAAAAATAAATCGAGCCACACTATTTTCCCTTTGTACTTCTTACACTAAAAAAACTCCTTCCTTTTGCAAGGAGAAAAACACTATTCTGCTAAACACCCCTCGTAATATTTTACTTTCACAACCAAAATGTGTGCTGGATCAAAAAAAATTATTTAACAATCCTCATTACAACAATATTATGTTCATTATTTTTATTTATACTTTTAATATTTTATTATTTTCTTGATGACTTATTCTATATTTTGTTATAAAAATTCATTGAATAAATTCCTATTATTATGATTATTATTTCTTTTGCGGCAGGGAGGTGTGAAATGCATTGACGCACAGAGTGTGGGTTCCTGGCCAGCCAAGCTACCCAACTAAAAACCAACCCCCTTTTGGGGCTTCGAGAACCTGCTCATTAGCCCCCGCAGGTTAAAACATGACAATAACAATACTTAAAAATATCACAACACTACCTAGTCAAATGAATGACTAGGTAGGAATAAAATAACAAAATATAAACTATATATAAATTTAAAAAAAAAAAATTAACAAAAACAACAAAAATAACAACATTGCAGTGAAGGCCTTCACTGCAACAAATAAAAATACTGAAAAATTAGATAACAATAAAACAAATTTAAAACTTAAAAACTAGATAACAAGAAAAGTTCTAAAAACAAAAAAATATAACGTGTAATAGTGTAATAAACTTAAATAAACAATAAAACTTAAAACTATGCGTAATAAAATGTCATATTGTGGGTGTAAAGGGCTCACAATATCAAAGTAAAGGTTCAAAGACTACACATTCCTCAACAATATACCTCACGGTTTGCACTTTCCTGAAAACAGTGCACCTTGACTGAAACTTACCGCATAGAAGATATGCATGCGAGATTTGATTGTGGCCTATTCGCAAACGGGTAAGGGCCACACTCTCTCTACGGCTCAGATTTACAGGTGCCGGCATCTTGGCTTGACCTGTTTGAGCTTTTCCGTGAGGTTGTTCCACTCACGCTGCCATTTTTTATTATTTTTGAAGCGTATGTACACTTTCAGGTCCTCTGGGCGTATTGGAATTTGATCCAGGTGGTCTGAATCAGCCGCGGTCCGCGCAGCTTCATCAGCCACCTCATTCCCATGTATACCCACGTGCCCAGGCATCCATACAAAAATTATGGACATGTGCTGGAGCACGTGGAGTATCGCATGGATGTTTTGCACCAGAGGGTCCCTTGAAAGCGTACATATTAGTGTTTGCGACGCGCTCAACGAGTCGGAACAAATGAGGAATGTACTGTGAAGGTTTAAAAACTCTTCACAATATCGCAGGGCTTACAAAATTGCATATAATTCAGCAGTGTACACGGATGCCTGAGGGGAGAGCGACCAAGTGTGTGAGCTATTGCCAATTGCAATAGCGCTCCCCACATCAGAAATGGTTTTAGATCCATCCGTATACACGCACAGAGAGTCATTGTATTCGCTAATAATTTGTTGAAAGCAGGTCCGATAGAACTGGGAACCGGTCTCTTCTTTACGAAAACCAACCAGCCAGGTCTAAGCGACACCTTACCTTTGGGATCAACGTGTTTGACTCGTCCAAAATACTTTCGATGAGTCTCCCACGTGCGTCTCTATGCTCACAGCCCCACAATTGACAGTGGGCGTTAAAATCACCTAGCATCAGAAGTGGTTGTGGAAGTTGCTAGGTTAAACTTGCCATATCTTCGATACTTCAATCGAAGTCCGGCAGATAGATTGTGCATACTGTAAGTTCGATCGATCCCTACATTCTAACAGCTAAAGCTTGTAGGGAGGTGTCAAGGCGTAGGGCCTGGTAAGATTGGCCTTGCCTTATTAATACTGCGACTCCTCTCCCTTGCTCGAACATCTGGCAGAACATCTCGCCGGCGGGGGGTATAACCCTTCAGGGTATATGTCTCTGCCGGTCTAAGATAAGTTTCTTGTATACATACACACATAAGTGTATACTCTGCCAGAAGCATGTTTAGCTCACAGTAGCGTTCTTTAATACCATTGCAATTCCACTGTAATATATTTACCATTTTTATTGGCTAGGATGGGTTGCCCCAGGAAGTAGTGAGATCACTTCCTGGGTTTCTCCTTCGGGCAGCGTCTTTTATCTCTTTTGGTCGTCTTCTTTTCGGAGAAAGAGACGGAATCTGAATCCGTCTCCGACGTCACTTAATAGGAGACGACGACTGCTTTCTCACGATCCGGGAGGCTGCTCGAACGCATGTTATGCATTTGGCTGTCACCCCAAGTGAACCTCTTCGGCTGAGAGGACTGGATGACGTAGATAGTCTTAGCTGAAATATCCTGGAGCACTATATCAGGCTTAATAGCAGAGAGCTGTCTGGTAGTTGGAAACGAGAAGTTCCAAAAGGCGATACATTTCTCGTTTTTGACAACAGACTCGATTTCTCCGGGAGCATATGGTAGGACTGGCGTATGTTCCACTTCATACTTGTGTCTCAAGAAGTAGTACAGCACACGCAGGGCAGCGTTTTGACGATGAATGTAGGTGTTCGAGGCATAAAATAGTCATGCCGAAGTGCATCAGCGTCTCCGACTGAGATTTGCACGCTCTGTACTGAATACTGGAGACTGCCACCTTCCACACGTACCTATGGGTGTGTAAAAGTAGCTATCACACCGTCTTGGGCAGCGATGATAAAACCTTCCGTTTCGGACTTGAGTCCAGCTGTTTGGAGGAAAGAAAAAGTATTACTATTATTACTTATTATTATTATTATCATATACATCTTTCCAATAATCTTGAAGATATTGTTGCATGTGACTCCACTCCCTGTACTATCTATGGCAGGATGCTATTTACCAATACTTCTTGCCCATTCTTCACTTACAAAATTGTGTTACGCTTGGCTATCAATCAATGCCAATATTGATTTTTCACACACATCAACTTCCACAATTTGTCCATTCTGGTGTGAGTTCTTGGTCTCCATTGTTGACAGACGAACAGAAAACTGATTGTATTCACGCTGATGCTGTGCGGTATCGTGAAGGTTAATGTGTTTTACCCGAGAACCAATTTCCTCCCTCATTGATCTTGGAATTGGTTTCCCGAAGACCCAGGTCTATTTTTTTGACCCCTTCTAGGACAGTTTCGACTAATGTACCCCACTTGGTGGCATGCGAAACACGTGCCAAGACTGTTTGAACGTGGTAGTGGTGGTGGCCTTGCTGGATTTCTTGCCGCTTTCTCGTTGGTATTCTGACAGTAGTTCGTAATTCGTCCAACGATATCGTATAAGAAATCTTCACCAACGGGCGTACGTTGTCTCGTAATAAATTTAATATTATTGGCTCCACGTCATAAATATTTCTGTCGGCGTACACCCTCCTGAATAGCTGCACCTTCATGTTAACGAACGTTTCCGTTTTCAGTCCTGTGAGTTAGGAAACGGCCATCAATTCTAGCTCGGCTTTAGCCTTCCCACACTATGGAAGAAGCTTTCGAGCTACCGCTTCCATTCGTCGAAGGTGTAACCAAAACACGGTTGATTAATGTTCAATCTCTTGCTGGTCCCCTTATTTTTTCAGACAGAAGCGTCTTTGTGCCAATGCGGCAGAGCAAATAACCATATTCACCTCGCCAGGGTCTATACGCATGTCACGATGTTGTTCTGTCTGACGCTGCTCGATCCGCGTGATGTCATCCACGACTTTGCTGTATTGTTCGTGCATCGTCGTTTCTATGCCATCAAGTCGTGTGGCTAAGTTGCTTTGTATACTTTTTAATTGTGTGCTGGTCTCAGCAACATCGGTTTCATTGTTGCTCATGTCAGTTTTCGCAGCCTTGACGTCGGAAGTGATTTTGTCGATACGTTGTAGGCACACATGCTTCAGATTCTTTCTTTAACTCGTGTTGTACGCTTCGTATCTGCATCAGTACCTTTGTGTTGTAGGCTCTCTTCAGATTCCTGAAGTCGATTTCTAAGTCGCTCGTTCACTTCATCTTATAGTTGGTTGCCCATCCGTTCCTTGGGTTCTTGCAGCTGGTTGGCCTTCCTCTTTCACATCCTTGGAGTCGATCGCCCATTTTTTTGTTCGAGTTCGATCTTCTCCATAGTTGCAGTTGCGGCAGCTGACTTTTCCGGGTCGGATACCACATTTCATCGTCGTTCTAATGTGGGGTTGGCTGTCAACGGTATTCCTGGGTTCCTACTTTGGTGTTCTTCCGTCAGAGCCTCTTTGGTACCAGTAATGTCCAGTCTTTCTTCTTCAAATATCTCCCGAAGTGTTGGCATGGGAAGACGGCGGAGTACCATTGTGGTTGCTTCGTTCTTCTGTACGTCTCTGCGTCCTGTCACAGTCGCCACTTGTCGCGGTATCGTGGCTCTCTTTTAGCATTCAAAAAGAGCGTTGTAGAACCTATAACAGATTCCAATACTCGACACACACAAAAATACAAAGTATTAGTAAAAGTTTACTAAATATATGTCAGTGAGACAACACGCACTTTTGAAAATAAAATAAAATAAAATAGAAACTTTCTGAAATTTAAACCTGACGTTTAAATTTGATTTAAAAAATCTATAATTTGAATTTAATTTTTTTTACCTGACTTTACTTTAACAATAGTAATTTTTATACTGAACAATGTCAAATTTAAACTGAATAACTATTCATTTAGAACTGACTTAATCAAACAATACTGATTTTTAAACTTTGATATTATTCCAAAAAATGGTAATTTTAAACTGATGATTCTAATCCAACAATAATTTAATTTAAACTGACTTGAAATTGCTTGAAGTTCTTTCTTAATAGGGTCCTGGACTTTTCTAAAACAGTGCTTGTTTTTACCAAATAGAAAATATTATTTTTTTGAAAATATATTTTTTTATACATCCTAGAATATTCAGTTATGTTTCATGGTCGTATTCAAAGGGGTCACCAATAGATCAAATGTATTAAAAATTATAGTGCTTTGAGCCGGGTACGAACTAATAATATCCCGCTTGCCCGACGCCTCAATGCACTGATTGGTAAACCTATCAATACAGATTAAACAATATGTGAAATATTCTGAAGGAAGCAATGGTCCTATCAGGTCTACGTGTACTATTGAAGATCGAATGTCCACGCGGAAATGTTGTTATGGATGACTGATTGTGTCGCGTAACTTTACTCGATTGACAATCCAGACATGATTTAGCCCATTCTGTAACATCTTTTTTTATGTTTTTCCAAATTGCCTTGTACGAACCGAGTTTCACTTTCGTTTTTATTCCTGGATGTGCCATATTGTGATAGTGTTTGAAAACTGCCATTCTAAATTTTTTTGGAATGTATGGTCTGATTGTGGGGTTGTTGATGTATCACACCATAAAATATTACCATTCTGCAATGGGCAAGATTTCCATTGGAGAGAATTCGTGGTATTTTTACGAAGTTCCTGTAGCTCTTCTTCCTTTACTTGTGCATTCGCAATTTCACTATGATTTATAACCGAGATATCTTCAATTCTGGAGAGATGATCAGCTATTATGTTCTTTTTACCAGTTATATGGCGTAAGTCGGTTGAAAATTGCGATATGTACCGCAAATGCAGTAGATGCCTTATCATTTTTTTGTTTAAATGCAAATATTAAGGGCTTGTGGTCTGTATAGATTATAAATTTACGACCTTCCACTAGATATTTAAAAAATTTGATTGATAAATACATACTGAGTAATTATCTATCATATGTGCTATAATTTTTTTCAGTGTTATTAAGTTTTTTTGAGAAGAACCCCAATAGGTTCCCAAGCACCGTTTTCCAATTGTTGTAGAGCTGCACCTACCGATATTTCGGACGCATCTACAAACAATCTTATTTGACATTCAGATTTAGGATAACTTAACAATGTAGCATATGCTAAATCCTGCTTACATTGCTCAAAAGACGAAATAGCTTCTTCTGTCCATAGTACTTTTCTTTTATCCTTTTTCTTAGAGTCCTTTAGATAACTATTTAATATAGCCTATTTAATATAGCCTATAGTTCTGTTGCATTTTTTATGTGCCTGCGATAAAAATTCAAGAGTCCAAAAAACGATCGGAGGTCGGGAATTGTATCCGGTCTTTTATGATTTCGAATAATTTATACTTTTTTTGGATAGGGTTGCACCCCTTCAGGTGAAATTCTATGTCCCCAAAAGATAATTTCCGTTTTTCCGAATTCTGATTTACTCAAATTAATTGTGAATCCGATCTGATCCAAACGTTCAAATACAGTAAGGATGTGTTTTTTATGTTGTTCTGCGTTTTGTGACGCGATTAAAATATCGTCCAAGTATGAAAAACAGTATTCCAACCCTCTTAATGCTTCATGGATTACACGTTGAAACGTGGACGGCGCGTTTCGGAAGCCAAAAGGCATGTATTTAAATTCAAATAGTCCAAAGGGCGTTATAATTGCAGACTTTTTTATGTCTTCTTTAGCCATACGAATTTGATGGTACGCCTGTAGTAAGTCTATTTTTGAATAAATGGTAGTGTTTGGTAAAATAGTATTCATGTCTTCAATTCTTGGGATTGGGTATCTGTTAGGAATTGTGCGATCGTTGAGTCGCTGATAATCGCCGCAAACACGCCATGTGCCGTTTTTTTTTCACCAGATTCAATGGACTGGACACCAGATTCTCTGGGATTCTGCTGGTTGTATTATTCCATTGTTTAGTAAAAATTGAAATTTTTGTTTGGCTATTTTTAATTTTTCAAGATCTGAACGCTTTTCTCGACGAAGCTCTCGAGAAAACTAGCGGTCCTTCGGTTGTGTTCATATGATGTTCAACGCCATGATAATTTTCTCCTGCTGGTTTTAGTTTCGGTTTTGTTAAATTTGGAAATTTATTCACTAACGACGTATAATGGTTTTTGGTTCCTATTGTGCTTATTGTATCGTTTTACGAAACAGAAGCAATTGATCTTTGATAGATAATTTTGTTATACCATCTATCAGTTGTTTGTTGCGTAATTTTTTATTGTTTTATTATAAAGATATTTGTTGAATATCAGAAGGTTCGTTTCAGGTTTATCAAAATCTATGTGATTTTACCTATATTTTACCACAATTTTAGTGTTCACTTTATTAATTTTAGTTGCGGTCACCAATTTTAGGCTACCGCATTAATCACGTCGGTTGGGTCACCAATTTTAGGATACACCGCGGTTGGCAGGTACACCTAAAGTTTATTATGCCGGAAACAAAACACTGGATTTAAATTTGAGGGTGAAAATACAATACGATTCACGTCAAATAAAATAATTCTGTATTACTGATATTATTGCCAACTGAATCTCTTTCGACAATAATCTTTTTTTTTAAAGTGATTGATCGATCTCTATGGTATAAGCTAGATGCTTACTCATAGATGTTTATACCATAGTTAAAGATCCCTACACACTGACCTACCGGTCGTGTGTAATATACATAAAACATTTATCGATCTCAGTCTACAAAAAAATACTTATTTACAAAATTTAATTCGTACATTTAAAACATGTTTTGAAACAAAATCATACTTGTAAGATTATTTTTAACTTTAAAATAACTTTTTTTCATTAGAATAATTTTAGATTGATTTTATAAAAAAAAAAAAACACTTTTTTTTTTAAAGTAAAAAAAACACTTAAAATCTATATGTATTTCTTAAAATTGTATTGTATTTGAATTTTATTGTATTGTATTAGTCTTTTTCCTCTGAATATTTTTAAAAAATCCACCAGAGGCAGCACTAGTGGGGGGTACACATGTTTTGATTTTCTCATTGATAGCAACGTTAAGCAACGTCATAACTTGGCAAAAGAAGAATTCTTTTAAATTGTTCAAAAAGCATCGTTTTGGCTTGCTTTGGGCTTCATTCAATTAGACATGTGGATTATTAGACATTTTTATAAAAAAACTGAAGCAAAAGTTTTGAAGCAAAAACAAGAATTCGTTATTTTTGACGGTTTTTCCGATTTTTCTCAAAAAGTACTAATTTAATTTCAATTCAAAATACGTCAATCGATATTTTTTTTTTGATACCTATAGCTATCTTATTTGACTTTTCCTGATCGTAGTTTAAGTTTATTTTTATTTTCAAAAAACCATTTTTTCAATATATTCTGGTGTTGGTTGATGCCAACAATTGCTTCTTATCCAAAAATTACTCAAGAGTGTGGTGATCCCCTCCTAGTATTTATTTTGGAGGGGATTCCCTCCAAGTACTTGACTATTATAAGATCTAATCGTGGTTTAGAGTTTGACATCTACAGAAAACCATCGTTTAGTGATGTAACAATCCCTAATGACTCCTGCCACTACATAAACTAGAAAATTGCTGCATATAACTGCATGATACTTTGCGCGTTAACGATCCCACTCACTAAAACACGGTTTGATATTGAAATCACTACAATCAAAAAAATTGCTGCTAACAACAGCTTTGAAACCGGTATGATTGACAATTTGTTAATGAAAAAACAATATCACATAGCCCTTATGTCTACAACCCCTACTACACAAGAAACTCTGACTCCCTTCAAATCAATTACCTACTTCGGATCTATATCAGTAAAAATAAAAAACTTGTTACAGCGCAGTGGTCTTAATGTTGTATTCAAGTCGCATATACAACTCGGTAAATTATAAATCAATTTTAAATAAAAAATTGATAATTTGGAGAAGTCGGATATCTATAAACTCGACGATGGAATTTACATTGGGCAAACTGGGAGAAATTTCGGCACTAGGAAGAAAGAACACTTCCAGTCATTTAAAAAGAAAAAAACAGATTCAGCTTATTCCAATCATTTTTTTGAAAATTTACATAATCCCTCTCTGTCAATGGAAATCCTCCATGTTGCTCCAAAGGGATATAAACTCGACGTCTTAGAGGCAATGGAGATTTACAAGCATAAGAATGGAAATAATAATCTGCTTAATGACCAAACGGAAGTCATGACGTCTTCTTTGTTTCAAATTTTAACAACCTAGTACCCACTCATTTGAACCACTCGGTATTAATTCGCTTTCTGATCAATAATAAAATATTTTTATAAATATATAGTTTACCATACAAAGACAAATTTTTACATTCTTTAAAGAAAATATCGTCACAATTTCCACATAATTTCGAAATAGCTAATTTTTCTTCACTGTTAAGATGATCTAATCAAATGTGTGAAGTGGAATCGTTTTGTGTTTCGACGATTTGTCATGTGATATCAAAATTATTGACTTCTGCGCATTTACTTAAAAGTTCGAGTTAGTGGTTGGTTAATACAAAATTTACTATTATTTTCCCTAATGTTTGTTATTTCAATATTACTGAATCATTTTTCCGATCGACAAACCCTTTCACTAATTAAAAACTTGTCATTTATTCTGGTAGGTTTTACGTAAATTTCACCTGCTTGAATGTCTACGGTTAATTTAATTAATTTCTTTGTGAGACTGGGGTGAGGTTGGGTTGAATAATAGAGAAATTTTTGCGTTCAGGGTTTCTAAAATTTTATCTTTTAAATTTACTTTGGCTTCTAATTTTTTCATAATGATGAGGCCATTGAAATAGTAGTGAAGTATGAACAAAGAAAAGTTTTATCATCTAGTATATTGAATTCATAAAAATTTGAATTGTTATTTCTACGTTTATTACATGGTCATTTAAAATTGTTTTAATTAATGCCGGCTCGCGTTTTTTTCTATCTAAAGGATCCATAATTTCGGGGTTAATAAAAGATGATTGTATCTATTAAAAATTTCAGTGGTTTGCCAAATGGGGATGAGATGTGTATGTATGTCGTTCTGAAAATTTTCGTCAATTTCTGGATCGTCTAAATTTTCGTTTGTTGCAAAGACTGTGCGGTAATATTGGTCTATTTTGGTTCGTAGTTTTGATAATCTTGGGGGAATGAAGAGTAGTACTCTTACTGACAATTTGGATCTTGGTATGTTTCGGGTTGGGTAATTGTATGTAATTCTTGGCTTGTAAAATTTGGAGCGCGGTAGATTTAAAATAATTATTATATGGTCTACTAGGTGGTCTGCGTGAATTTCCTGAACCTAAGTCCATTGGTTTCGGGTGTGCTTGTTTCTTGGATTGTTGTATTTGGAATGGTTGTGAAAATATGAGTGGTTGTTGTGTATGAAATAGTTGTGCGTATCTAGGTGCTGTAGTGTATACTGGGGTGGGATAGGTTGTCTAAATTGGTTATTTTGGTAATATATGGGCTTGTTAAATTGATTTTGTTGGGGATTTTGAAAATTAAGTCGGAACGTTTGATATTTTGAAGATTTAATGGTTTGTAAGTTATTTGTTGGTGTATTTGTGGCCTCAGTAGTATGTTTGTTTACACGGTCTATAACTGTGTGCTAAAGGTTTTTTAACTTTATGATAGGGAACAGATGTGTTGTTTTCCATATAATAACAGTTCTGTTCTTTTATGCAATAATAAAAAGCTTCCAATAAAGTTTTAAGTTGCATAGCTCGTATGGTTGAACCTAAAGGTTTCGTAGATCAGATAGGAAAACATTCAAGCACATATCGTAGTATAATATTTGTTTATAATTTGTAAATTTTGTTTGAGAAAATTTATTTTATTTTACTATAAAATAATTATACTGTATCGTTATTCTGACTAAGGGTATGAAATATCTTTTCATTATAGTGCATTATAAGATTTTCTCTTATTTGGTCCCAGATAATTTGGGTCACGTACATATTTAAAACTTCATTTGCTCAACCTACAATTATATTTCTAATAGCGTGAAGTAAAATTTTGTTCATTACGTTTAAATTAAGTAATGATATATTTATTTGACGTTATTTATAAAATCATAAAGTAAACGTGGATTTCCATCGAATTTAGGAAGATCCTTAACGACATCGAAAATTTTTAAATTTGCAACAACATCTGCTGGTATAATCACGTGTGAAATTGGGGGTGTCATTTTTATATTGATTTTTATACTGTTATAATTATTATTTAACGTAAAATTATTATTTAAAATCAAATTTGTATTATTATAGTTAATGTTTTCTTAATTTGAATAGTTATTTATAGTTAAATTGAGAATTTATACTATCGTTTTGTTCTAAATTAGTAATTATTCTAATTCGTGCCTCCTGATCTGAGTTCAGCAGCGTTTCAGGTACACTATCGATATCGATATCAGTAACGTTTTCAGCGTTGCTACTATTACCGGAAGTTCGATTTCTGTATTGTAAGCTTGGATCGGGTTTGTTGAAATTAGGATCAAAGGATATAAAAAAATTTTTCTTTAGAGTGAGTAGGTAGTACCATTAATAAATGGATTTACATGAAAAATAATACAAAACTACTATCCATTTCTTGATACTGTAGGTCCGTTGAAACAAAGGATTGAAATCCACAACAATGATGTTTGTTGATTGCGTGTTCTTGCTCTAGTTGATGCACGTACCACAAATTGTCTGGTAAACCACAAGCGATTGTTACAACAATGATAAAACGTCAATGATAAATTATCCTCAAATTTTCAGAGGATACGACAACGTTCTCAAGGACCGATTTTTTAAAAGATTGGTCACGGTTTTTGAATTGGCCTACCGACTGCGCCACTTAAGGTCCTGATCCCGAAGATAAATTTCAAAAAATTATTTATTTTCAATATAATCAAAATTACAACTTGATACAATGATACTTTTATTGACAATAGTTTTAACTAGACCAAAATCAGAAATCACATCATGCAAGCAGGTGTTTATAGTGGGAATTAATTGCTGACAGTGTTCTACACTGTTTTGTACATAAGAAGTTCATTTATTTTAATAAAAGAATAATTTGATGATTAAAGAATTTCCGTAAATGAAATAGTTAATAAAATTAAAGTTATTATATTATGTAGTACAGATCCGTATCCATAACTTATATATACAAATATTTCTCTGCTCATAGAATAATTTTTTTCAGCTCTTTCTTGCAAATTCTTTGATATAATATAAACGTTCCAATTCGAAACTTTCCAATATATTATTATATTTTGGAGTTTTTGAAGAATCGAATTTTGTCTAAATATAAAAAGTTTCTGATAATTGGTGACCTAATTAAATCAAAATTAGGTCTTGTTCTTGAAGAAAATGGGTTTTCAATCCATCGTGTAGTTGTACTATCAGTAAAAACTGCTTTGAATAAGAAAACCTAATATAGATTTCTCAACATGATAAATGAACACAATGGCACGCGACACATGCTAGGCTTTCTATCATTTTTAAGAGAAGTGGTATAGGTACCTTTATTTAAACGAAATGAAGATTATTGCAAAAGTGTTAAAAGAACTTTATAACGATCATAATAACAAAACAAAAATATCAACATGTGGTAGACGGTGACTTTCCGCTCTCTTTTTCTTTTAACAGGTCACTATCTATTATTAAAATATTAGTTAGAAGATATGCAACATCTGTGACCGCGTTTACAAAATTATCATTATTATACAATAAGATGTTGTTTATATTTGATTGGTCCCTACCATTTATTATTCACGTTTATATGCATAAGCTATGTGTATATTATATCATTACGATGATCATTTTCAAGTCAAAAGTAGACCAAAAAGTAAAAAAATATGTACAAATGACTCTTGTGAGACCCGCTCAAATGTTTGCAAAGGCATCTTTTATTTTGATAATACCAATGTCGTTTGTAACATCCGTCATTTATTTTAAACTTAAATATGCATTACTAAGCAAGTACCGACCTATAAACCTTGAATTAATAAAAACAACTTATATATTTTCAATATTTAGATACTAATATATTTATGCTCCTTCTTTAACAGAGTCGGCTAATGATTTAGTGGAATAATAGCCATTTATAACGCATTCATTGTATTTGTATAGTATTAAAGCAGTTTTATCATTATTTTCATGTTGTTTTCTAATCTAATTATTTCTTTATTAGTTGTTGTTGATATTTGTAGTAAATGAAGTAGAGAAATCTAGGGCTCGGTAGTGCGACAGACCGCGTTTAAGGGTTTTTTTGCCTTCGCGCAAAAACAGTACTATTACTTATCGTTAAACCAGAGCCGATTTGACCCCGAAATAACTTTTGAATGAAAAGAGCTACAGTGCTGATTTTTCGAATATAAGCTATTTTGGGAATTATAACATAACAAGCTTACGCTTTTCGTTAAGAAATAAACGGTTAAAAAGTTATTTCGGTTCAAAAACCATAAAAAAGCAGGAACGCCTACAATTTCTGGATATACACAAACATAATTCCAGGGCCTAGACCATAAGGCCTTGAAAGTTGATATTTGGCATACAGTTAATATTAATATAATAAATACATAAGATATATGGCTGCTCTATGATTGGTCCATATTTCTATATATATATACTTAAAATTTAGCAACACACCACTTTTGAGAGTTGTGCACGATTTTTTAAAACTTTGCTGCTCTATGAGTAAACCCACTTCCAGAAATGCTAGAAGGATGCGGTTTTTTGTATTCGACGCGGAATATCTCAAACCGTACCTGTAGAATTCAATTTTCTCCACGCAACATCGGAAAAAATGGGAAAAAACTAAAATTATGCTTATAATGATTTCTACATGGTAGTTTGATCAGATATAGGCAATCGAATATGTTATTATGCTGATTGAACAATTCGAATAAAAATTCCCATATATATTATTTAGTTTGTCTCAATAAGAGTACATTTATTCAAATATTATAAGGTTTTATTTAGTTTCACCTGTCCCGGTGTCTGTAATGAAATCGTGCAAGTTAAATTTGACCCACTTCCTCCTATCTTACGAAGTTGACTTTTTACATATTGGTTCAATTCTGATGACAATGCATTTTAGCGAATTTCCTGAAAGGAAATAGAGCTATTGGTCCCGTACCGAAGTCAAAATTTCGCGAAAATTTCTTCAAATGTCCATCGATCCTACCTTGTAGATGTCAAAAATCACCATCTGTAAAATTTATATATATATCTATGGACATATATATATATATATACATATATATATATATATATATATATATATATATATATATATATATATATATATATATATATATATGTGTCTGTCATCACTCTAGCGGTCACAGTTTTCATTTTATCGGAATGAGATTTGGTATTTGAAGCGCTTTTGGTATTCAAAAGGTCAAGTTCGTTAATGGGTAAAATCGGACCAGGGGAAAGGGGGGTTTAAAGGGAGGGTGAAACACAAAATTTGACATATCTCCCTTAATATTCGAAAAATCGAAAATTTTATAAGAAGTAAAGTTGTAGGTATTAAGTTTTACTGTAATTTTGTTTCTTATCATTTTTTCTGTAACCCTAATATTTACAAAAATATTGACGGTTTAAGATTGAAAATTAAATTCCTCAATATCTCTGTACGCATTAGAGTTTGAGCAAAAAAGATAAGGTAATGAATTGTAGCAAACATAATTTTCTACAACTTTGTTTCTTACGCATTTTTCGATTGTTCTAATATTAAGAGAGATTTTTTATATTTTGTGTTTTCTTCTATCTTTATGCCTCCCTTTCCCCTTGACGTATGTTATTTATTAATAAAATTGGCCATGCAAATACTAAAATCAGATACGACATTTCATTTTGATCAGACTAACATTGTGACCGCTAGAGAGTAATTTATTTATTCCAAGGAAATTCGCTAAGTTGAAGCAGCTCCTGC
This sequence comes from Nineta flava, assembly GCA_963920215.1. Lineage (NCBI taxonomy): Eukaryota > Metazoa > Arthropoda > Insecta > Neuroptera > Chrysopidae > Nineta > Nineta flava. The sequence goes on along the minus strand of OY986040.1, from coordinate 58,055,882 downwards.
GTAACGAATTTTTTATGGTAAGCATGGCCGGAATCGGAGAGAAGAAAGGGGGGTTATAGGACGGGGGAAACACAAAATTTGGTATATCTATCTTGATATTGAAAAAATCTAAAAACAAATAAGAAGTAAAGTTGTAGAAAATTAGTTTTACTATACTTGAGTTTCTTATCATTTTTAGCGAATTTCGAAATAGAGCTATTGGTCCCGTACCGAAGTCAAAATTTCGCAAAAATTTCTTCAAATATCCATCGATCCAACCTAGTAGATGTCAAAAATCACCATCTGTAAAATTTGTATATATATATCTATGGACATATATATATATATATATATATATATATATATATATATATATATATATACATATATATATATATATATATATATATATATATATATATATATGTCTGTAATCACTCTAGCGGTCACAGTTTTCCTTTTATCGGAATGAAATTTGGTATTTGAAGCGCTTTTGGTATTCAAAAGGTCAAGTTCGTTAATGGGTAAAATTGGACAAGGGGAAAGGGGGGTTTAAAGGAAGGGGGAAACAAAAAGTTTGACATATCTCCCTTAATATTCGAAAAACCGAAAAATTTATAAGAAGTAAAGTTTTAGGTAGTAAATTTTACTATAGTTTTGTTTCTTATCATTTTTTCTGTTACACTAATATTTACAGAAATATTGACGGTTTAAGATTTAAAACTAAATTCCTTAATATCACTGTGCACATTAGAGTTTGAGCAAAAATGATAAGGTGATTAACTGTAGCAAATTTGATTTTCTACAACTTTATTTCTTATGCATTTTTCGATTGTTCTAATATTAAGAGAGATATTTTATATTTTGTATTTTCTTCTTTCCTTATGCCCCCATTTCCCCTTGACGTATGTCATTTATTAATAAAATAGGCCATGCAAATACTAAAGTTATAAACGACATTTCATTTTGATCAGACTACAATTGTGACCGCTAGAAAGTGATTTATGTATTTTAAGGAAATTCGCTAAGTTGAAGCAGCTCCTGCGTAACGAATTTTTTTTAAAATTAGTTTTATTGTAAATATCAAATTATTAAGCTTTTTGAATGCTAATTAAATGATCTAATTAAAAGTTTACTGCTCTTTGTTGTATCGTTTAACCGCATGCTCTGCTAGCTTAACCAGCAGAGCCATAATTAAAACATAAATTAATTTCATTGTATTTAATATCAAATTATTCAGCTATTTAATGTCGATATCCACTTATTGAATGCATATGCATTGAATGGGATATCTAGGAAAAGGGGTTTATTTATCCCTCTAAACAAAGAACAATTTATTGTTAATTAGTGCAATTTAATTCTCTAAAGCACATTACGATCATCGCATAGTTACTTTTTAGCGAATTTCCTGAAAGGAAATAGAGCTATTGGTTTCGTACCGACTTCAAAATTTTGCAAAAATTTCTTCAAATGTCCATCGATCCTGCCTAGTAAATGTCGAAAAACACCATCTGTAAAATATATATATATATCTATGGACATATATATATACATATATATATATATATATATATATATATATATATATATATATATATATATATATATATATATATATATATGTGTGTGTCTGTAATCACTTTAGCGGTCACAGTTTTCATTTTATTGGAATGAAATTTGGTATTTGAGGCGCTTTTGGTATTCAAAAGGTCAAGTTCGTTAATGGGTAAAATCGGACAAGGGGAAAGGGGGGTTTAGAGGGAGGGGGAAACATAAAATTTGACATATCTCCCTTAATATTTGAAACATTTATAAGGAGTAAAGTTGTAGGTATTAAGTTTTACTGTAATTTTGTTTCTTATCGTTTTTTCTGTTACACTAATATTTACAGAAATATTCACGGTTTAAGATTGAAAATTAAATTCCTTAATATCTCTGTACACATTAGAGTTTGAGCAAAAATGATAAGGTACTGAATTGTAGCAAATTTGATTTTCTACAACTTTATTCCTTACATATTTTTCGATTGTTCTAATATTAAGAGAGATATTTTATATTTTGTGTTTTCTTCTCTCTTTATGTCCCCCATTCCCTTTGACGTATGCCATTTATTAATAAAATTGGCCTTGCAAATACTAAAATCATATACATTTCATTTTGATCAGACTAAAATTGTGACCGCTAGAAAGTGATTTATGTATTCTAAGGAAATTCGCTAAGTTGAAGCAGCTCCTGCGTAACGAATTTTTTTTATTTCTCTCATATTTACAGAGATGTTGACAATCGGCCGCCGCAAAATGGCGATTTATAATTTCCACATTAACGCCTATGATATGAGTATCAAATGAAAGTTCTTGATGACCGAAACACTGTTAATAAAGTGAATATTTATTTCGCAAGTTTTCCTTTAGTATGTTTTTAAAATTTTATAACGCGGCAAGTTTTGAAAAATTTGAAACAAAAGAATGAAAAAAGAACCTGCTAAGTCGACTACTGCGACAAAACCACGGACAACTTCAGTGGTGAACCCTGGAATCAACTACGCTGGTGCACTCATGACTTACAGTGTCGCCATTCTGTCAAAGAACCGTCCACAACAAATATTCAGAACAGTATTGTGGAGGAAGCAGCGCTAGGATCGAACTTTAACTGGTAGGTACTAACTTTTACTGTAATTTTGTTTCTTATCATTTTTTCTGTTACACTTATGTTTCAGTACTATTGACGATTTAAGATTGAAAATTAAATTCCTTAATATCTGTGTACATATTAAAAGTTTCAGCAAAAATATGATGATGAATTGTAGCAAACATGATTTTCTACAATTTTATTCCTTACGCATTTTACGATTGTTCTAATATTAAGAGAGATATTTTATATTTTGTGTTTTGATCTTTCTCTATGCCTGCCTTTCCCCTTAGACCTATGCTAAAAAAAATTGGCCTAGCAAGTACCAAAATAATATGAAATGCGACATTTCATTTTGATCAGACTACAATTGTGACCGCTAGAGAGTAGAGTATTCTAAGAAAATTTGCGAAGTTGAGTTACGTATTCTAAGGAAAGTTGCTCAGTTGAAGCAGCTTTATTAATAAATGACATACGTCTAGGGGAAAGGGGGCATAAAGATAGAAGAAAACACAAAATATAAAATATCTCCCTTAATAATAGAACAATCGAAGAATGTATAAGGAGTGAAGTTTTAGACAATCAAGTATGATACAATTCGATTGGTTCGCAAATGCGTACCGAAGAAGAACATCAAGATCACCAAGAAAATGCAGAGATAACTCGGCAAGTCCTGGCAAACTCTCCAGGCGCTCCATCTCTAAATGCGCATTCAAGTGCTCAGTAGTAAGATGAAAGATGTCCATGCTGGATTGACACCGAAGTGAAAAGGCCCAGTGCGAACAAAGAAGAAGTTGCACGTAGAATTTTGAATAGCCAACTGTATGTTATGTACTAGTACAATTCTTTATTTATTCAGTTCTTACTTGGTCTACCAAAAATAATAGGAACTATTTGTTTAGATCTAAAGAGATAGATCTTATTCAACACATAATTTTAAATACATGTTCTAAAATTCAAAATGGGATCTTGAAATTGGTTGTTAATAGATAAATTTTTTTTTTATCCTTTGAGAAAAGAATTTTTTTTATGATACATAGTAATATTGAGATTTGGATTAAAAAGACAAATATATGAAGCAATTATTATTTTTCTTCTTAAGCAAAGAGTTTTTTCTTTTTTAAAAAAATTTAAAAAAGTATATATACATATAATGTATTAAAAAAATAAAATTCGTTACTCAGGAACTGCTTCAACTTAGCGAATTTCCTTATAATACATAACTCACTCGCTAGTGGTCATAATTTTAGTGTGATCAAAATGAAATATAATGTCTGATATGAGTTTAGTATTTGCAAGACCAATTTTATTACTAAATGGCATAGGTCAAGAGGAAAGGGGGCATAAGAAAGAAGAAAACACAAAATATAAAATAATCTCTCGTTATTTTTTATTCATTTATTTATTTGATATGCCCTATTGAGCTAATCAACCCATACATTAGCTCTGATAAAATAAAAATGTATATTTGTTACATATACCACAAAAAAAGAAAATTTCAAATTCTTAAAACATAAAATTAAATAATATTATTATTAAAACAATGAATTTAACAATTATCTTAAACTCAAGTGTCAAGTCATCAATCATAAGTTCTAATCTCTCTTAATATTAGAACAATCTAAAAATGTACAAGGAGTGAAGTTGTAGAAAATCAAGTTTGCTACAATTCATTACCTAATTATTTTTTCGATATTATTTTTATCGAATTTCCTGAAAGTAAATAGAGCAATTGGTCTCGTACCTAAGTCAAAATTTTGCAAAAATTTCTTGAAGTATCCATCGATCCTACTTATCACATGTCGAAAATCACCGTCTCTAAAATGTATATATATATATATATATGTATATATACATATATATATATAGGGTGAGTCGAAGTAGGTGGCTAATAGCACACACCTCCACTTCCTTCCACGATTCTCCCATTTTTCTACAATATCCTATAGAATACAATACATTATAACAAAAAAAAAGACCACCCAAAGCCATGATATTGTTTTTCACCCAAATACAAACACCGCCTCTGACGTAGGTAACTCTAGAGAAATCACTTGATAAACTATAACCTTCCAAATTTGCTTGAAGTATTTCATCTTTTTTCATCCAATGTTCGGTGAAAACCTTAAGGTTAAGGTGAAGTTAAGGTTCAATATCACCAGTGTGTTAGATTTAGGCGAATCTAGCAGGTCTCTGTCTTGGAAAAAAATACCTCTTTATGATTGCTTTTTTCGGTCAGAAACTTGCATCATAAACCATTCCCTCCAAGCTTTTTTCCGTTCCTATTTTGAAGCACGCATTTGTGCCTAACGTTTCGAGTTTGCACACTTCGAATGTACCATTTGGTATATTTGCTTCCAGGTGCGTTTTAACCTGAACCTCAGTGGTTTCAGGAGCCATTCGTGCTAGAAAGACCTATAGTTTGCCTTCAGCTACTTTCAGTTGCGTAGATTCATTTGCATTTCCCACAACTATTTTTCGTTTTTTCCTTCTAACTTCAATAAAGCATTCTTCGTGTTCGGTTTCATGAAAATCCGACTTATGAGACTTTTTTGAGGTTTTTGTACCTTTGGTTTTACATCTACAACGTGTGGACTAATTTTCTGTTTTGACCCATCTTGGTCAAAGACAATGTATTTTTTTTCGATTTGGCTTTTCAATAATTTTACCTCTTCAACTAAAGTGAGGTTAGATTCCTTTAGCTCCTTTATTTCTTGGATAAATTCCTGCATTTCTTTCACTAACGTATCTTGAATAATTTTTTTCACTGTATTCACAAAATCATCACAATTAACAGAACTTTCGATGAGACTTCCCAAGTCAGCACCATCAACTTTAATTGCACAAAGCGATCCAGTTATCGGCATCTTGGATTTATAAAGATGTAATATTAACTCAAGTTAGAAATATTAAGTATAAAAATAAATAGATAAAATGATAAAATAAAATAAAATTATTTGTTTGTACTGAAGCACATTCCAATAACTAATCACAATCACCACTATAATATCACACAAGAAACTATTTCCAAACTATTTCTTCCTTTTTATATAAACATTCATTTATTTATTATATCACAAATAATAATAATGATAACAATTAATAAACCATATTTTGACCAAATGGAAACCCGACTTCAAAAATCAAATATTCTATAACAAAAAATGCACTAAAAAGTAAAAAAATAATTGCATATTCTTGTGCCAATTTTAGTTCACCTAAAAAAATTTTAAATATATATGTACAATTATTGTTATTTTTGGAGGCGGTGTCAGCATAGAGAAATTCACATAACTTTTGGACACCGCCTCCAAAAATAACAATAATTGTACATATATATTTAAAATTTTTTGCTTAGGTGAACTAAAATTGGCACAAGAATATGCAAGTCGGGTTTCCATTTTGTCAAAATATAGTTTATTTCTCGCTTTTTAGTGACTTTGAAGTTCTATTTTTAGTGACTTTCTTTTGTTCTGATTTTATTTGTTTAAATATGGGTAGACCTACGAATTGTTAGTGCATTTTTTTATAACACATTTTTTTTTACCGTTTTTTTTTTTTTTTTTAGCGAATTTCCTGAAAGGAAATAGAGCTATTGGTCCCGTACCGAAGTCAAAATTTCGCAAAAATTTCTTCAAATGTCCATCGATCCAACCTTGTAGATGTCAAAAATCACCATCTGTAAAATTTATATATATATATCTATGGACATATATATATATATATATACATATATATATATATATATATATATATATATATATATATGTCTGTAATCACTCTAGCGGTCACAGTTTTTATTCTATCGGAATGAGATTTGGTATTTGTAGCGCTTTTGGTATTCAAAAGGTCAAGTTCGTTAATGGGTAAAATTGGACCAGGGGAAAGGGGGGTTTAAAGGGAGGGGGAAACAGAAAATTTGACATATCTCCCTTAATATTCGAAAAATCGAAAATTTTATAAGAAATAAAGTTGTAGGTATTAAGTTTTACTGTAATTTTGTTTCTTATCATTTTTTCTGTTACCCTAATATTTACTGAAATATTGACTGTTTAAGATTGAAAACTAAATTCCTCAATATCTCTGTACACATTAGAGTTTGAGCAAAAATGATAAGGTAATGAATTGTAGCAAACATGATTTTCTACAACTTTATTCCTTACGCATTTTTCGATTGTTCTAATATTAAGAGAGATATTTTGTGTTTTCTTCTTTCCTTATGCCCCCATTTCCCCTTGACGTATGTTATTTATTAATAAAATTGGCCATGCAAATACTAAAGTCATCAACGACATTTCATTTTGATCAGACTAAGGAAATTTTAAGGAAATTCGCTAAGTTGAAGCAGCTCCTGCGTAACGAATTTTTTTAAATTTTTAGTGCATTTTTTTATAACAGATTTTCAGTTTTTTGTACATGCATTTTGTTTTTTTAAATTTTTTTTTTGGGGTCGGTGTTTTTTTTGTTAAAAATTTTTTTGAAGTCGGTTTTTAAAACAATTTTCTTTTCCCATTATAAATGAGTATATCCTTTCAAAAAAAAAAATAAAATAAAAATTCGCAGAAATCGGTTCATAAATGACGGAGTTCTGAGGTGCCACATCTGCATGAGGTGATCAAAATGACTGAGTAACAATCCAAAAGGGTGCAACTCTCGATGCTTATAATCCTCACTTAGAAAGACCTCGTTGAGAGCCCACAGTATCGGGGTTGCTACCGGTATAAGGGGCTCTCATTGTGCAGTACATAGGCACAACAGCCATAAACTGGCTAATGGAGAATGTTCTGAACATCAAACCATAGGAAAAAGCGGAACTTATCGTCGAGGATGCAAAAACTCTGATGAACACATCAAAGATTCTGCTTTATGCTCCCCAGATCTGCTACTCCGTTGAACCGGGCAATATTATCAAGACTCTGGGAGCGCAGAATGAAAACTTGCGCACCGAGGAGCGGCAAGTTGAAGAACGATGCGGGACACACCATCGTGCTGGAGGTAAGTGCAGCGGATCTAGGGTTTATTCAAGACCGAGGGTTTAAATTATACTCGGGTTTGGCCAAGTCAACCTTAGACTGAAATCATCAGAGGGAACGAATGTCAGCTCTTCGGAGACAGTAAGGCAGTCTTCACTGTCTTCTGTCGAAATGTACTGGCAAGGGAAATTTCCATAGCCCCAGTCCAGGAACCTTGGACTGTGAACCATAAGATACTTGGACTGGGAGACGCTGCAAGACAAATATTTTACAATAAAACTCCAGAGAAACCCAGAAGATGCATTTATGCAAAAAAGGACATCTATGTTTAGCGTTGTTAAATGTTTTGTCAGAGAGATCTTACAGCAATAAAAGTAAAATACAACATGGGGAACGAATCTGGAGTGGTAATCATCGCTTCGGTCTACCTAACCTATGATGGTTAGGTAGGTATCTACACCAACACCAACAACAGAGATTAAAGCCCTGATCTCGTATTTCGAGGCAAAAACCACCAACCAATCATGGGATGCGATGCAAACACTCATCCCACTACATGGAGGAGTACTAACAAATGCAAGAAGTGAGAACCTCTTTGATTATATTATAGCTAACAACTTATACATAGTTAATCAAGGCAACAAGTCTCCTACCGACAAGCGAGGACTGGAGATGAGAAGAGCGGCTACCATTAACCGCTCAAGAATCAAATGGACGATAAACTCAATTGACCCTTATAAAGAACCGGGGGCAGGCGGAACAAACCCTAAGTTTCTACAAAAAGGGGCAGAGTACCTTTTGAATTCATGGCAAGCCTAGCTACATGTTATGTCCCAACAGTATGGAAGCCAGTAAGAGTGACCTTCTTACGAAAACCGGGGAGGCTCAACCACTCCCCTGCTAAAGGCAATTGAAAGACTAGTAGGAACTCAAGGGGCACTGTCGAGAAATCCGCTTTATGCCAACCCGCACGAGTATCAGGTAGAAAAATCGAATCAGCCATTCACAACCTTATATACAGGATTGAGGAGGGATTCGCAAGGAAACAAACCACCGTGTGCGTTTTTCTAGACATTGAAGGGACATTTGACAATGCCTCCTAGAATTCCATGGTTGATTCTACAAGTCAGCACGGAATAGGAGACACCTTTTGCAGATGAATAAACTTTATGCTGATAGGTAGAAGACTACAAACTTCCCTTCTTGGAGAGTCTGTCACTGTGACAGCCAGAAAAGGATGCCTGCAGGGTGGTGTCTTATCCTGTGGAGCCTGACATTGAACAGCTTACTGACGAACCTCAACCAAAAAGGATAATACACACATGGATATGCGGACGACATTATAATTGCAATCCAAAGACCCTGTGAAAGCGCAATCTCGGAGCTGATACAAAACGCTCTAAGAATCACATAAAAATAGTATATCCACCAGAGATTAAAAATAAACCCTGGTAAGACTACACAAATTCTAGTTACACGGAAAACGAAGGTGGAAAACGTAAAACCCATCCTCTTCGGTGAAAGACTTCATAATACAAGGGAGGCAAAGTTCTTAGGAGAAATGTTGAACTCTAAACTAACATGGGATCATCATCTGGAATACATAACAAATAAGAGCAAATCTTCTCTTATGCTTTGCAAGAAATCATGTGGAAAAGTCTGGGGTCTAAAATTATCCACTGCTCTAGTGTGGTGCGCAAAGGTTAAACAAATAACAGAATACACAAAGCCATCCAGGATCCAAAGCCTGGCCTGTTTGTGCATTACTGGATCCATGAGCAATACACCCACAACTAACCAGTCCAAGTGGCCGAGCGGTCTAAGGCGTTATATCTTATGCCTCCTTGGAAACCAGGAGGTTATGGGTTCGAATCCCGTGATTGTCAATTATTAAGAAAAAAAGGGGCGGTTAGTTGATAAAACTGTCAGCGTATGGACAAGAACGAAGTAACCGGCTATGCATGAGGTTGCTTTCTGCAGTTTCCTTTACGAACTCCAGGTAACTATCGGCATAGTTCCTATCATAGTCCGCTGCAACCGCATATCCACTCCACTCACATCCTCATATCCTTTGGCATCACAATGGACCTTATAGTTGAAGAGTAGCCCGTCCTCGTCAACCTCAACAATCTATCTATCTATCTACACCAACAACTACCATGGAAATCATAATAGGGCTGACTCCGCTAAACATTGTAATAAAAGCTAAAGCGAGATACAATGCCTGTAGACTATCTTGCAAGAATCACTGGATTAAAAAACATGAAGTTGAACATGCAAAGATCGTGGGAACATGAATAATCTCAGACCTCGTATTTGAAATGGGCACAGATACACCTCCCAAAATATACTCCTTCTCAAAACCTTTCACTGTTGTCTATGATAGGGACATATGGACGACGAAGGAGAACCACCCTATGTCAAGAATGGAATCGTCTGGTATATTGACGGATCCAAAACTGAAGAACGGACCGAGGCAGGAATCTATGGTGAGAGACCCAAAGAGGAAATATCCCTTAAATAGACACAGTCTTTCAAGCCGAAGTCTACGCCATACTGGCTTGCGCCCGTGTGAAGCTTCGCTGAGTCAAGGATTGTCTGGAGGAACTGCTGGAGCTGACAAAATGGAACAATGTTAAATTGATCTGAGTACCGGGTCATAGTGGCTTCGAAGAAAACTAAAAAGCAGATTCCTTTGTAAAGAAGGGAGTCGAACTGTCCACTTTATGATTCCGAAGGAATATGTGAGAAATGGTGTAGCGTATGTGTTGATGCCCTTAATGGTATTTCTACCATCAAGACAACTTTTGAGTATGTTTTGTATTCTTTGTATGTAGTGTTGTATCAGTGTTTGTTTTATATCTGTGTGTGGGATGCCTAGTGATTGCTGAACACCAAGATACCTAGGTATTCAACAGGCCTTCCTGGGTCAGCATGTATGTGTTGTGTTTTGCATTTGTCAGTGATGAATTCTATCCGGATGTCTGTAGAGAATATTTCAGTCAGTCGTATTAAATGTGTCAATTGTGTTTCTGTGGGGGCATAGAGTTTCAAGTCATCCATGTAAAAAATATGTGATATTTTATGGAATTCCTTGTCGGACTTCACCTTGAAAGCGCATCCCAAATCTGTGAGTGTGTGCGATAGTGGATTAAGAGCGAGGCAGAACCAAAGAGGACTCAATGAGTCTCCCTGGAAGATTCCTCGTCTAATGTGTATGGTGTCTGTGGTAATGGTCGTGTTTTGTGTGTTAAATGTAGTGTGGTTTTCCATAACCACATGGCGTGTGTTAAAAATTGTATAATTTGTTCGTACATTTTGTATCAGGTCAATATTCTCTGCAGCCATGAATGCGGCACGGAATCAAATGCTTTTTTGTAATCTATGTAAGCTGTGTATATGTTTCTGTTGTTGTGTTTGGCCTGTTCGGTCACCACCGAGTCTATAATGAGTTGCTTCTCATTATAGAAGCACAGCCTCTCGATAGTTTTCTTTTAGTATAAAATAAAGTCCCGCAGCCGCGTTTGTCTGTTTGCGATTTACTCAAAAACTACTGCACCGATTTTCGTGCTGTTTTCACCAATGGCTGGATGTGGTTCTCTAGGAAGGTTTTAGTATATAATTTGTCAAGTTTTTGTATAATTTGGTCATTAAATATTATAAAAAAAGGTAAAGTTGTATAAAGTTGTATAGGTTTATAATTTGTAGTAACAGATATTCGTTGCTCTAAGTGCTGTGTGTTATACATTGTCTCCAAGGAATGGGGATGTAGACATTTTGACAGTTATTTATATAAGCATGCAACAGACAGATGTAGTATACACAACATGAGTAATTCAAAAATTTTCCCAATAGGTGGCAGTGCATACAACAAATAATTTATCAGTCCTTGACGGGAGAAAATATTATGTTACTTGGTTATGAGGGTGTTACAAAATTTTTGCCGGCGAAGCCGCGACGGGTAATGCTATTATGTATAACGAGGAAAGATGATTGATTTTTTGTTTGTAACGATTTAACTCAAAAACTACTCAACCAATTTTACCGAAAGCTACAACTCCTCGGAGTAACATAGGCTGTTTTATATTTTCTGTAAAGAACCCGTGCGATGTCGGTGCGGGTCAGCTCGTTTAGTATAAATATAATATTTACTATAAATGTATTTTGCACGTTAGATTGTAATCATTACTTATGAATACTTCAAAGCGATAACACTAAATGTTAAAATTTTTCAACAAAGTAATTTTTTCAAATTTATCCAAAAAAAAGATTTAAAAATATTAATCCTTGATATAAATGCTTGTTCATAAAATGGTCCATTTCGGCTATTTCCGCATATCAGTCCATCAGTCTGTCTGTGTGTGGACGCAATAAACCAAGAACGAAAACAGATAAAGAGCTAATTTTATTTCTGTGTTCTAGAACAAAAAAGTAAGGTCTAATTCGTTAATGGGCAATTTTTACTTTTAACCGAAAATCAGATCTACCCTTCTTCCATTTCGATGGAGATATTTTGGCGCCGACTCAAAATTATGAGATATCTACATAAGTGTAGGATGTCATCTTAAATCGAATATGGCAGCCGCCGCAAATGAAGATTTACAATTTCCGCAATAATCCCTATGTTATGGGTATCAAATGAAAGGGCTTGATGAGCGAAACACAGTATTTAAAGTGACGTTATTCTAAATCCAATATGGCGGCCACCGCCAATGGAGATTTTCAACTTCCTAATTAACCCCTATGATATGGGTATCAACTGAAAGGGCTGGATGAGCGAACCACAATAAGTACAGTTAAGTCATTCTAAATCCAATATGGCGGCCTCCGGCAATGGAGATTTACAATTTCCAAATTAACCCCTATGATATGGGTATCAACTGAAAGGGCTTGATGAGTGAAACACAATAAGTAAAGTGACGTCATTTTAAATCCAACATGGCGGTCATCGCAAATGGAGATTTACAATTTTCTCATTAACCCCTATGATATGGGGATCAAATGAAAGGGCTTGATCAGTGAAACACATTATATAAAAAGACGTCATGCTAAATCCAATATGGCGGCCGCCGCAAATGGCAATTTATAATTTCCACATTAACCCCTATCATATGGGTATCAAATGAAAAGGCTTGATGAGCGAAGCGCAATAAGTAAAGTGAAATAATTGTAAATCCAATATGGCGGTCACCGCAAATGGAGATTTATAATTTCAACATTAACTCCTATGATATTCGTATCGAATGAAAGAGCTTGATGAGCGAAACACAATAAGTAAAGTGAAGTCATTCTTAATCCAATATGGCGGCCGCCCCAAATGGAGATTTATAATTACTTCATAAACCCCTATGATATGGGGATCAAATGAAAGGGCTTGATGAGCGAAACATATTATATAAAGTGACGTCATGCTAAATCCAATATAGCGGCCGCCGAAAATGGTAATTTATATTTTCACATAAACCCCTATGATATGGGTATCAACTGAAAGGGCTTGATGAGCGAAACACAATAAGTAAAGTTAAGTCATTCTAAATCCTATATGGCGGCCGCCGCAAATGGAGACTTATAATTACTTCATAAACCCCTATGATATGGGGATCAAATGAAAGGACTTGATGAGCGAAACATATTATATAAAGTGACGTCATGCTTAAACCAATATAGCGGCCGCCGCAAATGGCAATCTATAATATCACATAAACCCCTATGATATGGGTATCAACTGAAAGGGCTTGATGAGCGAAATACAATAAGTAAAGTTAAGTCATTCTAAATCCAATATGGCGGCCGCCGCAAATGGAGATTCATAATTTCCACATTACCCCTATGATATGGTTATCAAATGAAATGGCTTTATTAGCGAAACACAGTTAGTAAGGATACATTTTTCCAAATAAAGCGTTTTGCACAAAGCCCTTGGCTTTGTATATTTAAGCCTTTCAAAAAGTAGTGATATCCGATCAAAAACATTAATGTAAAAAAGGGCCTAGTTTTCCGAAAGTGATGATATCCCATTACAGACCTGAGCTATTTATAAAGTAAATAGCGAAAACTAAAATGTAAGAATATAAGTGCATAGTAAAATGAACAAAAAATTCGGTTGAAAAAATTTATTTTGTAAGTTTTCTTTTAGTTAACAGACATTCGGACATGCGGAAATGGCCAAATTTTATGAACACATATACCAAACATTCATGCTACGATCAATATTTTTAAGCGTTACAGTCGTGATCAAACTTATTATAGCTTGTATATTTACATATACTAAAATAAAAATATACTTATAAATAGGTTTGGGCAAGAATTGTCTTTTGGATTAAATCTGTTAATTGTTATTTTTAGCTTTTTAATTTAGTGACTTTTTGTGTTTTTTGAAGTCGGTTGAATTTTTTTTATTAAGCTTTTACAATAAAATATTTCGTTATATATCGTTCTATTTTGGCTATTAATAAATTTAATTTTTGCAAATACTAAAGTCATATCAGATGTCATATTTCATTTTGATCAGATTAAAATTGTAACCGCTAGAGAGTGATGTATATATTCTAAGAAAATTCGTTAAGTTGAAGCAGCTCCTGCATAACGATTTTTTATTCAAAATGGCACGTGATAGCTAATATCGATTTCAACAAAAACCTTTGATTATATGGAAAAAAAATTTGTCATTTTCCAAAAAAATATTTTTCACTTGGAAAGTCGAAAAACTAGTTTTTTTAATTTTTTTACTTTGGCACATGGCAGCACATACTGAGCAGATTACGGTACAAATGCTGTTGCTTCAATAAAAAAGACCCCCTCAGAAACATGAAATTTTCTGAATTTTCTTTTCATTGAATGCGGCACATAATAGCACATTTTGAACACATTTACGCACAATCCCTTTATAAAAAAAATTCAAAAATTGCGGGTCCAAGGTAATGGACATAAAATTATTTGCAAAAAGTAATCATATCCGACAAAAAAAATAAATGTGAAAGACCAAGTTTTCGCATACAAAAACTATTGACATCCCAACAAAAAAAAAAGAAAACCCTGCACCTAAGAAACCTAACCAATAAATCTATACCAATCATTTTCTCATTTTTGTTAAAAAATTTGGTCCCTAGATTTCACGACTTTTGGAGCCAAACATTTTTGTTTTCACTGGAATTTTAATACTTTTTTTTGCGAAAACTTTGTCCCTCTCACATTTAGAATGTTGACATCAACTTAGTCTCTGCTTTAACCGATAACATTTTATGGAATGAATTTACTTGGTTTTCAGAAATTTTGACGTTTTATACTTTTTTCGATTTTGTAGACCACTTTGTAATCTCTACTTTTTTTTTTTATTGTGAAGAAAATATCCGAACAATTCGATATAAATAATATTAAAGAGAACTCTAGGATTTTTCGAAATAAATTTCGATTTTTTGCCCCAATTTCTTAGATCAAAATTTTTGTATTTTATAAATACGTATTTCGATTAAAAAGTAGTCATCATCAGTATGAATTAGCTAATTGTAATTATTCTCCGAGGAGATGTTACTTGTTGCTTATTTGGTGACGGTCTGCACACAGATTTTTGGTATGTGCACAATTTATACTTTCTAAGAACCTTCCAAAATGTTATGTCAACCATTCAACATCGATCACGTGTTAACTGATTGGCCAAAGTTCGGCCAATGAAGTATTGGACCACGTGATTTTGATAATTCAAGATCTCAAAATTAATAATAGTAAATACCAAAACCGACTACCGAAACCAAATCGTTTCAATTTTTCTAAATTGGTTTTAACAATTCAATCTTAATTCTAAAATTTTTTTATTAAATCGGATGTGATTTTGACAGTTAAGCTTCTCAAAATAAAAATAAAATAAAAAAATTACAAAAAACCAAACTAAATTGAATTCTGCTCTAAATCAGTATTTTTAATTTTTAATTTTCAAAATCAAAATCAAATAATAAATTCCAAAACCGACTTACGAAACCAAAACGTTTCAACTACAATGTTTCAAATTTCAACTACTATGTTCAAATCCAAGAACATTGTAACTTAAATTACATTGAGATACGTAATTTAAAAAAAATGAGATATCAACCTTCTTTACCAACGGTATTTCTTTGCTGAAAGTGTAAAAAGTGTAACAAAGATCGTTGATGACTGGAAAACTGAAGCCACAAGTATTGTTTCCCACCTACACGCTGACTTAGTCACTCATCTTTACACCCACCCACATATTCACCTTCACAAATAAATCTTGTACGTCGAACTATATAACTACTATTGCCATGATATTTTAAATCGTTAAGTTAAAGTTGTAAAAATATAAGCATAATCAATCGGACCTTGTAAAAAGGGCGTATCGTCACATGTTGATGTTTCAGTCGCTTTAAAGCTTGAGACTATAGCTAAGTACCGTTGCTATAAATTATGTTTTTAAATTAAATAGTTTCATATTGTGGTTTGTTAATATGTTATATTTCTGAAAGAAAAACGCTAAATAATTATTGTTATCTGCCTGACATTTTTGGATTATGTTAAAACTAAAATATAAAATTCTGTTTATTCCAAATAAACATGTGGTGATACAATCGGTTCACCGAAATGATGGATGGTGGGTCGAACGAATCACGATAGATCCGGATGATGTCAGAACATTTTAGATGCCGATATTTTTGATCAGAGCTATTCGAGAGGCCTCGGTGGGCCTAGCGATAAAATTCCACTGCAGTTAGTTTATCCCGTTTTTTCAAATTCGACGAGCACTCGTAACCTTGTTTCTCCAATAAAATTGATACGTTTCATCATACCGGAGAATATGACAAATTAAATTCAACCAATTATTTATTAATAACAGTCCCACCCCTCGCCTCCCATAACCGAGATTTTTGCCACACTCTCCCATTTATGAAAATTAAAGGTCAATATAAAATTCATATTTACAAAACAACTAGGTTAAAAAAATTACAATCCCATTGAACCGTCTAAAATCGATAAAGTTGTTACCAGATCTTTTCGATCCGAGTTCCCTTAATATCAAACACGACATGTGATATGCATAACACAATATCGCGAGGACGAAAGGCTAGAATATTTATATAAAGATTATTAAAATAATCAAAGAGAACTCTGCGTTTTTTATATTAAATTTCAAATTTTGCCCTAATTCCTGGAACAATTATTTGTATTTTATAAATATGTATTTCGACTACAAGGTAGTCATTATCTGTATGAATAAGCTAATCGTAACTATCTCTGGGATATGATGTTTATATTAAATTTCAAATTTTGCCCTAATTCCTGGAACAATTATTTGTATTTTATAAATATGTATTTCGACTACAAGGTAGTCATTATCAGTATGAATAAGCTAATCGTAACTATCTCTGGGATATGATGTCAGAGATATGTTGCTCGTTGCTGATTTGGTGCGTGTCTCACAATAATATTAAAAAAGATTAATTGTGAGACAATATGCCTTTCGGCTATATTATCTAACGGAGATGACTAAAAAATATTTTAGCTTATTTTTGTAAACTAGCTTTAGTGTATAAGCAATTTATGAATTTGTTACGAATTTATTATTTTCTTGTAAATCTAAAAGTTTTTTATGATTTGGCCATAACCGTGCAGTCTTCAATAACAGAGTTTACTCTGTGAGTCGAATACACAAATAATACGCGTTGACAACAAATATTTATGAATATAATTGAGACTATATTATCATAAATAATAATACAATTGGTAAAATCAGACATTTAAAGTGCTTAAAATATATAACAAATATCCTTTACATTTATTTAAATCATACAAAAGGGATCGGATCAATAATCACCCCTGTTATAAATAAAATTTTTACAAAAGGCAAAGTTTATAAGTGCATAGCAAATATATATGTAAGATATTTACAACAAGAGTACTTAAAATACTCATAGGATTTGATAGAAAAACTAGGTATGAACTTAGTTATTATTAAAAATCGATAGTTTCAAATCGTCCTCTCCCTGATTTTTAGGCAATGCACTCACACACTTTATTTAAACCATTCTTTAAATTTTACTTTCATAGGCTTATTTTATGAAAATCTATTACAAATAACATTTTTTGCTGATAAATATGTTAGTAGTTAGGTTATCTTGAAAATTAAACTTATGTACAGAGGACAGAGATGGGATAAGTGTAAAAGGGTGACGTTGTCTCATAAGAAAGTATAAACCAAAGTAAGAGGATCATAGAAATCTGTTACCTGGTCCTTCGACAAAGACAACCGACGTATTTTAAGTATACATGATCAGCTGAGTAATATTTGGGAGGGTAGAGGATACACTTTTCACACACCGTAACCAAAGTAAAAGAAAGAACACTAACCTGGCTAGCCAGAAGTCGTGAGCTTGATCCTCACCAAGATGTGTATGATTTTCATATCATATATTGTTGATGTAAAAATTAATAACGTTCAGACATTTTACTTTAATTAAGTAAATGCTAGTCATCTCCGTTAGATAATATAGCCGAAAGGCAACCATATTAACAACAGGTTTTTTCCATTCCAAGATGTTTTCTATATTTAAGCCATTATTGGCTGTTTGAATTTAATCAAAATTTTGTTTTCAAAAGATGAATTTTTTTGTATTTACAAATTTTCTCTTCCGTTTAAAATATATGTTTTGGGAACAACTGCTACCCGGATTTGGAAGCATGATATATTACTATGTAACACATTTGTTGACTGTATTAAATATACTTATATGAAAAAATTAACTCGTCAACCAGGAATCGAACCTCGGACCTCTGGATAACTAGCCCAGTGTGCTGCCTGTACACCAAAGACGATTGTGATATGACAGCCAACTTTTTCATATTATTCTAATTTTTGTTTTATTTATTAGATAGTATTTACTTCTTTCTGAAGTGATTTGTTTATTAATATCTGTTTGTTTGTGTATACTTTCGTGTCCACATAACGTTGTTTGTCCAAATTCTTTTTCGAATACGTATGACAAACTGTAGAAGACTATAGCGTATACTCCGACAAATTTCATTGTCATTAAATTTATTAATTAAATTAAATACTTATATGAAAAAATTAACTCGTCAACCAGGAATCGAACCTCGGACCTCTGGATAACTAGCCCAGTGTGCTGCCTGTACACCAAAGACGATTGTGATATGACAGCCAACTTTTTCATATTATTCTAATTTTTGTTTTATTTATTAGATAGTATTTACTTCTTTCTGAAGTGATTTGTTTATTAATATCTGTTTGTTTGTGTATACTTTCGTGTCCACATAACGTTGTTTGTCCAAATTCTTTTTCGAATACGTATGACAAACTGTAGAAGACTATAGCGTATACTCCGACAAATTTCATTGTCATTAAATTTATTAATTAAATTAAATACTTATATGAAAAAATTAACTCGTCAACCAGGAATCGAACCTCGGACCTCTGGATAACTAGCCCAGTGTGCTGCCTGTACACCAAAGACGATTGTGATATGACAGCCAACTTTTTCATATTATTCTAATTTTTGTTTTATTTATTAGATAGTATTTACTTCTTTCTGAAGTGATTTGTTTATTAATATCTGTTTGTTTGTGTATACTTTCGTGTCCACATAACGTTGTTTGTCCAAATTCTTCACACTAGGCTAGTTATCCAGAGGTCCGAGGTTCGATTCCTGGTTGACGAGTTAATTTTTTCATATAAGTATTTAATTTAATTAATAAATTTAATGACAATGAAATTTGTCGGAGTATACGCTATAGTCTTCTACAGTTTGTCATACGTATTCGAAAAAGAATTTGGACAAACAACGTTATGTGGACACGAAAGTATACACAAACAAACAGATATTAATAAACAAATCACTTCAGAAAGAAGTAAATACTATCTAATAAATAAAACAAAAATTAGAATAATATGAAAAAGTTGGCTGTCATATCACAATCGTCTTTGGTGTACAGGCAGCACACTGGGCTAGTTATCCAGAGGTCCGAGGTTCGATTCCTGGTTGACGAGTTAATTTTTTCATATAAGTATTTAATTTAATTAATAAATTTAATGACAATGAAATTTGTCGGAGTATACGCTATAGTCTTCTACAGTTTGTCATACGTATTCGAAAAAGAATTTGGACAAACAACGTTATGTGGACACGAAAGTATACACAAACAAACAGATATTAATAAACAAATCACTTCAGAAAGAAGTAAATACTATCTAATAAATAAAACAAAAATTAGAATAATATGAAAAAGTTGGCTGTCATATCACAATCGTCTTTGGTGTACAGGCAGCACACTGGGCTAGTTATCCAGAGGTCCGAGGTTCGATTCCTGGTTGACGAGTTAATTTTTTCATATAAGTATTTAATTTAATTAATAAATTTAATGACAATGAAATTTGTCGGAGTATACGCTATAGTCTTCTACAGTTTGTCATACGTATTCGAAAAAGAATTTGGACAAACAACGTTATGTGGACACGAAAGTATACACAAACAAACAGATATTAATAAACAAATCACTTCAGAAAGAAGTAAATACTATCTAATAAATAAAACAAAAATTAGAATAATATGAAAAAGTTGGCTGTCATATCACAATCGTCTTTGGTGTACAGGCAGCACACTGGGCTAGTTATCCAGAGGTCCGAGGTTCGATTCCTGGTTGACGAGTTAATTTTTTCATATAAGTATTTAATTTAATTAATAAATTTAATGACAATGAAATTTGTCGGAGTATACGCTATAGTCTTCTACAGTTTGTCATACGTATTCGAAAAAGAATTTGGACAAACAACGTTATGTGGACACGAAAGTATACACAAACAAACAGATATTAATAAACAAATCACTTCAGAAAGAAGTAAATACTATCTAATAAATAAAACAAAAATTAGAATAATATGAAAAAGTTGGCTGTCATATCACAATCGTCTTTGGTGTACAGGCAGCACACTGGGCTAGTTATCCAGAGGTCCGAGGTTCGATTCCTGGTTGACGAGTTAATTTTTTCATATTAGTATTTAATTTAATTAATAAATTTAATGACAATGAAATTTGTCGGAGTATACGCTATAGTCTTCTACAGTTTGTCATACGTATTCGAAAAAGAATTTGGACAAACAACGTTATGTGGACACGAAAGTATACACAAACAAACAGATATTAATAAACAAATCACTTCAGAAAGAAGTAAATACTATCTAATAAATAAAACAAAAATTAGAATAATATGAAAAAGTTGGCTGTCATATCACAATCGTCTTTGGTGTACAGGCAGCACACTGGGCTAGTTATCCAGAGGTCCGAGGTTCGATTCCTGGTTGACGAGTTAATTTTTTCATATAAGTATTTAATTTAATTAATAAATTTAATGACAATGAAATTTGTCGGAGTATACGCTATAGTCTTCTACAGTTTGTCATACGTATTCGAAAAAGAATTTGGACAAACAACGTTATGTGGACACGAAAGTATACACAAACAAACAGATATTAATAAACAAATCACTTCAGAAAGAAGTAAATACTATCTAATAAATAAAACAAAAATTAGAATAATATGAAAAAGTTGGCTGTCATATCACAATCGTCTTTGGTGTACAGGCAGCACACTGGGCTAGTTATCCAGAGGTCCGAGGTTCGATTCCTGGTTGACGAGTTAATTTTTTCATATAAGTATTTAATTTAATTAATAAATTTAATGACAATGAAATTTGTCGGAGTATACGCTATAGTCTTCTACAGTTTGTCATACGTATTCGAAAAAGAATTTGGACAAACAACGTTATGTGGACACGAAAGTATACACAAACAAACAGATATTAATAAACAAATCACTTCAGAAAGAAGTAAATACTATCTAATAAATAAAACAAAAATTAGAATAATATGAAAAAGTTGGCTGTCATATCACAATCGTCTTTGGTGTACAGGCAGCACACTGGGCTAGTTATCCAGAGGTCCGAGGTTCGATTCCTGGTTGACGAGTTAATTTTTTCATATAAGTATTTAATTTAATTAATAAATTTAATGACAATGAAATTTGTCGGAGTATACGCTATAGTCTTCTACAGTTTGTCATACGTATTCGAAAAAGAATTTGGACAAACAACGTTATGTGGACACGAAAGTATACACAAACAAACAGATATTAATAAACAAATCACTTCAGAAAGAAGTAAATACTATCTAATAAATAAAACAAAAATTAGAATAATATGAAAAAGTTGGCTGTCATATCACAATCGTCTTTGGTGTACAGGCAGCACACTGGGCTAGTTATCCAGAGGTCCGAGGTTCGATTCCTGGTTGACGAGTTAATTTTTTCATATAAGTATTTAATTTAATTAATAAATTTAATGACAATGAAATTTGTCGGAGTATACGCTATAGTCTTCTACAGTTTGTCATACGTATTCGAAAAAGAATTTGGACAAACAACGTTATGTGGACACGAAAGTATACACAAACAAACATGTATTAAATATGACAAGACAATATATTTAATATTTAGACAATTACCGACAACCAATGGGACAAAATACCACCTTTTATTGTACATAAAACTAGCAATTAAAATAGTAGTTTAGTATTATTGTTAAAAGTTTTCCTATTGAGCAGAAATATTGGATTTTAAAAGTTTCTCCTTTATTTGAGCCCATTTTTATTTTATTTCTAGATAATTACAAATTTTTAGGAATTTTTAAGTACATTATAATATTGATGAGATGAATATTGATTTTCCTCTTAGTGGTTGATATATTGAAAACTAACAAAGCCGATTTGCAGGGAGTTACAGTGTTGTATTGACAATTATTAAGAATAATTTATTTGGACCTTAACACATATTTAAAAAAATTTTAAAGAAAAAATTATGATTTTTTTTTCTTTAAAACAATGTTTAAAAAAAAATCAAATGAATGAAAAAAATTATGAAATCAAATATAATTTATTTTACAAAAAAAAGTATTTATTCAAACAAGACGGGTATTGTGTTGGTTCGTATCGCAGACGAACAAATATAATTAAAATAAATTTTATCAATTACCGACTCCTCTGAATACGACCATGGTCCAGAACCTTGGGCTGTAAACCATAAGATTTTTGGACTAGGAAATGCTCGAGAACAAATTATTTACAATAAAACTCTAGAGAAACACAGAACTTGCATTTATGCAAGAAAGGGCTCCAATATCTTGTCGATGATAGAGTTTTGTCAGAGAGACCTTACAGCGGTAATATAAAAATACAATGTGAGGAACGAAACTGGAGTGGTAATTGTCGCTTTGGTCTACCTTCGGTGCCCTGTCTGGAGCTGAGGTCATCTCAAGGGTAGTCAAGGATTGTCTGGAGGAACTTCTGAAACTGGCAAAACGGAACAATGTTAAATTGATCTGGGTGCCGGGTCACAGTGGTTTCGAAGGTAACGAAAAAGCAGATACCTTATCAAAGAAGGGAGTCGGAATGACATTCATAGGCCCAGAGCCTATTTTAGGAATTCAAAGGACTGCATGTAAACAGGTGATCAACGAGTGGTAAAATACTAAACACTGTGATCACTGGGAAAAAGTACCGCAGCAAAAGCTTGGGAAGGTACTGCTTCAGAGTGCAACAAAGAAGTAGTCTCTCTACGAAAACATCTGCACACAAAAGGACTCCATAACGGATCTATTATGTGCAGACTGTGTGGCGAGGAGGAGGAAACATACGGCCAAATTATCTTCTACTGCGAATCTATCGGTTACAGCCGATACGAAATATTAAGTGCGTCTCCAAATTGAAGAACGATTGGGATCACCTGATAAGAAAGCTCCTGATAAATATCTTGGGGTACATAAATTAATTGCACTTCGACCTAATATATATATATATATATATATATATATATATATATATATATATATATATATAATATATATATAATATATTATATATATATATATAATATATTATCCGACCAAAAACATAAATGTAAGAAAGGGTCGAGTTTTCGGGAAAATCCTTAATGTAATAGTTCCTTCTTAAAAAGTGATGATATGAGAGTAAGGACCGAGCTATTTACAAAGTCAATAGCTCTAGACTTCATATAATAGTTGCTTGTTAAAAAGTGATGATATGGAAGAAAGGACCGAGCTATTTACAAAGTAAATAGCTCTAGACTTCAGATAATAGTTGCTCTTTGAAAAGTGATGATATCCCATTAAAGAGCCGAGCTATTTACATAGTAAATAGCTTGGTAAACTATTAACTAAAAAAATTAATGAGGGGTAAATTGATTAAATGTAAGAAAAAATTTTGTTCAAATTTATTTCATAAGTTTTCTCTTAGTATGATTTTAAAATTTTATATAACGCGGCAAGTTTTTTTTTCTGATGATTTCAAATATTTTAAAACTTGCCGCGTTATAAAATTTTAAAATCATACTAAGAGAAAACTTATGAAATAAATTTGAACAAAATTTTTTCTTACATTTAATCAATTTACCCCTCATTAATTTTTTTAGTTAATAGTTTACCAAGCTATTTACTATGTAAATAGCTCGGCTCTTTAATGGGATATCATCACTTTTCAAAGAGCAACTATTATCTGAAGTCTAGAGCTATTTACTTTGTAAATAGCTCGGTCCTTTCTTCCATATCATCACTTTTTAAGAAGCAACTATTATATGAAGTCTAGAGCTATTTACTTTGTAAATAGCTCGGTCCTTACTCTCATATCATCACTTTTTAAGAAGGAACTATTACATTAAGGATTTTCCCGAAAACTCGGCCCTTTCTTACATTTATGTTTTTGGTCGGATATCAATCATTTTTGAAAGGCTTAAATATACGAAGCCGAAGGCATCGCACAAAATGCGTAGCGTTTTGTTTCTCTTCGCATATGCTACGCGTTTCTTTCGCTTCGCGATACTTTACTCATTTTAGATTCACATTTACAAAGGAGACCGCTTCGCGTTATATTACGTCAACTGGCTCTGCTCGCTTTCTGAAGGGCTAAGACATCAATATAGTATGGTTTTAGTATAATATTGGGGACAATGGGAAATCAAACCCTTTAAAACAAAAAATTCAAAATCGATTCATAAATGACGGAGTGCTGAGGTAACACGCATTAAAAATTGTCCTGCAATTTTTGTGTTTTTATTAATAAAACAATTAAATGTGTAACACTTGTATACCTAACATATATGAGATTCTGTACAATATTTTGTAAAGTATGTTTTTATTAAAATTTTATGACGCGGCAAGTTAATTTTTCTGATGATTTCAAATATTTTAAAACTTGCCGCGTTATAAAATTTTAAAAACATACTAAGGGAAAACTTACGACATAAATTTCAACCAAATTTTTTCTTAAACTTAATTAATTTACCCCTCATTTATTTTTTTAATAAATAGTTTACCGAGCTGTTTAGCTTGTAAATAGCTCGAAACTTTATGGGATATCATCACTTTTTAAGGAACAGCTATTATTTGAAGTCTAAAGCTATTTACTTTGTTAATAGCTCGGTCCTTTCTCGTATATCATCACTTTTTAAGGAGCAACTATTATATGAAGTCTGGATCTATTTACTTTGTAAATAGCTCGGTCCTTTATCCCATATCATCACTTATTAAGAAGCAACTATTTTATTAAGATTTTCTCGAAAACTTACCTTTCTTACAAACGGAAAATTTAACAACTTTAATTGTAATTAAAATAACATATGAAGCATATATCGATCTGATTTGTTGACAAGGTTACCGCCTCCTTTTTGATTAGATAGACATTTAGTATTTAAATAAAAATTTTCTAGTTTAATATATCAGTATGTTTTAATATTCCAAATAGAAAACATTGATTGTTTTATTGTATTGTTACAATGTAACTTTTTTTAAGTAAACAAGTTGTTTAAAAATAAACAAGTTTATTTTCAATTAGCAATTCGTAATGATGAAAAGAATTAAATAAATAATAAATAATGTAACAATTGCTCAAGGCGGTATATTACCAAATATTCAAGCAGTGTTATTGCCAAAGAAAACTGAAAAGAAAGCATAAATTTTATACATTGGATTATTGATAATAATATTCATCGATCATATATCATAGGCCTTTTATTAAAACGCCACAAATTAATGTGAAATAAGAGTGATATATTTTTTATTAAAATAACTATATAAAATTTAGTATATATAAGATGTTATTTGATTTGTTTCGATTATGACTTCTAAACTAATCGTTTATTACAGATAATTGATTATCAACGTTATAGTCTTTGAAGAAATGACTTGACCCGTTGGCTCCACTTCACAAAAAAAAATTCGTTACGCAGGAGCTGCGTCAACTTAGCGAATTTCCTTAGAATACATAAATCACTCTCTAGCGGTTATATTTTTAGTCTGATCAAAATGCCTTAAGGCAGTTTAAGGGGTGTTTTTCCCATTTTCGGAGGTTTGCGTTAAAGGTAAAAAAATTTTTCAAAGTGTTCTGTTAACTTGACTTTATTTCGGGTCGATTGGTCAAAATTCCATCATTTCATCATATATAGAACTGAAAAACGTAATTTTGGGGGGTGTTTTTTCAATTTTTCGGGAGTTTGCAAAAAAATATAATAAGTTTTTCGAAATAACTTCCTAATTTGTAGCTATTAAGCGTCGATTGCAAAAAACTGCATCTTGTTGTATGTATAGAACAAATAGGTTGGTTTTGGGTGTGTTTTGACCAAGTTCGAAGGGTTGTGATGGAAAAAAACTGATCTTTCTATCATGAATAGAAGTAAAGAGGTAAGTTTTAGGGATGTTTTTCCCATTTTCGGTGTGGTTGCGATGTAGGTAATGAAATTTTTCAAAATATTCTGTTAATTTTGACGTTATTTCGGGTCGATTAGTGAAAATTCAAACTTTATAGCATTTATAGAACAGAAAAACATAATTTTGGAGGATGTTTTTCCAATTTTCCGAGGCTTCCGTTGCTTAACTTTTAAAATCAACGCATACTGCTGTATTCAAATTGCAATGTCTATTTCTATATGGTATAAAAATTAATAGGTATATATGATATATCGATTTCTACATGGTAGTTTGCGTTGAACTAGTCTTAAAACAAAAAAATGTTAAATTTTCCACTTTTCCGATACAAATTTCCAGTTTTCGCAATTTTCCCGTCGGTTTGGGTACTACAGCTATCTACATGCCCAATATCAACTTTACAGCATATCTGGAAGTAGCTCATCATTTTGATCTATTAGTTACCAAGAATTGTGGGCGTTCCCGCGAATTTTGCGTTTTTGAAGTGAAATAACTTTTTAACGGTTAATTCGTTAACATTGATTGAAAACATTGGTTCTTATAATTCCGTAAAGTATCTATATTCGAAATATCAACCCTGTAGCTCTTTCCGTTCAAAAGATACAGCACCCAAAAAATGAGCCTAAATTAACGATAAGATATAGCACTGTAGTGAGAAGTCCAAAGTGTCCCTTAAAACTCGGCCTTGCGCACTACCGTGCTCTAGATATATATATTATATATATTATTTATAACATATGGGAAAAGTTAATTTGGTTATATATATATATATATTATAAATATATATAGCCGATACGAGATAATCGGTGCGTCTCCAAAGTAATGAACCTTTCAAAAAACCTGATAAGCAAACTCTGGCTACTATATGCATGTATATATGTATACATATATATATATATATATATATACACATATATACATATATATATATATATATATAAATATATATATATATATATATGTATATATATATACATATATATATACATATATATATATATATATATATATATATAAGTATATATATATATATATATATATATAAATATATATATATATATATATAAGTATATATATATATATAAATATATATATATATATATATATATATATATATATATATATATATATATATATATATATATATTGTTTTTGTTTTATTTGAGTTTTATTTATGAACACACAATAAAAGTTGAAGGATATGTAATACTAATCGATATGGTTAATTGTTTGTTTACACTCAACCACGTGTAAATTACACGTGGTTATATTATTATTTGTGTGATGTCGATTGTAAAATAATGTAGGTACTCACATAAAAAATGACATTATTTTAAAATTATTTTTTTTGTCTGATGTATGCTTAACATTAGGGTAAATAAGCTTTACCCATTAATACTCAAGAGACGAAAAAGTATTATGTTAGTTTTATCATTTATTATGGTTCAAAATACACTTATAAAGAGGATTCGATGCAAAAAAATATTTCCTACCAGATCGAGCTTACACAAAATTTTACGTTATTACTGGAATGTTGGAATAATTTGGATTTGAAATATTCTTTGAATACGTGTCAACTGATTTACTGGTCTTCAGGTAAATTTTCAGGAACTGCAGGAAAATATGTATGAATTTAATATTTTCCGGTAATATCCGCAGCTACATTATTATTATAATCAGCGAGCGCATCGTCGACTACGTTTCCTACATTTGTAAGATTGTCAAACGTCGACAGAATGTACACTGCATCAATATGGTTGTCATGATGTAATTTATCATCTTCTTCAAACATTCCCATGAGTTCTTGAGAAAATTGTGCCTATCGCCAAGCCATAATGAATTTCTACAACGTATTTCGCATACACCCACTAAACTGAAATCAGTCTATATAAAATATCGAAAAATGGTCTAATCGTTATAGTATAGCATTACAACAAAATTATAATGGACCGACATAATATTTTTTGTTTCAAACATCCACAAGTTCTAATAAATTATAATCATCACGCGTGGCGTACGTTGTTACAATAACTTATAACGCTCCTGCTCTATTACCACTGATTCATTTTCCCTTTTCGCCCAATGTTGCATATACGCAACATTTCACGTCCGCCCAAAATAAACAAAACATATAAGTGGTTCTTCCTAACAAAAATTATTTTATTAAAAAATATCCGATCAAAAGCATAAATGCAAAAAAGGACCGAGTTTACGGGGAGATACTTCGTATAATAGTTGCTCCTTAAAAAGTGATGATATCCCAATTAAAGTGCCGATATATTTATAAAGTACATAGCGAAAACTAAAATGTAAGAATGTAAGTGCAAAGTAAAATGAAAAAAAAAATTTGGTTGAAAAATTTTATTTCGTAAGTTTTCTCTTAGTATGTTTTTAAATTTTTTTAACGCGAGAAGTTTTAATTTATAAAATATCAAAAGAAAACAAATTACTTGAAGTATCTCCCCGAAAACTCGCCCCTTTTTTCCATTTATGTTTGTGATCGGATATCACTACTTTTTGAATGATGTATATATATATATATATATATATAAATATATATATGTATATATATATATATATATATATATATACATAAATTTTAGGAGGAAATAAAAGCTTATAATATTGAATGGGAATTTTTATTTGAATTGCACAATGAACATAATAACATATTCGATATTCAAAATCGATTGCCTGTATCTGATCAAACTACTGGGTAGAAATTATTATAACCACAAATTTTTGTTTTTTCCCATTTTTCCGGATGTTGCGTTTGGAAAATTGAATTTTGAGATATTTCGCGTCAGATGCAAAAAACCGAATCATTCACAAATGTCTGGAAGTGGCTTAAATTTAACTTTTGATTTTCCATATGTTCCGTTGGGAAAATCAAATTTTCCCCAAGATTCTTATTTAAGGTTTCAAAAATTTCGCGTCGTATGCAAAAATCTCTTCGTTCCGCATCCTTCTAGGATTGCAGGAAGTGGAGCAACAAAGTTTTAAAAAATCGTGCACAAATCTCACAAGTGGTGTGTTGCTAAATTTTTAGTATATATATGGAAAATATGGACCAATCATAGAGCAGCAATATTTCTTATGTTAATTGTATCAAAACAAAAAGGAAAAAGTTTTCTATTTCCCGATATAAATTTCGTGGTTTGATAATTTTCCTTTCGGTTTGGTCACTATATCTAACTGTATGCCAAATATGAACTTTTAAGGACTTATGGTCTAGGCCTTGGAATTTTGATTATGTTCCCAAAAAATGTCGACGTTCCCGCTATTTTACGGTTTTTGAACCGAAATAACTTTTTAACGAAAAGCAAAAACTTGTTGTCTTATAATTCCCTAAATAGCTTATATTCGAAAAATCACCACTGTAGCTGTGTTCGTTTAGAAGATATTTCGGAGTCAAATCGGCTCTGATTTGTGTAGTAATAGTACTGTAAGCGCGAAGGCAAAAAACCCATTTAACTCGGCCCGTCGCACTACCGTGCTCTAGATATACTACCGAATGTTTATACAGAACGAAAATTTATTTGTTATTTTTATTTATCTTAAATAAAAATAATAAAATTGAGACATATAAAATTGATATTTACAATTGGGATTATTTTCCAATTTGAAAAATTATTAGTAAAATACCTTACTTGAAAATTGAATAAAAACATATAAAATTACATATAGAACCTTCTTTTTGATCTCAAGATAAATTTCATAAATTATTTTGTTTGTTTTTTTATACACAAAACAAAAGTTTAAAATATTGCGAATGCGTTACTATGGATATTATCGGGTAAATATAACCCTATTTGCTTAAAACAAAACTTTCTCGAGTATCGAATAACAAAACATTATATTTATGCTAACCTGCGAAGTGATACTTTTGTTGTTGTTTCAATGGTTTTTTTATGCATTTTTATAAAATACGGCAGAAGATTTAAAAACAATTTTACATTGATTGTGTTTTTATTTTCATATAAAATCAATTCATCAGGATAAATTTTAAGGACATAAAAAATCAAAACAGGTGTCAGGGGAAAGTTTTAATCACATATTGGAAAAACGTTGTCTGCTTTTCTCTACCTATAGTTTTTGTAAAGAAAGACCATATCAAATACAAATATAATCAAATAATTATTTATAGAAATTGACTAATTGAGTTGCAATTGACTGAGGTACTCAAAATTGCACAATTTACCTTCATTTAACATTTATAAATCAAATTTTGTAAAAGAAACTTCTCTTTTTACAAAATATATAAAGGTATTTTAAGTTTGTAACGGTTGGAAATATTTACTGACGAAATATTTTGGTATATAATATGGTCATAGTATATTTCAAAAATACTCAAAAACGTAAAGATAAATTCAAGAAACTCGTGCTCTAAATCAAAAAAATTATTTCGAATTCGTAAATGGCCAAAATCAGTCCAAACATGTCTCACAAAAATGTATTTTGTAAACTGCAGCAAATACATGTAAAGTTCCAATACTACATTCTTTTCGAAAAACAAATAACTTTTGCTTGATTTTTTTTATGAAATAGTCTCATTTTCATCCCAAGCGTACATACGTACTAATCAAAGATAATATATAGAAATTTCTTAAACCGACCGGATGAATCGGAAAACTTCAATTTTTCATTGCAACCAACCCAAAAATTGAAAAAACACACCCCAAGATAAGGTTTTTCGGTTCTATACATGCTAGAAAGAAAGGATGTTCACCAATCGCTCCGAAATAAACTCAAATTAAAATAATACTTAAAAAATTTAATTACCTACATCGCAACCCCCCGAAAATGGGGAAAACACCTCTAAAACTGACCTTTTCGATTCTATTCATGCTAGAAAGGTGAGGTTTTTTGCATTTGGTGGAAAATTTTTTCAAACTAATGAGGTTATTCGATAAACTTTAATTTTATCATCGGCACCCCCTTTAAAATGGGAAAAACGCCCCCAAAAACCACCCATTTACTACTTTACATACTAAAAAAATGCGTTTTTTTCCATTCGATGCTAAATAACTGCTAATTTTTCATCGCTTCCCATTAAAAAATGTGAAACGCACCCCCTAAGGAACCCTTTTAACTTCTATTCATGCTAGAAAGATGGGGTTTTCTGCATTTTGAGGGAAATTTCTTGAAACTAATGCGGTTATTCGATAAAATTTAATTTTTTTATAGCCATCCCATTGAAACTCGAAAAAAAAACGCCCTCGAAAACCACCCATTTACTACTTCAGACGCTAGAAAGATGCGGTTTTTTACATTCAACACAGAATAACTGCAAATGAAGAGGTTCATTCAAATAACTTAATCCCCCTCAAAGAAATTCTCCCAAAAAAAAAACCCAAAAAATAACCACCACTCCCCCTCCCCGAAATTTAAACTGGAATTAATATTTCCGGTGACGCGAAGCCAAGGCAAACGGCCGTCTTGGGAGGGAAGATCTCTTGCGAGCATAGTGAGATTTATTCATTTAGTACCCTGGTATATAAATGGTACCCTGGTATTTTGTACCCTGGTATATACTTAGTAACCTGGTGTAAAAATAAAACAAAAACTGTACACATAAAGTAGTACATTCAGAATATTTAAACCATTAACTCAGTTGTTACATTTCTTGTTTAGGTGTATCTTGCTGTGAGGCGCACAGCTTCTGTTATTATTAAAATCTTGTTTTATTGTGTTTCAAGATTTACGCATGAAAAATGTAAAAAAGTTTTAATGATTTTAATAAATTAGAATAAACGGACGTTAGTTTCAAAAAATATTTGGTGATTTTTTTGTATTAACATGTGAATAAGTTTATCAAAGTTTGTTAAATCCTTTAAATCCTTTAAACAACGAGAACTCACTTGGGTGGCCTAGTTTAATAATATTAATATCATGTTCATAAATAATTTGATAATATTAAAATATTTTTAAGAAATGGATTGTATTTTTGGTTCATGTACCTACTTCCTATAGTTATAGTTTTTTTTAATTTTTTTTTCATGGTGCACTACGTAATAAATATTACTTGTTAGCTGAACTGAATCTTTTGAAAATTTGATTTTTTTCTGTTCTTCAGATATTTAACTATGAATAACGAAAAATTTTGTTTCGTAAAAATACTTTATAAATGTTTACACATTTTGGTTAAAAATTATCAAATTTTGAGAAGTTGTTAATGTTCATAAATGAAGTTAAAGGTATGACACGCGTTAATATTCATAAATGAAAAATAATGTGGTATGTTTGATGTCAGCTGCACACAAAGATTAAATGGAAACTTTATCACGCTGTTTCTGTGTGGGGTGAATTCCCACACTAAGTAGCGGTCGTCCGATCCCATTTATTTAAATTTGCGGAGGTTGAAGAATCTGTTGTAAATATGGCATGTAACTATTATCAGACTAAAAATAAATACAAATATGTGATACACTTAGGATATATAAGTAGAATTATGAGATACACTTATATAAGATAGTGTTACGCACGCAGATAATGCTAAACTAATACTATTTTTGGAAAAAATAAATTTGATTTAAAAAACATTCAACAGAACACAATCGAAAATTATATCATATTGAGTTGAATTACGGGAGTTAATCTGATATCGATTATGTGGTTACTCGAATAACCGATATCAGAATTTTCACCTGCTTACCTTCTAGTATGGAAATGTATCTGAAATGATACCTCAAAACTTACAAAGTAAATATGATAAGAAAAATACCATTATCAACACAGCAGTTAGTTTTAATAAAAACAAAAAGAGAATAGATGCATGCTTAATGGGAATAATTTGAATTTAAAGATGGAGATCTTGTTTATGTCTTTAAAAGAAGTAAGCTCAGTAGGAGCAAATATTGGATGAGGTACATTCTGCACTGTTTTCTATCGTTACATCAAAAACGGACATCAAAAACAATTTGCAAAGCAGTGACAAGTAGAAAAAAATGAAATTTATTTCATTTCTAAGTTGTTACTTACTCTTGTTTCTTCAGAGAAAAGAGTCACCAGTCGCTATATTATTATGTTCACATGGTTACGTCTAAAGTCACCAGCCCAAGTGACCGAGCGGTCTAAGGCGTTATGTCTGCGCAGTATGCTTACTTGGAACCTGGATTCGAATCCCGACCACGGCAGTTTGTCAATTATTAAGAAAAAAAAGGGCAGTTAATTAACTAAATTTTCAGCGTATGGACAAAAACGAAGTAACTGGCTATGCTTGAGAAGGTTTTCTGCAGTTTCCTTCACGAACTCAAGATGAATATCGGCACATTTTCTATCATAGTCGGATGCAGCCGCATATCCTACCAATTCCTAGTCTATACACAAAAATTTCTTCCACTCCACTCACATCCTCACATCCTTAGGCATCACAATGGACCTTATGGTCAAAGTGTAGCCCGTCCAAGACAGCCTCTACCATCTATTTGTCTACTTCTAAAGTTAATTCATCGACTTAATAAAAATCGACAAACTTAATGCCAGACAAAGTACAACCTTAACAGGTGTAGACGCCTGAAATTTTGCACAGGAGTTCCTTATAGAACGTAGGGGAGCACTAAGATGTAATTTTTTAAAATTTATCCCCTAAAAGGTTAAATAGGGAATGAAAGTTTGCACGGAAGTTCATCGTTTTTAAAATAAGATATATGGAAATTCCGGTTAAGGTTTCTGTTTATAAATAGAAGTCAGCTGTATCAGCGTTTTTAAAGTCAAAGTTATTTTTTCATATGTTAGGTCCTTAAATGTATCTATTATCTGTGTATTCGGGTCTTCATCTTTTTGAAGATATTGATCGAGGAGTTTTCGGTAATAGGCATTTATTGGACATATCTAACATGAAGTGGAAAATTGTTTCATGTACTCTCGGGCAACACACTTCGCACAGCTCTTGCTGATTTATTTTGTAATGGGAGTTATAAGCTGTAAGTTTGATCATATAAAAAAAGAGGAAAAACTAATGTATAGAATGAATACATGAATCAAATTTTATTTTTAATTGGAAAAATAAAATCGTACTTGAAATAGGAATTGTTTTTGTTCTTCATTTTTCGTTATTGTCAGCTCTAATTTTCTCAATTTGTTTAATTCTTTTCTCTGCAACATCGTTCACAACATGTAATATTTTTATGATTTCTTTACCATGGTTGAATCAACTGAGCTATTCACCTATTCCAAGGCTCTGGATGAGTTTTAAAGTAATATGTTTTTATTTTGAATCTGTCAAACACTTTTTGTGATTTTCTTCCAATTAGCTTTAGCATAATCGCGTTTAAAAACGATGAAACTTTATTTTAAGGTAAATTTAATTTTTTAGGCGTATTAGTGGCCTTTTCACCTCCATCTCCTTCACTTCTCCATCTTCAATACGTTCAAGAAGTTTTTGAACAATATGTAACTTTGTCTCACTATTACATAGTTAAGTGATTAACAAATTTACCAACTATGGCTTCTGATATAGTTTTATTAAACTTTTGAATAGTCTTGTTATTTTCTTAAAAACTTAATGTCATTTAAAGGAATCATTTCACAGTTGGAAGCCGAAAATTTTATAATGAAGCAGTTAAGTTCTACCAGCGATTTTCCACTAGACTTGTAAACTTGAATTCATTTCTGAAGAAAAGTATTTTGAGACTATATATTCCTTTAGTCATCCAAATGGTATACTCCTGGTTTTTTGAATTTGATACCTCCGGGGGGGGGGTGTAGCTTTAGCCAAAAAAATTATGGTTAAGGCTAGAAATTCTTTATAGTCATTTCTAGGGAATGTCTCATTCATTCTGTCATCACAATATGTCAAAACTGTTTCAACGTGATTTTTTAAAATGTGTTGGACGGTAGTTTGAGATAATCCGATGGTGAAATTTTATCTATATTTATTTTATTCCAATGATTTTAAAAATTGTTTTAACAACGGATAGAATTATTTCATAAATATGATGTCGATAACCAAAAATATGTTCAATGTTCAATTTTTCTTTCTACTAAAGAACATTGAACTATTGAATCTACCCTCGTTTGAAAGAGTCGTATCAAAAACAAATGCTACAACACTATTTGTTAATCCCCAGTTTTCAACAACTTCATAATCTGCTGAAGCTATTACTATACCAGTACCTGCAAATATTTCTGGGACTCCTTATAATTTATAAACAATGTGTGATGTAGCGATTATTGCTAACCTATCGATCTTATTTCCTGTTACATTTTCCAACATTATCCCAGTGAAATGTTACTGTTGTTGTGGGGAACATCAGAGTTTAAAAGAAGTCATTTTCATGATTTTGACTAGATGGTTATTTATCAAACCTATTAAATTTAGGTGTTATCAAATAATTATGTTATAATATGGTGTCTTTGAGATATAAAATCAAACTTAAAACTAACAGAATTAAAATTAAAATAAAATGCCTCCTCCAACAAACAAAAAATGGGACGTCTGGAGCAAAGCACAATCACACCTATCGAACACGTGGAGCCTAACAAACACAATGTGATAGCGAATAAGATATTTCCGCCGTTAGATCGGCCTCAATGGAACCATTTCTTGAAAATAGAGACGATATAACACATAATAAAACCACTGAAGCAATTTGACAACTAGTTATAAGGAACCCTAATATCATGTCTCAACCAACATCTTCAGGAGCTTAATTTCAAGAATCGATTTGAACAACCTTGGCAACCAATCTAAAGATGTCTGTAGTAATCCTACAACACATGAATATTCTTAACTCAAATCTTCCAAATATCTTTACAGAGGAAGATGGGGTTAAATGGAGATTTAATATGGATGCTACGTAATTTCTAAACAAAATCCCGGAATGTAAAGGTGAAAATTCAAGTGATCTGATACTTTTTCTATCCAAGAAACAGGAAACACGTGGATAAAATGTAACCACGTGGTCCAAATTATCATCGACGTTGATAACCGAAACATCTGGATACTTCAGAGAATAGTGGATAAATGCTTTGCAACTCCATGGCAACTGATTTTTTCATACAATGATACTTGTGTTCTGTTTGTGTCTGATTTGTGGCTCCCCCTAGAAAAATAAATTTGTTAGTTGAAGATCCTGTCTCATTAACAGGAGCGCAACAGACTAATTTACAAAATATTAAATCAAAATTTTCTCATGTTCTCACCGATACCATAGGATATACGGATCGCTACCCAATGGTGATTCAATTAAAAAATCCAAATCCTATAAAGAAATCACCTTATTTTCTAAACCCACCTAGGGTCAAGGTGCTTCAAGAACTATTGCAGGGTCTTTTGAAAAACGGAGTAATTGAGAAAAGTCAATATTGATCTCTTGCGTTCGTGTTAATGAAACCAAACAAGAAACCACGGCTGGTAGTGGATCAGCGGATGCTACTCTTAAGAAGCTGAAGGAGTAGATGCGGTTTCGTACATGTTGAAAACTGATCAACGATAATCATAAAACTTTTAAATGTGAAATGTTTAAAATTCATTGTATGGCTTTGGGTATTCAGGTATTCACTTCGCCATACCGGCTTGCGTCTAACGCTTCAGAAAGAGTAAACCGAAATCTCGTTAATAACCTTAAGATCCTTCTGAAAACGAGTACCGCTTCCCATTAAAAATAGGATAGTGCGCCTATGTTTAGTTAGTTTAGTTAATTAACCGCCCCATAGAAATTATATTCAGTTTTCGTACCACTAGCGTCGCTAGTTTTCTGTTTGCACCAAAGTGAATATTGAATAATAAATAGAAGTGAAATAAGTAAGCAAACATTTTAATTTTGAAGAAAACAAATATACTAACAAAAAAATTTAAAAAAATTAGCAATTTGTTTAAAGTATTATAAAATAAACATTCACATTATACATCTTTGTGGTTGTTCCATTGATAGTAACAACTGCCCTAAACTGGCTCATGGAGAACGGTCCTTACTCCTATGCTCGCTTAATTTATAACTCCGTTGATCCAGAGAAAGTTGTCAACACTCTAGAAGCAAAGTCTTGAATGCAAACCTACACACCAAAGAGTGGCGAATTATTAATAGCACGAAAGACAATTTGGGGCACATCATCTTGCTGAAACACAACGGATCTAAGATTGATTCAAGACCGAGGGTTTAAATTGTACCTCAGGTTTGGTATAATGAACCTTAGATCATTCAAAGCACAAGAGGGCAACAATGCTAGCTCTTCAAGTGCTGCAAATAAACCTGCAGCACAGTAAGACAGCCTCTGCTGTCTTCGGCCAAAAGGTGCTGGCAAGGGAAATTTATACAGCCCAAGTCCAAGAACCTTGAGCTAATCAGATTCAGGGTTTAGGAAATGCTGGGGTACAAATTATAAATAACAAAACTCTAGATGCGAGGAAGAGCATCAATGTCTTGCCGCTGATAGATCTTTCTCGCTGTAAGAGAGACCTTACAGCGGTAAAACTAAAATACAACATGGGAAACGAAACTGGATTGGTAATTATCGCTTCGGTCTACCTTCTCTATGATGTATTTACTCCACCACCAACAATAGAGATGATAGACCTGATCCAATATTGCAAGGCAAAAATCCACCAATTGATTCATTTGGACCAGGCAAGGAGACCGAACTCCATATAAACAAATGGCTACCAAAAATAAGATGATAGTAGTTCCTTTTGCACCGGAGACAGTGGAGGGGGAACAAGGTGCCAGTTTTAATTGAAAAACATGGTGTATTTATTTAGTATTACTAAAGTCATTTGCAGCAAAAGTACGTAAGCATTATTTTATAATTTTTTAAAACAAATTGCAAAATTTCTTTAGTTTAAAGTATATTTGTTCACTTAAAAATTAAATTGTTTGCTTGCTTATTTCACTTCTATTTATTATACAATATTCACTTTGGTGCAAACGGAAAACTAGCGACGCAAGTGATACAAAAACTAAATATTATTTGTATCATTATGTTGACAAATTTTATCGATTCTCCCACTTGAGTTTCGGGCTCTTGATCTAGTCTCCATGAACTGATCATTGGATGCGATGCAAAAACTCATCCTACTGCATGGGGGAGTACCAATATTAATGCAAGATAACCACTTTGATTATATTATAGCTAAGAACTAAGATATAGTTAATTCAGGCCACAAGCCGACTTCTATTCACAGAATTTGGCAGGAAGTCATAGATGTAATACTATGAGTACTTATGAAATCAATGGAAAAATCAAGAAGTGGCTAGTAACTAGCTCCGGGAACGATACCCGCGAAACATAATCTAGACTCATTTTCTGGATTCGGTGGCAATAAATCCTTCCCACAAACAATTTAACTAAAAGCTCCTAGCGACTGGAGATGAGCGGCGAGTACCATCAATCGCTGAAAGATCGAATGCGTAATAAACTCATTCGACCCCTATAAAGCACTTGGACTAGACGGGATATACCCAGTGCTTTTACAAAAAGGTGCAGAGCATCTTTTAATGCTTCTAGTTGTGATGCTTACCGATCACTGCAGACTCAAAAGATATCTGCCCCTCATGAGGCTAGAGGGCAGTATTGTCTATCCTGACTGTACCGGGACGGATGATATGCTCTTTCACCTTAAAGCCAGATTGAGGTAGACCACAAAAAAATGAGGAAATTTGAAGTAAGACAACTAAATTGGAGCTGTATCCTGTCATTCGCAAAGAAGACGAGTGGGTTTGACAACGAACGCAGGGCTAGAGGAAACGAAAAAGGCGTGGTATAGGATAGAGGTGGCTGAGGGGATGGGTTAGGGCTCACTAAAAAGGGCCTACGAAAGCCTTCTTGCTATGCTTCAGCCTTCTCTTTTCTCACAAGTACTACTACACGATATTTCAGAAAACAAAAAGGTTCGCCTTCAAAAGTTGTGACGTCTATGTAAGGACCAAGTTTTTTTAACAAAAATGAGAAAACGATTTACATTATTTATTGGATAAGTTTCTCAGATGCAGAGTATTCAAATTTTACCAATCATTTTCTAATTTTCGTTAAAAAAACTTGGTCCTGACATTGATTTCAGTACTTTTGAAGGCGAAATTTTTTTTTTCAGGGACAGCTAATGTTTTTTCTGGGATATACTTTTTTTGTGCGAAAACTTGGGTTCTCTCACATAATACTGAGGCTATCTCTCGATGCACTTACGCTGAACAGGATGCAACTGCGGAAGGTTCCCAGACTCATTACCGGGCATTATCCATGAATAACTAAAATCTCAAAAGAATTAATAGTCCAGTATAATCTACGTTAAATAAAAATAAATAGAAAAAAACTTATAGTTTTGAAAATTCGCCAAAATGTTCTTTGGATCTTCCTCTTGAACATATCCGAAAACACCATATGGAGGGGGGGGGGGAACAGGCCTGGATGTTGGATACAGGATGTTGGAGACCACATCTTTCCAGTTATCTCTATCCATGGCTGTCTCTTTTAATTCATAAACGTTGTTGGCATTTGTGAATCTTTTGATCGTAGAAAGCCATGTTGTGCGTTTTCTTCCTCTTGAAATCCAGCCTTCCAGTTTTCCAAGTAAAATCAGCTTCTCAATTTCAAATTGTTTGCCTCGACATATATGATCAAAAAAATCCACAATTCGTTTTTTAATTTCCAGCACTAAACACCTTTTGTAATTTACACGGGCAAAAATTTCTGTATTTGTTAACATTTCAGTCCACTTTATTTTTAACATTCGTCTAATGCACCATGTTTCGAACGCGGCTAGCCTTTTTTCACTAACACACTTAAATACTCATGTTTCACAAGAATACAGTAAAGCTGACCATACATATGTTTTTAGCATTTTAAATCTGTTACTGAAAATTATATGACGATTAGTTAGATAGGTTTTTAGTTTCATGAAATTGATTTTAGCCATTGCAATTCGTTTCTTAACT
The DNA here is from genome assembly GCA_963920215.1 of Nineta flava. Taxonomy (NCBI): domain Eukaryota; kingdom Metazoa; phylum Arthropoda; class Insecta; order Neuroptera; family Chrysopidae; genus Nineta; species Nineta flava. Next base: position 58,015,645 of record OY986040.1, on the reverse strand, counting down.
TCAATCAACTGATCATTATTAAAAGTAATAATTTTTTCCAAATAACTGGTTTGGTTAACTTGTTTTATTTTATTGTTTTTATAAAGTATATTTGCGTTTAATTGCACAGGATCTTTACTAAATACTATACATGATGTTTTTTTTATGTTTAATCTTAAGCCATATTGCTCGCTAACTACAGCCACTTTGGAAATAAGAGTTTGCAATTCTACTTCACTTGAACTCAATAACACTGTGTCGTCTGCGTATCTCAGATTGTTCAATCTAACACCGTTATATTTAACACCAATATCTATACTTTCCAGAGCCTCATTAATGATGTACTCGGCATAAACATTGAAAAATATTGGGGAAAGAACACATCCCTAGCGTACATCCTTTTCAATTCTAATGTTCTTAGTATTTTCACACATAGTATTAACTTGAGGTGTTTGATTCCAATATAATTTTTGTAAGATGTTAATTATTTTTTTTTATCATTATACAACCGGTTAAGTGTATCAAAAAGAATTTCATGTGAAACATTATCGAATGCCTTCTCGTAGTCTATAAAGCAAGCAAATACTCGTAAATTGTTTTCGGTAGCGCGCTCCACTAGAATGTGTAAACAAAAAACTGCTTTACGAGTGCCCACTCCTTTTTTAAAACCCGTCTGAGTGGGGCCTATTTCAGCTTTTAAAGTTGTATTTATTCTTCGTAGCACGATTTTTAAGAAAACTTTTGTAATATTAGATGCTAAACTAATAGTTCTGTAGTCTGAACATTCATTAGCGTTAACTTTTTTTGGCAATAAAACAAAGTTTGATTCAAGCAGTTTTTCAGGAAGTTCTTCTCTCTCAAACATTTCATTGCATTAATTTCGAAGTTTACACATGCTGTTTGAATCCAAGCACTTTAGATATTCAGCAAACACTTCATCTTCTCCACAGGCTTTACGCATTCGAAGTTCTTCAACAGCTTTTTCAACTTCTTCTAGCAATATTGGTAGACAAAGAGAATTAGTAGTATTTTCCAGTAGCCAAGCATCACGCGATTCATCCTTGATGGTATCTGCAACATATTCCAGCCATCTATTCACAATTTCCACGTTTTCAGTTAAGATCTTCCCATCTTTATTCTTTAAGTTGCCTTTTACATGTGAGCAAGATATTACACACATGCTCTTTATTTCCGTATGCAATTTATGCGGATTATTGAGTTTTCCATACATTTCAATATTGTGGCATTTTTTATCCAACCATGCATGTTTTGCTTTCTTTATTTCATTTTTAATTTGTTTGTCCTTGAGTTTTTATTGGGTAGCGTTATTTTAAAGTGCTTTCCTTTTTATCATTAACATTAAAATCTCTTCGGTCATCCATTCCTTTTCGATTTTTTTGTCGACTAACAGCTCCTCAGCAGCGGATTTGATTTTTGTTATAAAAGAATTGAATTTATCATTTAAATTTTATTCCACACAAGTATTCTTATCATATTTCTCAAGACTACTTTGAACCTCAAGAGGAGTTTGAACTCAAGCACCTCTCTGATTTACATCAAATAATTTTTCCAAATTAACTTTTTTATTTTTATTATTACTCATTTGAGTTATTTTGAATTTTATCTTCATTCTGACACTTAAGAGAGTATGATCAGAATTAATGTCTGCTACAGGTAGTGTTTTAGTAATTTTCATGGCGTTACTATATCTACTGCTGATTAATATGTAATCGATCTGGTTTCTGATTATGTTATTTGCCGTGTTGCCAGGTGCCTTCCATGTGTATAGTTTTTTACAGGTTGATCAAACCAAGTATTCATAACAATTAGTTCGTGTCGATTGCAAAATTCAGCTTGAATATCACCTCTTAACTTTCTTTTACCTAGTCCATATGGTCCAATCGCTGGTTTGTCTTCACCTTTTCCGATTTTTGCATTAAAGTCACCCATCAACACAGTACAATCACGATTATTAGTAAGTGCAATAATATTTTCCAGCCTGTTGTAGAAAATATCACACTCCTACTTAGAACAGTCAGACGTAGGTGCATATATTTGAATTATATTAGTACATACGGGTTTTGTATTTAATTCTATCATAATAATGCAATCGGAATCATAGACAGAACCAATTATTTTAGATTTCAATATATTACTTATTACGATTGCACCATCTCCAAAAAGAGTTGCCCCCCCCTGAGTATATCATGGTAAAGTTTTATTTGGAGATTTCCCCCGTACCAGTCCATCGAACCTCTGATACATCTAGAATATCCAGCCCATTTTCTTCCATTTCCAGTAAAAGAATGTCTAATTTGCCGGCTTGATATAAACTACGAACATTCCAAGTACCAATATTCAAGTAAAAATTATTTAACAAACTTGAATAAATATGTATCAAATTAATTATATATTTTTTTGTTTCAAAATAATTTTTGTTTCAAAAAAATTTTTAATTAATATGCAATAATTATTTGATTTCTTTGATATTTTTAAAGTATGATTTTATATTCATTCCTTTTCAACTTTTGACAAAAAAAAAACCTTCAATATCAATTTGAGGAAGGAAACAAATTCAATATCAATTTTTAATTCCCTTTTAATTACTTGATTTAAAAAAAAACTTTTAAAGATAAAAAAAAAAAATAAATCATCTAAGATCTGTTTGTTTTCTTTTTAGCAATTTGAATACACAAAAAAACTCCTCTCTTGAGGAGAAAAATTTTATCATCTAAAATATTTTTCGTAATATTTTTTTTCTTAATATGTTTCTATTTTATAATTAGAATATGTGTTAGATCTAGAAAAATTATACTCAATAATTTTCGATACAACAAAATCTTAATGTACGTACACATTAGTTCTTAATAGAACTAATGTACGTACACATTAGTTCTTCGCTCTTCATGAACGGCGCTTGTTGTTGATTGCCGGTCGTTTGGGACGCAAGTTCTCCATGCCTTTGACCCCCAATCGATCCGGAAGTGTTTGGCCGAATACCTCGTTCCCCACACTCAATCTTCCCAGATTCCCATTGACGGCGGTCCTTGCACTGACCGGCTTCAAGAGACCTCCATGTATCTTCGTGGGAGGCACTGTATCCAGTACATATATTCCCGCTGGTAAACTTCTCAGTACCCTGTAAGGTCCTTTGCATTTCAGTGCCAATCCACTATGGACACCTTCCACCTTACTGCTGAGCACTTAATTGCGCATCCAGGCGGACCTTCAAAAAGGAGCGCTGTTCAAACCTATAACAGATTCCGATACTCGACACAAAAAAAAAAAAAAAATTAGTCAAAGTTTTACTAAATATTGTCAATTAGAACAACATGCACTTTTAGAAGAAAAAGAAAATTTAAAAAAAAAAACAAAGGACTTGATGAAAATCAAACCTGATGTTTTATTTGATTTCAAAAGAAATAATTTTAATTTAATTTTTTTTTCAATAGTTTTTAATTTTTACAATGGTATGTCAATTTTTAACTCAATTGAATCGAACAATTTTTTAATTAATCTTGATTACTACAATACAATGTCAATTTTTAAGTTTAATCTGAATCGAACAGAAATCAATTTTAAACAAACTTTAAATTAGGTCAGGCTCCGGCTTAATGTACCACCAGAATAACATGTTTAGACTAATAAAAAAAAAAATTTTTTTACAGAACGAGGGGCCCCGGCCAGTCTTTACTACCCCAACACCCCCGTAGAGCTTTGATCACATCTACTTTATTACCACTTAGTGTTTCTGTACTACCTTTTTTACTCCTTCTCAGCACAACTTAGGTACCCCTGTATCCCGTATTGCTCAACCAAGTATTCTTAGGACCACTAATTTATTCGTAACTTATACAGTAAATAAAAGTATGTATGTGTGGCAATAAATGTTATTAAAAGAATATGAGACAGGATATAGACAGCAACCTGCGATTATCCTTTTTTTGCTCAAGGTTAATAATGAGATACAATCGGGTATAGACAATGGAAAAATCAAAATTGTTTTAAAACGTTTGTTGGACAGAACCATCGTAAATTAAAATTTGATTCTTTTGGCTCATGGAATGTCGAAAAATCGTGCATAGCTGCTCACGCTATAAATAAAACCATAAAATTTATAAATCTAATTTCAAACTGTCAAATATCTGCACAACCCTGAATTTATAACGTACGCATTTATAAATTACAAATAACTGATCCAGGAATTGGACATTTTGAAATTTTAATCTCATAATGGTGAAATTGGAGGTGATACGAGGTTCTTTTTGTAGGTAAGTGACATAAATATTATCAAGGCTATTTGCTATAATTAACGAATTCAGTATTTCAACGATTTTAGAAAATAAACCCTCAAAATGAAGAAATAGAGAATGAGTAGTTATATGACGATCTATTTCTCATTAAAGTAAGACGTATAAATATACCGAAGGCTAGAATACACCGACGCTTCCCTGGGGCTAGAAGGCTAAAATACATGACACATATATTTTTGTTGGTATTGTCATGTATTGTCAGCATAGCCCGAAAAAATCCGGAATGCAAATATAAAGAGAAAGTTACTTTTTCTGAATTCATTCGCATTACGTCGCAATATTTTTGTGAGTATTATACGGAAATGGCAGATATACGGAAAAAGTGACTTTTTGTTAATTCAATCCCATTTCATTTAAATTTGTAGTTGATGAAATTAATTTTATGCAGAAATTCATTCCCTAGTTTTCCTTGGATTTACGGGAAAATAGTTAGAAAATATATGCTATATTGAATACGCATGCATTAGCCGAATGCGACACTATCAGTTCGTTTTTTCATCGTAAAAAGTGGTTAGTAATATCTAAATTGGAAAAATTATCAAAATTAGTGCCTATTCTTAGATTATAAGGATCATCTTATCAAATTCCATGCATGTTACTGACAGGTCTAGAGGATTAGAGGGAAAGGTTTAGATGACAGGTCTGTTGCTTAAAAATTAATAAAGTATATACATCTATAAACAAGCTACCACCCCCTTGTAATGCTCCACTTGAAAACCACATCAGCCATCTAAACTAGGGATGTTGCGAATATTCGCATCCGCATCCACAGCCGCGAAACTTGCGCATTAATTTGAGCATCCGCATTCGCAATAATAAATGCTCTTTGCAGATCTTTTGCGGATGCGGATGTTGCTTATATTTTTAGCATTTTTGTTTAGCGACATTGCTCCTTATTAAACATAACGCACATTTCAATTTTGCATAATGCAATTTTAAATTTTAATACAAAAAATTTGATTATGATATAAATTAGAGATTATTACCATCTTTTTCCTTTATTCATTGTTGCCAATGTGCAAAACTACATATTGAGTTAAGTGTAAACAAATTGTAATGACGAGTCGACGCTAACACAACCCACTAGTTAAGTTTTAAGTAGTTGTAATGTAGACACCGCAAAGTCTGGAACCTTGCCTGTTTTGAACTAACCGTTTTGAGTTCATTGTGATACCATTTCGGTCATAATAAAGTCGTAAAAGTTATAAATTGTCGCACCTGTGGAAAACTATTGGAAAATTAACGTAAATCCGTCACACGTCGAAATTGCTAGAGGTTTTGTGAGCTCATGTGATACTCATCAAGGAAGACAACAAGGAACACGAGGTTAAACTACAGAATTTGTCAAGTGAGTTAATTTTTCCTAGCCTTCTGTTTGTTTTGAATTGCCCAGCGACAGTCCTTTTCGTTAAATCCCGAACATTCTTGTATCTAAATTAACGATCTCTTTAAAAAAAACTTGAAATAAATCCGCATCCGAATGTGAATGTGAATGTGAACCTCAAAATATCCACATCCGCGGATGTCAAAAATTTCGCAACCGCAACATTCCTTATCGAACATCCCTTAACGAAAAAATGTTCATACACGCGAACTAATCGATAATGATGGAGAACCAGAACTAGTTAACTTGGTTGATATAATATATGAGGATGAAGAAAAATACTGGTTATTACAAATAACATAATCCGGAAAATAGCTGGAAAATGAAATTTTCAGTTAACGTATTTTTCCATGTTTGAATGAATGATAAAGGGGGGAAATTGGTGTACTGAAACCTATAAGATCTATTGTTATCGCCCATATGGCCCCTTACAAGGAGTAGTCTCGTCTTAGGGCACCTCGTTCAGCCCTGTTTTCTTCAGGAAGTAAAATATCTGGATTGGATCTAAGGATTGTAGCTTTCCTGCATGAATCTGGATTTCTGCGCAATATATGGGTTAGAAAAATATTTGCATTGATTGAAAATTTTAATTAAAGGGTTTTGAATTAAAAAAAAGCATTTTTTCCGTATCTCTGTAGTTTTTCGAAATTTTCTGAGGTATGCTGTAACTGAGTGGCAAATAACGAAAATCCTAATCGTCAAGATAATGCTAAAAAAACTATATGTGCCATAAATTCCCATGGGGGGAAAAAGTGTGGTTTGATAATAGTAGCTTTTGGTCTAAAGTGGGTTTTAGCATTTTATCATGTGGTTTAGCCACTTTAAAAGTTATATGCCTGCACATGAAGGGTGAATGCTCTGAAAGAGACCATTCGAGCCCATCTCAGTGCTGGTATCTGTTGGCCAAATATCTGAGGCTGTTCTTAAAATTGGAACCGGAGAAATTTCTAAAGTAGATGGAAAGTAATTATACCTTGTAGGCATCATCCTCACTTCATATTATCCCCCGTGGCTTATAGTATGGTACACTAGTCGATGTAAACTTTGTGGTAGGCGCGTTTAGCCATCCGATGAAAGTTTTAAAGATATTTAATTCTCCTGACCTCGCCAGGCATAAACTTCGTCTCAATCTCATCACGAATTATGTTTAATCTCAAGTTACCCAAATTATGTAGCGGTACCAATTTAACTGTCTTCCATATCTCTATAGACACATGCTTGCGTTGCTTCTAACGGACTCTCCAAAGGCATCTTTTTGATTATCAAATAATGCTCTAAGATTAGCTCCCCAAGCAAGCTGATAATTTTCAAAAAGCACAAAACAATAAACCTTAAGAAGATTACAACTAACAATAACAATATCATTGTTATCATTCAAAGATTACCTATTTATAATTATAAATTACTGTTGTTTAAAAAAAACGAAAATATTCAAATCCACGTGGATGGAGTTGCATGTAAAAACTGATATAATAATATTTGCTTTCTCTTTATAAACTTCTAAAATCAATAGGTAGTGTAATTAGGTAAACGTATCGATAAGTATATTAAATTATTAAGAAGCTATAAACGAAGGCGCCGAAATCGTCACTTCAGGTATAAAAATAAAAATTTTGCTGTGCTCTATATATAATTTATTTATTTATTTAAACATCCACAAAAATAATTACTATCCTTTTTGTTCCAAAATTTCTACTAAAATCATATTGAATATAATTATACAGAAACAGAACCAATACCCCATATTTATATTTATAAGCGGTTCAATAAAAATATCAACAATCTTATTTTATCGATTGAATAGTAAATATTTGCACCTAAAAAGATGATGTGTGATTAAGAAATTATACAGAAGAGATTATAGTTACTTTTGATCTAATATGTAATAAAAATACACGGGACCACATAAATATTTATTTAACAGTATAACAAGATTGGAATTGGATGGATAATTATATATACATGATGTGTTTATATTTGTTAATAACTTTCTTAGTTCCAGACGATTGAATTTTCGGTATTTTAACAATGATAATAATTTAATATAATTATAATTTTTGGGCCGTATTAGTGAGACGGTGATCTACAATCACAACAAATAATGAATATAATAATGTTTAGCCGTATTAAAGTAGATATATTTTGCAGATACATAGAGTCGGGTCCCACTTTTCGGACACGTATGTCATCAAATTTTTTAAGGCCGGATATGTAGATTGATAAATTTAAAAAAATTCAATAAACGGTTAAATATTTGAATGATTTTTGTTACGTCAATATTTTAGCCAATAATAGCAAAAAATTTCAAAAATACTGCACCAACAGGGACTTTTGATTAATGATACGAGCTAGTGAGATTCATAACCTCGTTTGAAATTAAATTTCAGTGCCACAGTATACTAAAAAATTTGTCCCCATTATCTGACTTGGTTTAGGGAATAAACATGTTAAAATATACCTTGTTTATTTACAATATACTGACTATAAAAATTACGAATTTATTCTTTGGAAATAGTATTTCTTAAGAAACACTGTAGCTGAAAGTTTAAATAAGTTTTTGAATCACCGTTTTAAATGACTTATCTAACGTTCGCATCGATCTGGCTTCTCTAAAAACTTTATTCAAAGCCAAGAAAATAGATTTTTGCAAATGTTGGTATTTACTTTTATTAATTGAAATGAGAGGGATGGAAATTAATGTTATCAACAGTAAATTTAAGTTTGTTAAATTTGAAGGACAAATAGTCTGTCCCTTCTTTATTGCTAAAATTACTGTTTGCAGAGATATGAAGAGGGTAATTTTATTCTAGTAAACTTCATTCTACAACCCCGACCCGTAAATTTTGGAAAAGACAGGAGGTGAATTATAATTATATGCATAGTTGTTTCTAGCGACTTCATCAATTGTTAACGCATTAAAACTTCTTGCGTGTTGTCCTGCAGGCGTCTTAGCGGCTTTGGCAATTACGTGGTTATCAGATAGCATGCGGTTTAATGCGGTCGTGAATAATGCAACCAATTCGTTGTGCTGATGGAAAAACATTTGGAGTTGTTGCACAATTGGTCTTTTCACCGAATTGTTGTGTGCACAACGCTGATCGACTTGTCTTGTTGAATCGCCCATAAAATAAATTTGCAAAAATTTGTAGTCACTAACCCGCGTTCGCAATAAGGAACATGTTAGATGATATATTTGACCCTGAATATGCAAAGGTAAACATATATTTAATAGATGTAATATAGGATATTGTATAGCGAATTGCTTGTACCACCATCAACTTTTTTAAACACATGCCCTTCTTTCTGCTTTTGGCAATTTACCGAGCAACAAGTGTACTTTAAGCCATTTTGATATGTGTCACATGTCGTTGCGAAATAGTAAAATTATTTTTATACGTTCATGTATACGGATGTCACTTTCGAAGTAGCCATTATTTTACCATACATAAGGACGTCACTATCTATTACTTTTACAACTAAAAACATTTATTTTTCTGTCCATTATGTAAATTCTTGCTCGCGCATTGTTGTTCAATTGTTTATTGTTTTTGATCCGAGTTTACTTTATACGCTGCTGAGTTCGGACGTTTACTCTTCTTAGGAGCGTCAAGCTAAAAACACTCTCTTTATGTGTGGCAATATATATATTCTTCACTTAGTATCTGTTGAACTAATCGATTACTAAGTCACAATTGTTCTTGACACTACGAATGTAATTTGACATTGTTCATGAAAATCGGTTAAGGCTGCGAAACTGATAAATTTAAATTAATTAGGTATGTTAGATATTTTTCTGTAAATAGTTTTAATACAATTTTAGATTAGTAAATCTAATGTATATATTTTTATGTAATTTTTTTACTACTCGGTCAAGTAATTATTCTGTTTACTGGATAACCATACTGATTATTTAGAATACTATTATATATCAATACTTCGTTTAGATGATAAATTAAAAAACATTTGACGACACATTTTTTAGCGAATATATATATATATATATATATATATATATATATATATATATATATATATACATAGATATATATATACCACATTTTCTTCGAAAATTCGCTAAAAAATGATTAAAAGTTCAATTCAATAAAATATGAACATTTGATTAAAAATTATCACTATAAGCTTCTGAGATGTGATTAAAAATTTAGCTATCATATAATAAGAAATAAACAAATTGCATCTCGTAATTTCACCAATATTAATTAAGTAAGTACTCCAAATAATTCATATTTTTTAACCCGACTTCAAAAAGGAGGATGGTTCTCAATTCGCCTGTATTTTTTTTTATATACTTATGTTTCCTTTAAACAGCTTTAAAAATTATTACAGTTCCAGCCATTACATTCTCTTGGATATAGCTACTATAAGTATTAATGAATGTTTATGTGTGTTAAATAACAATCTTTCAAAGAAGTAAGTAATAACAGTAACATAATGTAGAATCGATCAATTGTTATTATTTGTATATACAGTGTTTGTATTTTATTTTTATTGTGCTATTTAATGGCAATTTATAAATTAATTATGTTAATATTGCATAAATAAAATAGACAGAGTCACGTAATTCATCGTTGGTGGAACCTCGTCTTATAACTGTGCTTAGCACGCGGACAAATTTTACACAAGCCAGATCTATACAACGATGTGTAAGGCAGTGAACGTAAGATTAAAAATTTACAATCCCAACTAGTTATGGGATTCCTTAGGTCGCTTTGAAAAAATGGAAGGTGGTATCTATAGGAAATCCCACGGAATTATTCTCTATATTCTACTCAGGTTTTGTTTAAATTTTAGAATTAACATTGAGTATTCGATTTTAAAATCTGTATGTGTTTAAATTTCTCAAGGTGCATGGCAGTTGCTTTGTACATCCGGACTTAGATCACTTCTAATACTACGTTATTACAGTTTCCACTAAATTGATATGGAATTTCGTTGATCTAATAAATCTTAGATAGATAGATTGTAGAGGCTGCCCTGGACGGGCTACACTTCAACCATAAGGTCTATTGTGATGCCTAAGGATGTGAGGATGTGAGTGGAGTGGAAGGAATTTTCGTGTATAGCCGACTATGATAGGAACTATGCCGATATTCGTCTGGAGTTTGTGAAGGAAACTACAGAAAACTTTCTCAAGCATAGCCCGCTACTTCGTTCTTATCCATACGCCGACAGTCAATTAACCGCCCCATGTTTCCTATAATTGACAAACTGCCGATGTCGGGATTCTAACCCATAACCTCCCAGTTTCCAAGTGGCCATACTGCGTAGACATAACGCCTTAGATCGCTCGGTCACTTGGACTGGTCTAATAAATCTTTGCGGAACAACAAATTCATTAAGTTATTGCAACATGTTGTGTTTATCCATCTACGCAATGTGAATTAATAACAATCAAAGTAGTAACGCACCAGTGTACTCAGGTAATTATTCATTCATTAATTGTCGTATTAGTGGTTGATCTTTAAAACCCAGATTGGTTCAATTTCATGGAAAGAAGGTTTCATTCTTCAAGCGGTCGTTCAAGACTTTTGTGTGCCAACCTGGTGATGGCACTGATGGTGGTAATCGTCATCGTAATTCTGACGGCAAACGATATTATTTGAAGCTTGTTGGTAATAATGACCGTGATTAGATGTCGTGTATCCTTGACTTGCGCAGGAAAAGGATGTGATACCGATTAGCTTTAATCTGTAGATCAATCCGTAATTAATTATTTTTCAATCCGTATTTAATATCAAAAATGGTTCCCTGAATTTTTTATTAAAAAATATTTGCTAACATATGATATTTTAATTTTTTTATAGCCTTTATTATGTAGGATGTGACCCAGTCGTCAGAAACAAAAACAACAATAATGACGACCATAGACATATAACAAACATACAACATTCAATAAAAAACTGCATTTTCGGAGTTCAAAACAGATACTGCCATAACAACGCCCGTTACGTACTCTAACCAACATACTCACCATGCTCAACAAAAGAGTGACAATGTCATTTTCAAGTGTGGCATTGTGTTATGTATATAGAGGTCGTGTAGCGCTAGCACTATATATTCAAAAATCCTTCAAACAATCATGGTTGTATAGTATACTACAATTTGTAAAAAAGTGAATACCAAGGGATTTTGACATACACCCTCCCAATTGATCTTTTACATAATTTATAAGATGATATAACCCCCTAGGCATAAGCAATTATGGCTATTATTTGCAATGCGGATCATTTATATATATATATATATATATATATATATATATATATATATATATATATATATATATATATATATATATATATATATATATATATATATATATATATAATACCTGCCCATTATATAATATAAATATTTGTATTTCAAATTATACCATTAAATTGTCTAGTAAAATACGCAAATGTTTAATGCAAGTAAAATAGGGTACTTCTGTTATATTTAAAACTTTTAAAAAGTCATTAAAAGGGCACAATTTTATGAATTGAAATATAAGTAGTGAGTCGAAAATTACCGCAATCGGTTACGAATTAGAAAATTAAACGTCCTGATTCATTCATTTCATTTATTTGATATAATAATCAATTAATTACATTTGAAAATTACAAAAAAAATAATAACAATAATAATAATTTTAAATTTCTACATTGTATCCACATAAAATAAAAATAACATTCTTAATAAAATAAAATAATTTCACAACAATTCTTAATAAAATAATTTACAATATTTGAAATAGATTAATGAAAATAAGAAAATTTCAAACAGATAAAGAGGCAAACAAAAACAATATTATCATTCAAGTTTAATACGTGGTAAATTCTATAAATTGGATTGACGTCGATTTAGGATGTATTTCAAGTATTCAATTATATAGCTCAGAGTTATTGGGTCATGCTCATTTAATATGCTAACAGACGAATACAGATTACATTTGTTAACCTTCTCTCTTAAGCATCCAGCAGTACCCTCACAATCCTCAATCAAATGTTCCACACTTTCGAGACCTCCACATAAAACGCACATACGTTCATCGTTCGCTCTTCTTGAATTCCATCGAAAACTATACACACGAAAATTGGCGATTATATACCTACCATCCCTGTCCACATTGTTCAAATATCTAGCACCCCCCTGATAGTGAGCCAATTGGCTATATAGTCTGAGACTACTCTTTGCATTTATGTCTATTAAAGAATTATGAATAGATCTCTCTAGTATTGTTTTTTTAATTAAATTTTTATTTACATTTTCATAAGACTCGATATTTAACTCTTGCATTTTAGTAGTAAATTGCAAATTTCCTTTCAGACACAGTTTTTGTAAGCCTTTGTCACTCTTCAATAGCCGTGAATAATAGCACAGGGCCTTTTGGATGCACATATCCTCAATCGATGTCACACTCAGCTCAATATTGACTACCGAATTAGGAGTCGACTTCGGGACACATAATATTTCTTTATAAAAATTATAGGCAAATGTATTCACAATTCTAAATTGATCCCTGCTACAGTTCAGAGCCCAGATTTCGCTGCCGTAAGTGATTATAGGTAGAATTAGTACACTGAACATGTTTAAAATCATCTTGAATGGAAATTCGTTGTATTTATAGACAAATTTTCGAATATTCATTAATGCACTTTTGGCCCTATTTTTTATATAATCAATGTGTAGACCCCATTTTCCATTATGGGTTAAAATTACACCCAAATACTGAAAGTATTTCGCATTTTCGATTTTGTATCCATTATAATTCCACACCTCTTTTGCTGAGATCCTACATCCATTACTTACTACCATAGTCCTTGTTTTATTTACATTCACAGATAAATTCCATTTCGTACAATAGTCTTCAACTCCTTTCAACATCCTAGTCATTCCGCCAACTGTTCTTGACAGTATCACAACATCGTCCGCGTATAGTAAAATCTTAATCTCCTTTCCTTGCACACATGGAGAGGAATTATTTATATCGTTCATTGAATCGTATAGATCGTTAATGTATATCAAGAAAAGAAGTGCAGACAAGTGACAGCCTTGTTTTAAGCCACGATATGTATTGAAAGTACGTGTTGTCGTATAATTACTCATCATAACGCAACAGTTTGAATTGGAGTATATTGATTGGAGTATGGCTATAGTATTACTGGCCAGGCCTATATTGGATAGTTTTTTCCACAGCATAGTACGATCAATTCTATCAAATGCCTTTTCAAAATCTATGAAACAGAGGTAAATTTTGGACCTTTTGATTAATAAATTACGGTCGATGATCGTTTTCAAAACTAATATATTATCCATGACCTCATATCCTTTTCGAAATCCTGCCTGATTTTCATTAATAATATTATTTTCTGTACACCATTGGTGTATTTGAGTAGCCAATAACTTGGTATATAATTTACTTATATTAGGCGTAAGGGTAAGTCCTCGATAGTTATCAGGACAGTTTATATTACCTTTGCCTTTGTAAATATTGACAATCAGTCCTGTGTTCCAAACTTTGGGGAATTTTTTGTCCTGCATCATAGTTGCAAATAGTTTTAGTAATATGCTGCTAAATTTATGACAGTACTTATGTGCCACCCCAATGCATTCGTTAAGAACACCATCTATTCCTCCAGCCTTACCGTATTTTAATGAATTAATCGCCCATTCTATATCGTGAATATTCATCTCAATGCTATCATTATTTGCAAAAGATTCCAATTCTGTCGTATTGAGCACGTCAGAGTCATCTGAGCTATGATTTCCATATAATTGTTCATAGTGGTCAATCCAATCATCAGGATTTATATTACCACTCTTACTTTTACGATTGGTTTTACAGTTATTACTGTTGATAATTCCCCATAATGCCTTCGTATTGTTTTTACTAAGAGCATCATTAATAGTTGATACAAATTCTATTTCATACTCATGCTTCTTTCTCTCACATAGTAATTTATACTCAGTTTTACTCTTTAAATAAAATTCTCTATTAAAATCATGCCTATATCTTCTCATTGTTCTTAAGTTTCTTTTCACTTCTCTTCTTTTTTCTCTGCATTCTGTATCATACCATTTATCGAGGGGTGTTTTGGACACATATGTATTATTTCCTTGTTTGATTTCAAACTCACTACATATAAAATTCATCCATTTTTGTAGTAACATGGCGGCTTCATTTATTTTATTTGTATTAATCATGTGTTCGATACCAATGAGATAAAGATTCGATTCAGAGCTATTAATTTTATTAAATAGGCTGGATTCTGATTGTGAGGACCACCTGTATCTAGCAAGAGCATAATCATCATCACTATGTACAATTTCATAATTAGTTTTAGATATTGCTATTGAAACTTCTAGAGGAAAATGCGGTGACTCAAACATTTCTCCTATTGCCATATCAATATTACTGTCCCACAAACCTTCGGTAATACATACGTAATCAACCACACTACTCCCATTCTTTGACACGTATGTCCACTCCCCTTCACTGTCACCTTTAACTCTTCCATTCAATATGATTAAACCATTATCTTTCACTAACTGCAAAAACTTTGTGCCATGAGAATTTGATCCATGATCCATACTGATCCATACTACTTCTTGGTTTAATCCATTTTTTGTTAGTGAGCTCTAGGTTAAAAAGGTCTTCTGTTTGATAGATCAGATCAGATTCGGATATGATTGAATCAAGCCAATTATTTCAGTTTCCAGTAAGACAAAAAAATTATTATTGCAATATTCTGAGCCTTCTGGTTGAAGGTAAATGACTCCTACTAGTAGATTCACTCGTTCATATGAAAAAAGCATCCAGATAACACCATTTATAGAGCTTTTTATCTCTTTTACACAGTTATGGAATTCATTTCGATAAAAAATTGCAAGGCCTCCTGGATATCTCCCTCTTCCCGATTTTCTTTCCCCACTTTTAATAATACTTTCAAATCCATTTAACTTGAAATTTTCTCCTTCCCTAGACCACGTCTCCATTAATCCAATAATACTAAATTTATTTAAATATTTATTAACATTTTCATTATTTAACTTTTTTTTTATGCCTTCTATATTCCAAAACACCATACTTAATACTTGAAGTTTTTTTCAACAGATGCTATGGCGGTATATGGTTTTTTAAAATCTTGAACAATCTTGTCCACTTCGTCACCTTCCTCTGATGATTGTGGGACGGGGCGTTTAGGTCTTTGGGTATTAAATTTGTTAGTATAATTCTCCTGTCGTTTTTTCCTGTTCTCAGCTTCCCTTGCTCTTAATATCTTTGGTAAATCTTCGTTAATGTAGATTTTTGTGCCTTTCAATTTAGTGCGTTCTTTAATTATTTGGCTTTTAACCTTATTATTTAGAAGTTGTATGCGAACAGGTCTGGGCTTAGATTCTGCTATATATTTTCCTAGCCTATATGAATTTTGAAGATCACTTTTTGTTACGTTTAAGTCAAGCTTTGAATTTATAAGTTGGACAACGGTTTCTTCAATATTTCCTTCACCATTGGAGTCTTCATCTATTCCGTGAATAATCAAATTATTTTCATTTATTTTTTTCTCCAGTTGCAGTATAACTTCATTTTGTGAATTAACAACTCTTTCCAATTCTGAACATTTATTTTGTAGTTGCTGGTTTATTTGCTTTATTTCTTTCATTTCATTCATAATTTTATTTTCGTTTAAGCTTAATCTATCATTAAAGTATTGACAAATTACGCCGTAGAGAACTTTGTTATCCTCAGTTAATAAATCCATTGTTTATTATTAAATAAAAATTAAAAAGTAATAATAGTACGATACTGCCGAGGTTTGAACCGTTAGTTGATGGATATTTATGACTACAAGTCCAACACGCTGATCACTTTGCCACGGCAATTTAATAATAAACCAATAAACCAAGTCACAATTATCTTGAATCACTATTTATTATTATTAGACGAAAACTTTTATTTTATATAGAATTTTTAGAATTTTTTTTTTTTTTTGTAGAATTTCTAATTCACAACCACTTAATTTATTTTTACGTCGTTGAGATGTTATCAAACTCCAAAATTATTGCGGTTCACACTTGATTTAAATAGATTGTATTTAGTCACTATTAACAAAATTATTTAACCTTAAAAAAAAGTAATACATAAACAATTAAACGATTTCACCAATAATTATTAGATTTTATCACGATTTAATAATCAAAACACAAATAGGTTTTATTGCAAAATATTTTATAAATTCAGAGATTTTTAATTAAAAAGATTAATTTAATTCACATAAATATTAAGCTTTACAATGTAGACACTTGTTGACACGTTGACACATCATCTTATTTTCTTCCTGATTCTTGAAATATATATATAAGATACTTTTTCAAAGGTTTCATATGCTTGGCTAACATACTCGAAACAAAAATGATATCTACGAAAGTTTATTAATTTTTTATTTACAATTTTTTTTTTTCAATTAATTTGAAGTTTTTCTGACGGTTAAAAATTATTTTTTTATCGTTATCACTTCGAAGATACAATAACTTATAAAACCCTGTATTAGAAATGGGATGACAAAAAATAAAAAACGCCAGCTTAAAAAATAAAAAAATATCTTAGTTTCCTAGCCCTAGTTCCTTGCACTAGGGCCCGATTGAAATAATATATCTAGAGCACGGTAGTGCGTAAGGCCGAGATTTAAGACATTCGGACTTTTCACTACAGTGCTATTACTACACCTTAATTTAGCGTCGTTTTTTAGGTGCTGTATCTTTTGAACGAAAAGAGCTACAGTGTTGATATTTCGAATATAGATACTTTACGGAATTATAAGAAACAGTTTTTTCAATCAACGTTAACGAATTAACCGTTAAAAAGTTATTTCACTTCAAAAACGCAAAATTCGCGGGAACGCCTACAATTCTTGGTAACTAATAGATCAATATTCTACGATACTTCCAGATTTGCTGTAAAGTTGATATTTGGCATGTAGGTAACTGTAGTACCCAAACCGACGGGAAAATTGCGAAAACTGTAAATTTGTATCGGAAAAAAGGAAATTTTTACAATTTTCGTTTTAATTAAATTAGCATTAGAACGCATATATTTATCTTATTCGTTGATATTTTTATAGAGTCCTATCTGATTGGATGACACTTAGGTATCTTAATATTGATTGTATTAGACCATTTAAAACTAAACTCCCATGTAGAAAACACAATGAACTATATTATGACTAAAAATTTCTTTAACCTATAGTAGTGAATTGGCTTGTTGTATACAGCAGTTGGCATATAGCATCTAAAAGTTAAGCAACATTAGTTAAAATCAGTAATTGGATGGGTGACATTTGTGTACAGATTTTTTTTTGTAATTTTGTAATAAACATTAATTTATATTCTCATTTTAACTTTTTTATTATATTTTGCATTGATCAATTATTATTTATTAACTTCAATTGTTTCAGTGCAACCCCCCGGAAAATTGGAAAAACATACACCAAAATTACGTTTTTATTTTTTATAAATGCTAGAAAGATAGAATTTTCACTAATCGACCCGAAATAACGTTAAATTAACAGAATATTTTGAAAAATTTCATTACCTATATCGCAACCACACCGAAAATGGGGAAAACATCCCTAAAACTGACCTTTTCACTTCTATTCATGATAGAAAGATCGGTTTTTTTCCATTCGACGTGGATTAGTTTCAAAATAACAGAATTATTTGAAGGAAGAAAATTTTTCCATCACAACCCTTTGAACTTGGTAAAAACACCCCCAAAACCAACCTTTTTGTTCTATACATGCAACAAGATGCAGTTTTTTGCAATCGATGCTTAATAGCTACAAATTAGGAAGTTATTTCGGAAAACTTAATTTTTTTTATTGCAACCTCCCGAAAAATCGAAAAAACACCCCCCCCCCCAAAATTACGTTTTTCAGTTCTATATATGCTGAAATGATGGAATTTTCACCAATCGACCCGAAATAAAGTCAAGTTAACAGAATACTTTAAAAAATTTAATTTCCTGCATCGCACCCCCCCCCCCTCCCGAAAATAAGGAAAACACCCGTAAAATTGCCATTTCATGTCAGTTGTAGTTAGAGAGATGGGATTTTCTTTTTAAAGTCAAGTTAACAGATTACTTTGAAAAATTTCATAACCTACATCGGAAACCTCCGAAAAAACACCCCTTAAACTGCCTTTTTCACTTCTATTCATGTTAGAAAGATCAGGTTTTTTTCATTTGACGTGGACTGGGTTTAAAATTATAGGATTATTTTAAAACCGTAAATTTTTCCATCGTTACCCTTCGCAAATGGGAAACACACCCATAAAACTACCCCTTTTCTTGTATACATGCTAGGAAGATGCAGTTTGTTATATTCGACGCTAAACAGCTACAAATTAAGAAGGTTATTCAAAAAACTTAAAAACTTTCATCGCTTCCTCCCAAAAAAAATCGTTAAAGCACCCCTGAAGCTACCCTTTTATTTTCTATTCATGGCAGAAAGATGGGATTTTCACCAATCGACCCAAAATAAAGTAAATTAACAGAATACCACGAAAATTTCATAACCTACATGGCAATCCCCAAAAAGAGGGAAAACACCCCTAAAACTGCCCTTTTCATGTTAGAACGGACGGTTATTTTTATTCAACGTGGAACTGGATTAAAATAACAGGATTATTTTAATAAATTATCCATCGCAATTAGTAAATTTTCCATCGCAACCATTCACAAATGGAAAAAACACCCCTAAAACACCCTTTTTCTTCTATACATGTCAGAAAGATGTGGTTTTTTGCATTCGACGCTTAATAGCTGCAAATTAAGAAGGTAATTAGAAAAACTTAAAACTTTTCCTCACCACTCCCAAAAAAGATGGGAAAACAACCCCCTAAAGTTCTATTCATGGTAGAAAGATTTGGTGGAGAATTTTTAAGACATTTCTATTATACTGTTGGTCAATACCTAACATATATGAGATTCTATACAATAAACATACAAGTGTTACACATTTAATTGTTTTACCTCAGAACTCCGTTATTTATGAACCGATTTAGAATTTTTTGTTTTAAAGGGTTTGATTTCTCACTGTCACTATTATTATATAACAACCATACTATATTGATGTTTAAGCCTTTCAAAAAGCGAGCAGAGCCAGTTGACGTTACATATCGCGAAGCGGTCTCCTTTGTATATGTGAATCTAAAAAGAGTAAAGTATCGCGAAGCGTAAAGAAACGCAAAGAAGAGTAACAAAACGCGTAGCGTTTTGTGCGAAGCCTTCGGCTTCGTATATTTAAGCCTTACAAAAAGGATTGATATCCGACCAAAAACATAAATGTAAGAAAGGGCCGAGTTATTTTTCCTGATGATTTCAAATATTTTAAAACTTGCCGCGTTATATAAAATTTTAAAAACATACTAAGGGAAAACTTACGAAATAAATTTCAACCAAATTTTTTTTACATTTAATCAATTTACCCTTCATTCATTTTTTTTGTTAATAGTTTACCGAGCTATTTACTTTGTAAATAGCTCGGCTCGTTAATGGGATATCATCACTTTTCAAAGAGCAACTATTATTTGAAGTCTAGAGCTATTTACTTTGTAAATAGCTCGGTCCTTTCTTCCATATCATCACTTTTTAAGAAGCAACTATTATATGAAGTCTAGTGCTATTTACTTTGTAAATAGTTCGGTCCTTTCTTCCATATCATCACTTTTTAAGAAGGAACTATTACAATGAGGATTTTCCCGAAAACTCGGCCCTTTCTTACATTTATGTTTTTGGTCGGATATTACATTATTTAGTATTCGTGCTTTAAGTCATGGCGACTACACAACGAGACTGAACTCAAACGGGAGTATTGACAAAATATGGCAACGTAATGGTAGAAGTTATATTTACATTTTATGTCACTAGCGTCGCTAGTTGTCCATCCGTACCGAAGTGAATATAGTTTAATAAATAGCAGTGAAGTATATATTTGTCATTTTGTAAGACTTGTTATTAATCAATAAAAGTTTAATCTAATATCTGATTCAATAATCTTTAAATTGATTTTAATAATTTTAATATAATTTATCTTTACTTACTTTACTTTCATATAATAATTATTTTGTTTTTTATTGTTATGTTATTATTTTTCGAATTTTTAACTATCACATACTTCAACTAATTACTTTATTTCATTTATTAAAAAAAGTATTTTATTGGAAAAATACTTTGACTGCAAATAATTTTTATAATACTACATAAATTCGTCATGTTTTTCCATTTAAACTCGCGCCTCATACTCTGTCCACTGTTTCCGGTGTAGAAGGAACACTACTGACATCTTATTTTTGTAAATTATTTGTTTACATTGAGTTTGGTCTCCTTGTGTAGTCTCCATGCTTCAAGTAATCGTTACTATTGAAAACAGATGAATTTTCAAGTATACCAGAGTTTAACTAGATCCCTTGGGCATTGGTCTTGCATTTTTTTCACAAGGAAATACATGAATATATACGAATGTACTAGTCAAATGGATTGTTCTAAGATTATTTTGTACTAATCTCTGTTAAATATCCGTAGAAAAATCGGGAGTCATCATTAAGTTGTCTACCGCATGGAAAAAGCTAAAAATCTGAGCTAAAATTTGGTATAAAATAACTCAATTATAAAGCAATACTTCATTTATCCATGTACATGAGGAATGTTAACGTAGGTAAATTCAATTCTAGTATACTTTCACAGGATTAAACATGCCGAAAAAATACTCATGGTCATATATACTCATGTATCAAATAGCTATATACATTTTTTGATTTTAGCGGTCAGTGATGTGCATAATATGAGAACGAACTGTTAAAAAAAAACATTTGTTAATTTTTCATTATTATTAATCATATACTAATAAACTTTTGTTTGCTTGCATCCTATATACTTATACAGAACATTTTTGCTTGCTTGTATACAAAATTTTTATTTGATTTATTTTTACAATATTTGTATAACTTTGATGTATGTAGATATTATATAATACTCACGTTAGAATAAGTTAATTCCATAAACATATATATACCCGCACACACATACAAGTACAAATACATATACAAAACAACATAATCCCGGCCTGTCGCACTACCGTACTCTAGATACACACATTATGCATGAACTGGATTCCGTTCTCTGCTCTCAAGGTTGGGCTCCGGATAATAATAGTATTGGAATGGTAACTACACAAGAAACTGGGAGTGCCATAGCCGGGTCGTCGGATAGTACAGGAGCTTACCTTACCAGCGCGGGGGCTGGTCTTTCAATCAGTGGTTAATCTCCATTCATACAGATGTGCATTGTGACCCTTGGATAAGGATTCTAAATATATGACTCTTACCCTTGCATATACATACCCGCACGTACATACGCACAAATGTAAAGAAAAACAACACACACACACACACACACACACACACACACACACACACACACACACACACACACCCGTTTACTCAACCCAACCCGTCTAGACCGAGGCTACATGTAGAAACATAGAAATAAGAACGTTACAGACATAATAATAAATAAGTTTCTATTAAAAAAACATTTTAAAAAAAAACGAACTAATTTTCTACAATTTTACTTCTTATCTGTTTTTCTATTTTTTTCAATATTAAGAGAGATGTACCAAATTTTGTGTTTCCCCCTGCCTCTAAACCTCTCTTCCCCCTTGCCGATTCTTGCTTAAAATAAAATGGCATTGTCATTGGAACTGAACCAACATGTAAAAATTCAACTCCGTAGGAAGTGTAGGAAGAGGAAGTGGTTCTAATTGCATACATACATATACATACATACACACATACATACACACATAAATATATACATTCATACAAACATACAAACATACATCCATACATACATACATACATACATACATACATACATACATACATACATACATACATACATACATACATACATACATACATACATACATACATACATACATACATACATACATACATACATACATACATACATACATACATACATACATACATACATACATACATACATACATACATACATACATACATACATACATACATACATACATACATACATACATACATACATACATACATACATACATACATACATACATACATACATACATACATACATACATACATACATACATACATACATACATACATACATACATACATACATACATACATACATACATACATACATACATACATACATACATACATACATACATACATACATACATACATACATACATACATACATACATACATACATACATACATACATGCATACATACATACATACATGCATACATACATACATACATACATACATACATACATACATACATACATACATACATACATACATACATACATACATACATACATCCATACATACATACATACATACATACATACATACATACACACTTACGCTTGTAAAGCGCTGCTTATCCCCTACCAGGCGCCTCCTCTGGTTGCGGATAGAGGCACGCCCATCAGGGTGTTCCCTGGAGTGGATCAAAATCAGCAGGGGAGAAGAGCGTCTCTAGCCTTGACTGGCAACTATTCTAGGGGAGAAAACCTTACAAAAACAATTTGTCAAAGCTTTAAACTTTATTACCCCAGGAGGGTAGAACGATAAGTTCGGAATCCCTCTCTAAACACTGTTCTGGCTGCCTCTCGGATTATGGGGGGGGGGGAGCAAAAATTTGATTATTTCAAGTATGCAAGAGTATGAAAAGAATCCCCACGCAAGAAGGAACTCAATAAATAGAACTCCACTAAAGATGAGAACGCCCTCAGCACCGCATCAATTGGAAAGACAACTGGAAAATAACCCAAAAATAGTTGTTAATACGACAGAGAATACTGTCAAAAATTTCGAACAAAGGTGATAATAAAAATGTGCTAGAATAGCAAGTGAAGATTGCTTCTCATCCGGTACAAACAAGTGAAACAAAGAAGGTGCAAGCATGGGACAAGATTGGAAAACTAATTACCCACTTGCAGAACTTTATTAAAGGCAAAACGAATGCCCATATGGAAATTCGGAAAACAGTAGCCTCTTTAAGCAGCACGTATACAAAAGCTAAAGAGGCTACTAGTACGGCTGTCTCATCGGACCTATTCCGAAACGACGGCAAAGGGCACGGAAGTGGAAGATGAGGAAGAATTAACTCCAAATCGACGAATAACTCACGTTGCGAAACGAAGAAAGCGCATCTCGCCTGTTACAGGCGCAAATATTGTTAAGAAGGCAAATGAAATACAATCAGCTGCGACAAATAAAAGAAGTTCAGCTTGATAGAGCTCAAGAGTGGCAACAGGTCACCAGAAAAAATAAGCGGAAACAAAGAAGACGGGCAGTTAGACCAAACGCACTCATCATTCGTCCCACTGAAAAAGAGAATTATGCAGAGATCCTGAAACGTGTGAAGAAGGATATCCTTCTAGAGAAGGCTTCTGATTGTGTGGATAAAATCCGTAGAACAGCAACAGGAGATATGCTGATTGTCTTGACAAAGAACAATAATGACAAAGCTCCTAACTTGCAAAAAGCTATAAATGACCTACTAGGGGAAGAGGCCACGGTTATAAGGAAAGGTCCAGAGGAAGACCTTGAAATTAGAGACATCGATGAACTTACACCGAAGGAGGATGTCCTTGAAGCCCTACAGAGAGCAGCTGGTCAGAAAGATGTAATTACCGCGGATGTCATCAAGTCTGTACGGAAAGCATATGGAAGCACTCAGACTGCTTTAGTGAGGGAAGAAACCGCAATATCCAGAACAGTTGTAGGAGAAAGAGGCAGACTAGAAATAGGCTGGGTGAACTGTTAAGTGAGACTACTCGAACGAAGACCACTAAAGTGCTTCAGATGGTGGCACTACGGACACCTTGCCAACGTCTGCAAGAGTGAAATGAATCGATCTAATCTCTGTATTAAGTGCGGTGTGGCCGGTCACAAAATCTCCGAGTGCAAAAATGAAGCTCATTGTCTCGTTTGCGCCGAGAATGGCAACAAAAACGGCTATGGTCACGTTGCTGGTAGAAGCAGATGCCCACCTTACAAGGAGGCTAGTGAAGTTAAACAGACATCGATGAGAGTATTGCATCTCAACCTCAATCATCGTGAGGCTGCCAAGGATCTGCTTTCGCAGACCGTACGGGAGCTTAAGATCGATTTTGTGATGATTTCGGAACCATATAGACATCTTGATACTCCACTGTGGGTCTCCGACGCAAGTTCCAAAGTAAGTATCTGGTCTTGTAGAAAGCATTTGTTCCAAAGTGCCACTAATAGTGCGGAGAACGGATTCATAAGAACAAAACAAGCCTTTCAATCGAAGAGTTCAATGAACTCATGGAACGATTAATGCATGATGCTAAACAATATTTTCCCATGACAATAGCCGGGGATTTTAATTCATGGGCAACTGGGGAAGTAAGAAGACTAGCGAGAAGGACAGAATTCTTTTGGAGGCTATGCCTTTGCTGGACGTAGTCCTGCTTAACACTGGAAAGGAACCAACGTTCGCAAGAGAGGAGGCAAACTCAATTGTAGATGTCACCTTTGTGAGTAGAAGCCTTGAAAAATAAAACAGTTCATGGAGAGTTATCGAGACGTACACTGCTAGTGACCATCGAGCGATAGTTTGGGAGATCAAGAACGGTCAAAAACAGCATGGTATTAGTAAAGCCCCGAAGACGAACGCACGTCGTTAGAATGTAAGCTACTTCAACCCTTATGCGTTAAAAGTAGCACTAAATGATCACCCTGCTGGTGGTAACAATGCTGCAGAAAAGGTAGACGACGTCATGAGATGAACTGTGGAAGCTTGCAATTCTATCATACCACGTAAGAGACACGATAGCCCTTCCCATCATGTGTACTGGTGGAAAGAAAATATTGCCGTCTTACGCAAGGAATGTATACAGGCGAGAAGGCTGCCACAGCGTAGCCGGAAGAAGACCAACTTTGAACAACTGGAGGCTAACTATAAGGAGGCGCGTAGGAAACTGACCAAAGCTATTAAAAGCAGTAAAAAGGAATGCTGAGACGATTTGCTCGAGAAGATCGAAAAAGACATCTGGGGCAGGCCCTACAAGGTAGTCATGAGTCGGTTGAAAAATCAGCCAATGCGAACACCGACATGTCCTGTCCTTTTGGAAAGCTGTTAATATGTTGTACCCTCAACAACCGGAACTTTACCACTCCGCTGAACGCTTCATAATAGACATGATTCCTCCAGTTACAGAAGAAGAACTGATAGAAGCAGGTAGAGTTGGAAACACTAAGGCCCCTGGACCAGATGGGAATCCCAACGTTGCACTTAAAGCAGCCATCCCTGGTATGTTCCTGGTCACATATGCCTGCAGGAGGGTACGTTCCCCGCAAAGTGAAAACAGCAACGACTTGTTCTGCTACCTAAGGCAAAAAATCCTTCAGGCGAACCTTTGCATGCTTGACAAAACGGGTAATATATTAAAACGCATTGTACACAGGAGAATAGAATCCTTTGCCGAAATAAACATGGCTAAAAAGCAGTACGGCTTCCGTAAAGGAAGATCCATCCTCGATGCCATCGACTTAGCCATTGAAAGTGCCAGAGTTGCAATAGCTGGCAAACGATGGACGAAAGGCACCAAGCAATACTGTGTAGTGGTAGCTTTCCGTCAGGTGGGATTCCATAATGAGTGCTCTCAATAGGATGGAGGTACCGAGATATCTGCAAAAGATGGTGGGCAGCTACTCACGAACAGAATTCTCCAGAACGATACAGAAGACGGTCCTAAATGGTACAAAGTAACTGGTGAAGTCCCTCAGGGCTCAGTTCTCGGCCCAATTCTATGGAACATTATGTACGACGGATTGCTTAAACTTGTCTTACCAAGTGAAACTCAGCTTGTGGCATTCGCAGACGACGTGGCCGTCGTAGTCGTTTCGAAACATCTGGAGGAAATAAACTACATCTTCGAAGTAACCTTTGAAATAATCCACAGACGGATGGATTCAGTCGGCTTGAATCTTGCGGCACATAAAACCGAGGCCGTGCTTATTACTGGTAGACAACTAGTAGAAACGGCTACGTTACAAATGGCAGACTACGATCTGACCATTCAAACTTACATCCGTTATTTGTGTGTTATGATCGACGCAAGACTGAGCTTCAGGCAACACATAGAATACCAAAGCTTCTACAGTCAGAGCTCCACTGTCCCGACTAATGCCAAACGTCTGAGTTCCGAAAGAGAAGAAGGAAGTTGGTGGTGTCAGTGATAACATCTGTACTCACTTATGGAATCGCTATCTGGGCTGATACATTAAAGACAAATGCATTGCGAAGGCCACTCACATCAGTCTACAGATTGAGTGTACTTAGAGTTTCCAGCACCTACCGAACAGTATTCCAGAATACGCTGCATGTGTTATTGCCGGGATACTCTCCCTTGAAATATTGGCTGAAGAACGAAAATTGATTTACTAGCGAAAGAAGTCCTCTGAAGTCTACGCAGCTCAGCTAAGACCAGAAGAGACATTGCCTCCACCGCACCGCCTGCACCGATGGCAGATACTGTATGATGCATTTTCCCCCTCCAAAAAAAAAACATACATACAAACATACATAATTTGCAAGTTAAATAAAAGGTTGGAAAAACATTTCAGACAATACAACGGAGTATCCTAGCTCCCAACAAATGGTAGATAGAAAGATAGATCTTTGGGTCTAAAAAGTATTGCAGTTCGATCTTATGGTCCATTGTGCTCCCCCTTCTACTTCAGTCTGACGAGATTTGCTTCTCCCATATGTTGGCAATAGCCAGGAGCTTGCTTATCAAGTCTTCCAGAAGGTTCATATATTCGGAGTGAGATGCACCGAATATCTTGTATCTGCTGTAACCTAGATTTGCAGTGAAAAATAATGTGGCTGTATGTTTCTTCTTCCTCACCACACAATCTGCACACAATGGACCCGTTATGGAGTCCCATTGAATGCCCGGCAATGAATCCGGTACCTCTGCAGTTGCATCCTGTTCAGCTTCAGTGCATCGAGAGATAGCTACTTGGTTGCACTCTGAAGTGATATTTTCCTGAGCTCCTGCTGCGGTAATTTTTTCCAGTGATCACGGTGTTTAGCATTTGACCAATCATTGATCACCTATTTACATGCAGCCCTTGGAATTCCTAAAAAAGACTCTGAACCAATGAAGGTATCATTCCAACTCCCTTGTTTGCTAAGGTATCTGCTTTTTCGTTTCCTTCGAAACCACTGTGACCCGACACCCAGATCAATTCAACGTTGTTTTGTTTTCCCAGCTCCAGCAGTTCCTCCAGACAATCCTTGGCTGTCCGATAGAATACATACGTTCTGGTTTATGTAGCCTCTACGTAGGTTCTCACGAATGCAGTTTGATTCTGCTTGAAAGACCGTGGCATATTTCCCCGGTAGTTGAGGCTTATGTTTGCTTTATATCTTTCACCGTAGATTCCCGCTCTGGTCCCTTCTTCAGCCACAAATGGTAAGTGGTGAGCCTACTGCCACTGCAGAGAGGAGAAACCTCGGGTCTTTTGACAGAGCTCGAAAATGCTTACTCTTCCTTCTGAAAGAATGAACAACCGCCAGAGAGCTCTAACAAAAAATGCGGATAAGAGGGCACATGCATCACTTCCCTCACCCTATACATTTTCGATTGTTCCAATAATAAGAGAGATATTTTATATTTTTTGTTTTTATGCCCCCCTTCCCCCTCGACGTATGCCATTTATTAATAAAATTGGTCTTGAAAATACTAAAATGATATCAGTTAGGACATTTCATTTTGATCAGACTTAAATTGTGACTTGAGATATTTATGTATTTTAAGGAAATTCACTAAGTTGACGCAGCTCTTGCGTAACGAATTTTTTACTTCTATACATGTAGAATGTTGCATTTTGCATACGACGTGGAATACTCTGACAGTTACGGGAAATATCGGAAAAGTATAATTTTCCCAAAGAACTCTCCCCCAAAATTTGGAGAAACCTTCCTAAAATAACCTTCTTACCCACTTTTAGACATACTGAATGGTTGCGGATTTTTTAATACGGCGCACAATAACTGCAAACATACAAAGAAGATTTCTCAAAGCAATATGATATATTTCCCTTTTCCCTCCTGGAAATGAGAAAACCCCCCAAAAATACCTTCTTTACGGATACGATTTCTAGCATTCGAAATGGAATATTTGTAAATAACGGAAGCTATCGGAAAACTTTAATTTTCCCAACGCAACCCGCCTTGAAAAGGGGAAAAAACCCAAAAATACCTTATTATCTTCTATTCATGCTAGAACTATTGACGACAATGTTGATCTGCAAACCGTTGTAAAGTTCGCCAATGAAATTCACAAATTAAATTCAGTTTCTAACATCAATTGTTTCCCCATTTTAGGAAAACAAAAATCAAATAACTTTGAAGCTGAGTTAGATGTTATAAAAACTAAAACGTTGTTTTGGATAATTCAAAAAGAACACCTTCAAAGACTAACAATAATTCAACAGATCATGTTCAAGTGGTAACATATTATTGGTAACATAAGAGATATGGTTCCAATGTATGTATGTGTATTGGACCTTGTTCTTTTTCTAAATAAAATACGCAACCAATAAAATCATATAAAATTTAAAAAAAAATT
Source organism: Nineta flava (assembly GCA_963920215.1). Taxonomy (NCBI): domain Eukaryota; kingdom Metazoa; phylum Arthropoda; class Insecta; order Neuroptera; family Chrysopidae; genus Nineta; species Nineta flava. Next base: position 57,986,239 of record OY986040.1, on the reverse strand, counting down.
CTGCTGGTCCGTAGTTCTATAAATCATAAAACCCAATCCAATAATACAACAGCATCATAGTGCAACTTAATCTTCATGTACAACATGTTACATGAAGCTACTCAATATTTGGCAGACACTGCATGCACATTATCAGTGATTCCATAGTAAAATTGTAAATCGTGTAAATTTGCTAATTTTTTAAGATCGTTGCAGCAAACAATACCAAGATTACTACTTTTAGCACTGCTGACATTGTCTAAATTCTACAATTATAATCATTTTTCCATTCAATGGGAAGGTGATTTAAAGTATATTAGATTGATAGATAGATTGTAGCGGCGGCCCTAGACGAGCTACGCTTCCACCATAAGATCTATTATGATGCCTAAGGATGTGAGGATGTGAGTGAAGTGGCAGGAATTTTTGTGTGTAGACAACGAATTGGTAGAATGTGCAGCTGCAGCCGCCTCTGATAGAAACTATGCCGATATTCATCTGGAGTTTGTGAAGGAAACTGAGGAAATCCTTCCCAGCATAGCCGGTTACTTCGTTCTTGTTCATACGTCAACAGTTTAGCCAATTAACCGCCCCCTTTTTTTATCTTAACAATTGACAAACTGCCGATATCGAGATTCGAACCATATGATATTAAGTATATAGCCTCTCCCGTGGGTCCACCTTGTCGTGGTGGGAGGGCCTAATACATAGCCTGCAAGCCAGCAGGGTAGGGAAGGTAACGAACCCAAGCGTTTGCTCAGCAAACTTATCAACGTCTATGTGCCTGTCATCATCGTCATCGTTGGTTTCCGTGTGCATGACGTCATCTGGCCGGCATTGTTTTCGTTGAAGACGACACACTGACAGCCTCGTGCATCCCTGTTGGGAGTGGTCGAGGGGAGCTGAGAGTGGCGCCTCAATTTCTCCGAGATCTGCTGTGAGCTTTCTCTGTCGAGGCAGAGTGTGCAGGGCCTAGCCACCAGCCACGTCGGTCTCTGGTAGGATAATGTTCAATGGTTCAATGGATGCATAGGTCAAAATCTTCATTGCTTCGGGTGTGTTCCAGTCCGTCTGCGTATTCCGGGACTGAGAAACTGGAGGCTGAGCCCCAGAGTACTGGGGTAGGACAAATAAAGTCCGAGAGTATACCCTTTCACAGCTATTCCAACCCGTCCCTTTGCAAACGATGGCTGGTTTATTTTAAGTTTTTGGACACAAAAAAACCTTAATTAAACCACCTTCCGTTAAAATAAATTCCGGGCGGCGGCCCGGTTATCACCGAAACGTCGAGGGGACCAAACACCCCTAAAGATTTCAAAAACCATAGTGTTGTTAAGTATTTATTAATCATGAAAAAGGGTGACTCAAGCGACTTCAGTGAGCCTCTTTTTAAAAGCTAAATGTCTATATGAGGCTGAGGGGCGTCTTTAAAACGTCAATAAAGTGATTAACGGTTTGCTGGTCGAGACATTCGGCAACAACGTAACTAAGGGGAGAATGTGTTTGGAGATGTTTGGAGATCACGAAGTGGAAGTATCGCCCCATGGAACATTAAACAGTTCCCAGGGGGTGATCTTTTGTAGAGACCTCATGATCTGCTCAATTGAAGACATCGTAAAAAATGTGTCCGACCAGGGAGTAATAGAGGCCCGAAGGATTAAGTGGAGACGGGATGGTAAGTTGAATGACTCACCTCTCCTTCCACTTACTTTCAGTAGAATTGATTTGCCAGCAATAATCGAAACTGGCATTCACAAGAAAATCACCGTTTGTGCGTACATTCCAGCACCGATGCGATGCTATCGGGGCCAAAGATACGGACAAACGGCAGGTAGATGTGAAGGCCTCAAATTTGTGTATGCGGAGAGCCATTGCACGACGGAAGACCGTGCAATGAGCCAATTACATGTGTGAATAGTGGAGGTTGCCGGCAAAGTCATGCAAGTCATGCCCCAAACACAAGGAAGAGATGGCTATCCAGAAAATGAGAGTTATTATTGTAATGTAAGATTACTCGAAGATCAATTATACAAAGGTGGTAATTTGTGCAGAAAATATTTATGTAAAGATATTGACAAATTTTATAATATGACACATCAATAATACAAAGCACTCTTAATGAAAACATTTCAATCATAAGTTAACAAGATGATAGCGGATTACATTACTGCAGAGTTAATATTGATACTTCATCAGTTCTGCAGCCTTCGCTCTCAGCCTACCGTCTCTTATGCCTGCGTCAAAGCTTCTCCCACCCCCTCAGGTGACGCTTCCAAAAGAGCACGCTCCGCGGATGATGAAAATCATCAGCGAGTTTTTAAATTAAAAAAAGCCAAGCGTCACCAAGGACAGCAAAAGTTATTAAAACATCGCAGGAGGGGCCTATTCAGGTGCCTCTTAAAACAACGACGCAAGAGAGTAGCCTTAAAGTCTGACCCTTCTGTCTGTTCGGTGAGAAGTTCTCACCGAAGCCGAAGAGGTTCACTTGGGGTGGCAGCCAAATGCATAACATGCGTTCGAGCAGCCTCCCGGATCGTGAGAAAACGGTGGTCGTCTCCTATAATTTGACGTCGGAGACGGATTCAAATTCCGTCTCTTTCTCCGAAAAGAATACGACCAAAAGAGATAAAAGACGCTGGTCGAAGGGGAAACCCAGGAAGTGATCTCACTACTTCCTGGGGCCACCCATCCCAGCGAATAGTAATGGAAAGTATACTACAGTAGAATTGCAATGATATTAAACAATGCGACTGTGAGCTGAACATGCTTCTGGCAGTACATATACCTATGTGTGTATGTATACAAGAATCATATCTTAGACCGGCGGAGACATATAACCTGAAGGGTCATACTGTCCGCTGGCAGGATGTCCTGCCAGATATTAAAGCAAGGCGAGGTGTCGCATTATTAAAAGGAAACGCCAGTTTTACTCTGTTAGAATATATGGAGCGGTCGGACTCACAGTATGCACAATCTATGTTTGCTCTTCGATTGGAATACGAAAGATCTGGTAAGTTTAACCTTGCAACTTCCACAACCATTTCTGTTGCTAAGTAATTTTAACAATCACAGTCTTTTGTGGGGCTGTGAGCAAAGAGACGCACGTGGGAATCTCATCGAAAGTTTCTTGGAGGAGTCAAACAGGATTCTTTTAAATACTGGCGAGAACACGTTTAAATACCAGGACTGGTGAAATGTCAGCAAATAAGCTGACACTATGGTCATCGATTCTGGCTGATCGACTAGAATCGATGGTACTTCCTGATCCTTGTCGCAGTGACTATCTACACATAATTTCTTTTAACTCAGCGATGCATCCACATTCTTCGCCGAGATGACGTCTTCGTCGTACCAATTGGGAGACTTACATGTCCTCCAATGTCATCGAATCAGTTATACAAGCTATAAGTAACTCTTTCGGCATTCAATCTAAGAGGAAAGTTCCCGGGTGGAATGACATCTCGTGAGACTAGCGATTGCAGAGAAAAAGGGGGCGTTTAACGGCGAAAGATACACTTTTCATGAAGTATCTCCTTGGCTTCTCCTTAAGATAAGGCGCCGCTTTGACCCGGCTGCTCTCCGCAAAAAAGAGACCAGTTCCCAGTTCTATCAGACCTGCTTCCAACAACTGATCAGCGAATACAATGACTCCCTGTGAGTGTATACGGATGGTTCCAAAATCATCTCTAGTCTGGGAAACGCTATTGCCATTGGCAATAGCTCACACACTTGATCGCTTTCTCCACAGGCATCCGTGTACACTGCTAAAATATATGCAATTTTGCAAGCCCTCCGATATTGTGAAAAGTTTCCGAACTTTCACGATATATTTCTCATTTGTTCTGACTTGTTGCAAAACCTCCAGGTGACCCTCTGGTGCAAAACATCCAGGTGATACTCCAAGTGCTCCAGCACATATCCATCGTTTTTGTATGGAAGCCTGGGCACGTGCGAATAGATGAGAATGAGGTGGCTGATTCAGTCCACCTGGATCAAATCCCAATACACCCAGACGACCAGAAAGTGTGCATATGCTTTAGAATTAATGCCGAGACCTGTAAATCTGATGCGCAGAAAGAGTGTGGCCCTTACTCTTACTTATGATAATAGGCCACACTCAAATCCCGCATGCACATCTTCTCTACGGTGAGGATCAGCCAAGATGCATTGTTTGCACGACAGTGTAAACCGTGAGGCATGTTGTTGAGGATTGTGTATTCTTTGAACCTTTACGGCAGAGACTATGGCTCCGAAAGAAGGTAGCATGAACATTATCCTATAATGCGAGCTCCGTGAAGAGGAAAATTACATTTTAAAATGATTGTCATCAATGGAGACTCTAGGGGTAGCATCTCTTTTATTTCACAAATTCGACTCGTTTATGTACAGCCTCGTAGAATTTTTTCTTCTAATTTAAATTATTTGTATTTTTAAATTATTCATTGATTTTATCTGTGATATTGTGGGCCCTTTACACCCACAATATCATATTTTATAAAATACAGTTTTAAGTTTTATCGCTTTTACTCTAATGATGTGGGCCCTTTACATCACACTATTACACGTTGCTATATTTTTATTTTAAAACTATTTACTGTTATGCTGTTTTTATGTTTTAAAATTTTTTATTGTTATCTAGTTTTTAAGTATTTTTATCTGTTGCAGTGAAGGCCTTTTACACCTTCACTACAACGCTGTTATTTTTGTTATTCCTATCGTGTCAAATCATTTTGAATAGGAAGTATTATGATATAATTGTGATATTTGTTTTTTTTTTCTTGCGGCAGGGAGGCGAGAAATGCATTGACGCACAGAGTGTGGGACTCTTGGCCAGCCAGTCTACACACCCCTCTTTTTGGGGCTTCGAGAACTTGCTCATTAGCCCCCGCAGGTTAAAAAATTACAAAAACAAAACATAATAAATCACAAAATATCACAACACTACCTAGTCAAATGAATTGACTAGGTAGGAATAGAGTAACAAAAAATAAACTATATAAATACAAAAAATAACAACAAAAATGAACAACAACAAATAACAACGTAGCAGTGAAGGTGTAAAAGGCCTTCACTGCAACAAATAAAAATACTAAAAAAACTAGATAACAATATTTTAAAAAAATTTAAAACTTAAAAACTAGATAATAAAAAGTGTTAAAAACTAAAAAATATAACAACGTGTAATAGTGTTGGTGTTAAGAGACCACACTATTACAGTACAAACAATAAAACTTAAAAACTATGTGTAATATAATGTGATATTGTGGGTATAAAGGGCCCACAATATCACAGATAAAATCAATAAATAATTTAAAAACACAAAACATTTAACAAGGAAGATAAAATCGTACGAGGCTGTCAATAAAAACAAATGACTACTTTTTAAAAAAAAAGTGCTCTACGGCACAGATTTACAGGTGCCGGTTTCTTATTGATGCTTGGCTTGACCTGTTTGAGCTTTTCCGTGAGGTTGTTCCACTCACGCTGCCGTTTTTCATGAATTTTGTAACGTATGCACACTTTCAGGTCCTCTGGGCGTATGGGAATCAGATCCAGGTGGTCTGAATCAGCCGCGACCCGCGCAGCTTCATCAGCCACCTCATTCCCATGAATACTCACGTACCCTGATATCCATATAAAAACGATGGACATGTGCTGGAGCACGTGGAGTATCGCTTGGATGTTATGCACCAGAGGGTCCCTTGAAAACGTGCACATTAGTGCTTGCAGCGCACTCAACGAGTCGGAACAAATGAGGAATGTATTGGGAACGTTCGAAAACTCTTCACAATATCGCAGGGCTTGCAAAATTGCATATAATTCAGCAGTGTATACGGATGCCTTTGAGGAGAGCGACCAAGTGTGTGAGCTATTGCCAATGGCAATAGCGCGCTCCCCACACCAAAAACGGTTTTAGATCCATCCGTATACACGCACAGAGAGTCATTGTATTCGCTAATAATTTGTTGAAAGCAGGTCCGATAGTACTGGGAACGGGTTTCATCTTTACGGAGACCAGCCAGGTCAAAGCGGCACCTTACTTTTGGGATCAGCCAAAGAGGTACTTCATGAAAGCTATTGGGAAGTACCTGAGCGAATTCGAAATTAAGACTCTCTAAAACCTCCTGTTTTCGAACCGCCAAAGGTCTGGTGACCGTGGCACGTCTCTTATAGAGTCTCCTCAGAAATCTGGATTTTCTGAATAGAGCCGGCAAGTTGACATAATTGGACTTAGCCCATACCTCCGCGACGTAATTGAGGAGCAGGCGCTCACGCCTCAACTTAAATGGGGGCAATCCCGAATCTACACATAGACTCATAGAGGGACTCGTTCAAAAGGATCCTGTAGCAAGTCGAATGCCTGCGTGGTGAAAGGATCTAGGATTTTGAGCCATAACGCACCCCACGATGTACCAGCCAATCTCTTAAGCACATTCATTGCCTTGCGACAACTCGCTGCCAGGGATTGGAGGTGTGGACGCCACGTTAATTTCTTGTCAAAGACAAGTCCCAGAAACCTAATAGAGCCGGCGCATACAAGGCGGGACCCCTTGAAGTAAAGGATCGGATCAGGATGTGCCTTGCGTTTTCTACAGAAATGAACCAATTTAGTTTTAATTTTGGAGAACCGAAAACCAACACTTTCTGCAGAATGCACCACTTCGTTGATGCCCTGCTGAAGTCTCGTTTCAATTGTATCCATTCATGGACCTCTATAGAAAATTGCAAGGTCATCAACATACAGACATTGACGAATCGGGGCTGTTGTGCGATGTGATTGACCGCTATAGCAAAAAGAGTGACACTAAGCGTCGAGCCCTGGGGATCACCATTCTCCTGGGAATGGCTCCCAGAGTCAGTGCCACCCACCCGGACACAAAATTTGCGGTCACACACAAAACTTTGAATGAACTGAGGCAGAGTTCCTCTTAGATCCCAGCCATGCAGCTTCCTGAGAATGCCATAGCTCCAAGTCATATCATATGCTTTCTCCAGGTCGAAGAACACTCCCACAAAGTGATAGACCCGGAGAAAGTTGTCTTGAATGGCATTCTCAAGGCGAACAAGTTGATACGTCGTCGAATGGTATTGACGGAAACCTGTCTAATATTTACTTATCAGATTATTAGTTTCCAGCCACCAGAGGGGACGTTTGTTCACCATTTTTTCCAATATCTTGCTGCAGCAGCAAGTCAAAGATATTGGACGGTAGCATGATGGTTGCGATGAATCTTTACCCTCTTTAAGCAGCGGGATAATAATGGCTTCCCGCCATTGCTGAGGGTAAACGCTCTGCCGAAAAATATTGTTGTATAGATCCAGTAATCCGCACTTACCAGGATAAGGCAGATTCTGGATCACGGCATAATGTATTGTATCGGGGCCAGCTGATGTATCTTTTGACCCTTTTAGCATCTCCTGTAGTTCTTGCATTGTAAAATCGTTGTAATACCGGAGGGATTAATCTGAAAAAAAATCAAGATCATCATGTTGTTCTTGATGCTTCTTGATCCGCAGGAAATCCGGGTCATAACTTTGGGAGCTACATACCTGCTCGAAATGCTCCGCTAAACACTCAGCGATTTCTTCACGCTTCGATATGACTCGGCCATCCAAATTGAGGCACCGGTGATGAGGAAAATTTCCCCAAAATTGCCTTTACCTTCCTCCATACCTCCGAAGATGGTGTGGAGGTATTGATGGCCAAAACATATTGCTCCCAAGATAGCCTTTTCTGATCTCGAATAGTTCTTATTGCTATTGATCTTCTTCTTTTAAAGGCTGTCAAATTTTCCTGCGTGGGGCGTCTTTTCAGTTTGTTAAACGCACTCTTTTTCTCTGCAACCGCTACTCTCACGACATCATTCCACCAGGGAACTTTTTTCTTAATGGAATGCCGGAAGACTTACTTATAGCGGGTGTAGCTGCTTCAATGACTTTGGAGGTTATTTTGCACACATCCTCTTCTACGTCTCCCCCCAACGTGGGAACCTGAAAATTTTCCATGAAAGTGTCTTAGTTGGCTCGACGAAGACGCCATCTCGGCGAAGTAGGATGGAGACACATCGGTGAGTTATGAGAAATTTTTATGGGTAGATGGTCACTCCTACAAAAATCAGGGAGTACCATCCATTCCAGTCGATGAGCCAGAGCCGATGAGCATAGTGTCAGATAAATTGCTGACATCTCACCAGTTCTGATGTTTAATCGTGTTTTCTCACCGGTATTTAAAAGAAACGTGTTTGACTCACCCAAAAAACTTTCGATGCGTCTCCCACGTGCGTCTCTATGCTTACAGCCCCACAATTGACTGTTAGCGTTAAAATTACCTAGCATCAGAAATGGTTGTGGAAGTTGCAAGGTTAAACGTGCCAGATCTTCGATACTCCAATCGAAGTCCGGCAGATATATTGTGCATACTGTGAGTTCGAACGATCCGTATATTCTAACAGCTGTAGCTTGTAGAGAGGTGTCAACGCGAAGGGCCTGGTAAGATAGGCCTTGCCTTATTAATATTGCGACACCTCCCCTTGCTCGAACATCTGGCAGAACATCTCACCGGCGGATGGTAAAACTCTTCAGGGTATATGTCTCCGCCGGTCTAAGATGTGTTTCTTGTATACATACACACATAGGTGTATGCTTTGCCAGAACCGTGTTTAGCTCACAGTAGCGTTGTTCAATACCATTGCAATTCCACTGTAATATATTTACCACTTCTATTGACTAGGATGGGTTGCCCCAGGAAGTTGTAGGATCACTTCCTGGGTTTCCCTTTCGGTCAGCGTCTTATGTATCTTCTGGTCGGAGAAAGTGACGGAATCTGAATCCGTCTCCGACGTCACCTTGTTGGAGACGAGGACCTTTTTTCTCGATACGGGAGGCTACTTGAGTGCAGCTTGTGCGCTGGGCTGCCTCCCGGAGATGTTGAAGCCGGAGGCCTGGACGTCTCCGGCTTCGGTGATCTCAGCTCCGACTGCAGAGCCGGCTCACCCCGTGATGAAGATGGAGGTGGAGTCTTTTCACGATCCATCTCCATCCTTTTCTCTTCTGAGGTGGGCTTACTAGTTGCCACCTCTGAGACTCTCACGTCCGTCTTCAGGGTCTCACTCTTACCTTTCGTGGTTTTGTTTGGAGGAACCTGAATTGGCCTCTCCGGAGACGTTTTAATCATTTTATTTGAACTTGCTGACGCTTGGCCTTCATATTTTTTTTTTAAACTCACTGATGATTTACATTATCAGCGGAGCGCCCTCTTTCGCGTTGGTTGAAGCGTCGCTGAAGGGGCGGGAGCACCTGTGGTGCGGGCATAGGAGACAGCAGGCTGGGAGCGAGGGCCGGAGCCCATTACCTTCCTACGTGCCTCAGAATATGTGAGCTTATCCAGAACTCTCACTTTCTGGATAGCCATCTCCTCTTTGTGTTTGGGGCAGTTCTTCGACTTTGCCGAGTGACTACCTTCACAGTTAACGCATGTTATAGGCTTATTGCACGGTCTTCCATCGTGCAATGGTTCCCCGCAGACACAAATTTGAGGCCTTTCACATCTACCAGCCGTGTGCCCGTATCTTTGACACCGATAGCATCGCATCGGTGCTAGAATGTACGGATGCACGGGGATTTTTTAGTGAATGCCAGCGTCGATGGTTGCTGGCAAATCAATTTTGCTGAAGGTAAGTTGGAGGAGAGGTGAGTTTTTCAACTCACCATCCTGCCTCCACTGAATCTTGCGGGCCTCAATTACTCCCTGGTCGGACAAATTCTCGACTATGTCTTCAATGGAGCAAATCATGAGGTCTCTGCAAAATATCACCCCCTGGGAGCTGTTTAAAGTTCCATGGGGCGACACCTCCACCTCATGATCGCCTAACATCTTCAGACATAGAAGCTTTTCATTTATAGCTTTGCCACCGAAAGTCTCGACCAACAACCCGTTAACTTTTTTAACGTCTTTAAAACGTCCCACAGCCTCGTACAATTTCTTCGCTATTAAAAAGGGCTTACCGACTTAAAGTCGCTAGAATCACCCTTTCTCTTAATTAAAAAATACCTAACAATACTTTGCCTTTGGAAACCTGGAAGCAATGCCAAGTTCCCGCGGAATTTCTTTTTATCTTCAGAGGGGTTTGGTCCCTCCGACGTTTCGGTTATAACCGGGACGCCGCCGGGCCCTCCTTTTACGGAAGGCGGCATTTCCGTTGGTTTTTGTTTGTTTGTGATTTCCATAAAATTTAAAAAATACCAGCCATCGTGTGAAAAGGGGCGGGCTAGAATAGCCGAACTCGGACTTTAATAGTCCTACCACAGTACTCTGGGGCCTGGCCTCCAATTTACCAGTCCCGGAATACGCGGACGGACTGGAACTCGCCCGAAGCAATGCAGATTCTGATCTCTGCATCCATTGCGCACTATCCTACTAAGGACCGGCGTCGCTGGTGGCTAAGTCCCGCCTACCCTGCCTCGGTAGAGCAAGCTCACATCAGATCTCGGAGAAACTGAGGCCCCATCTTCAAGTCCCCTTGACCACTCCCAGCAGGGATGCACGAGACCGCCAGTTAAACGTCTTCAACAAAGACAATGTCGGCCAGATGACGTGGTCAACAAATGTTGTTACAGTGCACGAACACCGCACACCGAAACCAACGATGACGATGATGACAGCGCGCGACATTCGCACACTGATCCCAACGTTCAGAAGTTTGGGTCCGTTACCTTCCCCTCCTGCTGGTTTGCAGGCTAGGTACTAGGCCCTCCCACCACGACAAGGTGGACCCACGGGAGGGAATATTTGTTTTAAATTTATTCTTGTTGTGTTGTGGTTTTTTTAATATTAGGGGGCTAATGAAAAAGACCTCTCTAGTTCTCGAAGCCCCAATAGGGTGGTGGGTTTTAGTGGGTAGTCTGGCTTGCCAGGAGTCCCACATTTTGGGCGTCAATGCATTTTCCACCTCTCTAACGCAAATAATAGTACATAGCCGATGTGTTATTAACATCCGTGGCTGATTCCGTGGCTGATTAAGATCCGTGACATGATAAACGGTTTATCAATAAATAAAGACAAAACTAAAATTATTAATTTAAATGTAGGTCATAAAAAAATTGTTATTGATGGTCAAGATTGGAGTACTGTATGTTTCTTGTATATGACTATCCACATTTACAAGACTTCCCACTTCTTGTATTGAATGGGAACGAAAATCCACTATAATTATTAAATAAAAGAAATTTTTGAAATTTTCGTAAAATCACTTTATTAGTCTAGTTTCGAAACACAGTTCCTTTCTCAGAAATAACATGAAATCATTCATTTTTTTATTTCTGAGGAGGGAACTGTGGTCCGAAACTTTAACATCTTCAAAAGGTATCTAAACAACAAACAAAAATCTTCAAAAGGTACCTACGACCCTTGAAAAACCCATGACGGACGGTCTGTCAGTCTGTCAGTGAACGCGATATCCGAAGGTACTGTCTTCCGAGTCGGGGGTACGTTCGTCTGTCACGTGTTGTCCTGACTTTGCAAAGATGCACCCACACCGCTGGCATGCGAAATAAAATATAAAATATCTCCAAGGGATATTGCTTGACGACAGTCTGAGGCGGTCTAAATGTATAAGGGGTGCGTATGATGACACCCTTTGACATTGGCGGTGATAAGGTGACGCAGATGAAACCTGCAAACTGGAATGGATTAACTCAAGAGTGAGGCGTATACCGCCAAGATAACCGATAATGTATACAAGCATTAAGACCGAGTAGCCCAGGCTGTAGTAGTCATTGTTCTTGGAGAATAGCTTTCGTGTACTGATGGACAGATTTGAAAGCTTTAGATAGACTGTTCTCAGAATAAGCATAAAGTTTCAGGTCATCCATATAGACGAGATGAGTTACCTGATGTTTCATGTCTGTCCGGGGACCACAACGATAATCGGGTTCTTCTGGCAAGCGCAAGGAGAGTGGCATAAGTGAGATACACAAAAGAAGCGGGCTAAGACTATCCCGTTGTTATACGCTACGCTTATATGTCACCAAATATCTTAAGACAGTATGTTTACCAGAACGAACTGTAAACTTTGTCTTCCAGAATGGCAACAGATCTTTTATACATCTGATGAAATTGGGATTAATTTTCAAACATTTGACCAGTAACAATATAAGTTGATAAGAGGTAGTGTCAAATGCTTTCCTATAATCTAACCTGGCCATACTCAAGTCAACAAGACAACATACTCATCTTTCAACAAGAAAATGATCTTTGCAGCCTGATATGCCATGTTTGGAGCCGCGTTGCTGATTTATTATTAAGCATTTTTTCGGTCGATAATTGCTTGGAACTGAACGGTCTCCTTTTTGGGAATCAGAACTGTTCGCCTTTCGGCGAACCAAAATGTAAAGGTGCCATATCCGAAAATTTATGAAATTAAGTGCCTAGCAGGATGTGTGTGTGTGGAAGGTAAACGTTTCCACCAAAAATGCGACACAGCATCCATGCCGGCGCCGAGTGTTTATTCTTGCGTTTGAAGGCAAGGGACATTTCATCAGCGGTAACAGATGTTATCACCACTTATTCTGCTAAATGTGTGTTTGGGACAGTCTGATTGGTGTTGTAGTACTGTCTATATTTGTCTACTTTCCATATAAATCATGCCAATAGCTGTCGATTTGTTCAACTGTTGGTGGTTTTTCTACGAGAGAAGAGGGTTTCGCAAATAAACCAGAAGGTTTCGAGAGAAAGATATTTTTTCTCGAATACACTTTTCTCGTTTATCTAGCTTTTTCAGTGCAAGAGCTAGCGCACGTATCTTTTCAAGGTTTCTCAGCTTGATAGTGAGCTGAATACCTTTGTTTAATGTGTGGTATTGATGCCTGAGTACACGAGCGAAGCTCCGCATTTTTGGGGTGAACGGTTTACCATTCTTCTGGTATTCTAACACACATTCGATACGTGAACCCGTCCGTGGGAGAGATTTCAACTTGGACCCAAATTGCTCTATGGTTTGCGTGTCTTTTCTTCAGCAATCTCGGCGAACATAGTAGGAGGAGCGAGACCGTACTGTGCAACATAGACTGAACTATCGATCTCGAGTAGGCTACTGGCGTTTTTTAAATGTTCGTCGACAATTTGGTTGATTAACTCAAGGTCTTGTGCGTTTGCAAACGTCTTGCGATATTGTGGACGTTTGCGTTTAAACAGGTCATTATCGATTGTTTTCAGCGCATTTTGGAATCGTTTAAGTTCTTCCAAACGAAGGTATGTTGGCTCGACAGGGGTTTTCTTAACTTTTGAGGTCACTACAGTGATGGGGGTGAGTGGCAGGGCTGTGGCCGCCGTTAACACAAGCGGTTATGGCACATTTCTGGACCTTAATGGCGTTGGTGATGTAGCTTCTAATACAGGTAGTGGTGGGGTATTTCGACATACCTTTTCCTATTTCTCAGTATCAGAGCTGTCACTTTCCGACACTGGTTCATCGTGAGATGCCCAATCGTGTATCTCAGCAACTAACGTCTCACGTGTGGAATAATTCACACCTATAGAAGCTGGTCTGTCCTCATCCCTCACATTCACTTCCGGTACCGTATCTCCGTTCGTGTCCAAAATGGTGCTGCTTGATCTCGCAGATATTGCGATTTAAAATGGGAGAGTACATCCTTCCCATGTAGCCACGTCTTTTTGGTTCACTTGATATATAATAAGTGAGCATGTCAGCCTTAAGTGCCTTCGTCAATTGCAAGCGGTGGTGGTGATGGTGACTGTTGTGGCTGCTTGCTCTACCTTGTTAAAAAGTGCCTTGAGATGGCTTCTTGGTTTCAACGGCATTCATAGTCTCTGAAAGTCCGTTTAGGTTAGGCAGAAGCTTCAACTGAAGGGGGATGAAAGTCTGTAGGAACGAGCCGACTATTCCTTGCCCGAGAAAAAAATTTCGATCTGAAATTTGACATTAAAAAAATTAAACCCATTTAGCCGCTGATTTGATCCACGGTTGGATCCTTAGCTTTCCCTCCTTTTGGATTGCAGGTTAGGAACTAGGCCCTCCCACCATGAAAAGATTGATCCGCGGGAGGGTAATTTTTTATTTTATTTTTTGTGGCAGGGAGGTGATAAATGCATTGACGTTAAGAGTGTGGGACTCGTGGGAGATGCATTGACGTAAACAGTGTGGGAGCCACTAAAATTCACCACGTTGGTATAGCTTGTCTGGTGTCCAATAGTTCTGATCCATTAATGGCACTCGTGTGAGATCACGAGTTGCAAGGTAAAGGAGCATTCTTGTTCTCTGCAGCACGACATGCAGTTTCAAAATTGGGTCTAGTATTTGATCCGACTAATCGTGACTCAATAGCTACTTCGTTCAGCTGTTAAACGAGCTGAAATTAGCTCTCTATTTCAAGATCATCGATCTCGGGACCATCAGGGTATGTTCTACTGCCATCTAGACTCCTGTGGTTTCTCTGTTGATCTAACTTTTTCTTTCCTCCGTTCAGCTGGACTCAAATCCGAAAAAGAAGGCTTTATCATCGCTACCCAAGACGGTGTGATAGCTACTCTTACACACCAGAGATACGTGTGGAAGATGGCAGTCTCCAGTATTCAGCGCAGAGCGTACAAATCTCAGCCGGAGACGCAGATGCACCTCATTTCGGCATGCCCATATTATGCCTTCGTACATTGAGATCGCATGAGACTGTTTCCAAGTAACACCCTTGAAGTTTTTTGATATTAAATTTTGCACGTTCCACATCCGTGCGGTGAAAGGACGGAGCCTGTACAACCATACGACCAAAGGGTAGTGAACCTTCTTCAAAGAACGTAACACCTTATGAAGATTTATGTTTGTTGAAAAGGTGGGTGGCATTCTGGGGTGTATATCCTGTATCCACTCTCCCCCTTCAACTGACATAAATACGTTAAATTTTAATCACATAATAATAATAATAATAAAAAATACACGCACACTCACACACATTCTCCGGTTCACATGACAGACTAGAACAAAAAAATAAAACATACAGTTTACCGTCACTTGACTATGTCCGTGTGGTAAACTAATCGGGCTCAGCCTTGAATTAAAAAAAAAAGAGAAAAATAATAATAATAATAAGAATAATAATCCCTCACAGGGACAACTAGCAGTCCTAGCTGTTCGAGAATTGGCGCTCCCGGGGCCTGAGCCAACTCATTTTTATGGTGAACAAAAGCTATAAAGCCGCGAAAAAAGCCGCTGCCTGGAGGTTATCGCCAGGGCACATCTGGAGCCACCGTTGGATGTGACAGTGTGCGACCCGGTGGTGATGAGGTCCAGGCGGCCATCCATCACTACATGTTCCATTACCGCAATCAGAAATGGCCCGCACAGACAATACTTCCAGGAGGCGCATGAAGTGGACAGACGAAATGAATCTGTTCATACTGCGAACCTACTTGGAAGTGACCCGACTTGAACAGGACAAAACCGGTTACTGACAAACACTACACCAATAATTCACACAAAAATACACAAACCTTACACAAATCACACAACAGCGACTCACCGATCAACGGCGCACAATCATCACACATACACTCATTCCCCTCACAATACAATTCCCAATTAGACAACAAGTACACCACCAACTACACAATATACACAACACAGACATAATACACATGGATACACAGACAAAACAAACAGCCAAAAATGACAACAATAATAACTGTTACAACGATAAAACACATCCATCACACACATCTAAAATTCACTCAACACAGTATTGGCGGAATTCACACATTTAGACCCTACACAGAAACACAAACTACATAAACAACACTATTCAAGCAATCTCACCAACATAGTCACCACACTGAACACTTACATTTTACCAAAATACTTATCACAGGACACAACATTTACAGACTTACACAACATCATTCACTGCGGAGCTGTTGCAGCAGTTAGGTGTAATAGTTATAAGGTAACATCACCCTTAAACACACATAACTCACGCACAACACAAACACGCAGACCGGCTTGGGAAAAACGTTTAAATTCTCGTATTACGAGTACTAGGTGGGACATAGGTCGGATCACACAATACATACAAGGAACACGTACACAAAAACTCACCAAACACATACCAAAACATCAAAACAACATACAAAATACACTCCAAATACGACAAACACAATACAGCTCTAGAGGAATTTAGGGATACAGTACACCAAAAACTCACGGTATACTCTACAAGACTCAAACGATACAAAGCTGCACACACACGCAAAATACAACACACCACATCACGACAAACAACCACCCACAGAACACTCACTTTTTACATATTAGTATGGTCTTTAGTCCGAGGGAGTTCAGCACAATGTTGAAACCTGTTCGAAGACGAGATCCACAAAACAAACAACATTATACACATGACACAAACAACAATTACTACACAAGCCATACACAACATTACACAACACTAACACAATTGGAGGAGCCCTGGAGTTAATGAAATACACAACTATTGGCTGAAACATTTTACTTGCACACACGAACACCTCGCACGACATTTTACACAATTCATAAAACACCCTCGCACAACACCTCCTTTCTTAATGAAGGACATCACTTACTTGATTCCGAAGGATAACGACACAATAAATCAAAGCAAATACAGACCCATCACATGCCTATCTACACTATACAAGTTACTCACTACACACATAAAATTTACACACACATTACAGACAACAACATCCTCGTTGAGGACCAAAGGGCTGTCAGAAACTATCAAGAGGCTGTAAGGATCAATTCATTATAGACTCGGTGGTGACCGAACACACCAAACACAACAACAGAAACATGTACACAGCTTACATAGATTACAAAAAAGCATTGGATTCCGTGCCGCATTCCTGGCTGCAGAGAATATTGACCTTATTCAAAATTCACCTACACATTATACAATTTTTAACACACGCCATGCTATTATGGACAACCACACTACATTTAAGACACAATAACACGACCATCACCACAGACATCATACACATTAGACGAGGAATCTTCCAGGAAGACTCATTGAGTCCTCTTTGGTTCTGCCTCGCTCTTAATCCACTATCACACAGATTCGGAATGCGCTATCAAGGTGAAGTTCGACAAGGAATTCCATAAAATATCACACCTTTTTTACATGGATGACTTGAAACTGTATGCCCCCACAGAAACACAATTAACACATTTAATACGACTGACTGAAATATTCTTTACATGCTGACCCAGGAAGGCCTGTTGAATATAACCTACAAAATGGTGGTCTCATTAGCCCCGTGGAGAGGGGAGAATTTTACAGGTATCTTGGTGTTTACAGCAATCATAAGGCATCCCACACACAGATATAAAACAAACACTTACACAACACTACATACAAAGAATACACAACATACTCAAAAGTGGTCTTGATGGTAGAAATACTATTAAGGCCATCAACAAATACGCTACACCATTTCTCACATATTCCTTCGGAATCATAAAGTGGACAAACACAGACATTAAAAACATACAAATTAAAACACGAACACTCATGACAAAACACAGGATACACCACATACACTCATCGTCAGCCAGGTTGATCTTACCAAGGTCTTTAGGAGGACGTGGTCTCACAGACATCCGACTATTACACGATCGCCAGCTCCATAACCTACGGGAGTATTTCCAATCTAAAACACACACCTCACACTTACACAAAGCCATAACATCCGCAGACAAATCATACACGCCACTTAACATGCACACAATACAACACTCTCCTCCACCAACCAAAGTACAACACACAGCAACAAACATGCGGACATGAAAATCGAAGGTTCGACATGGAAGGTATTTGCATAAGATTAGCCACGACTGTGTAGACCGAGAGGCGTCGCAGGCTTGGTTGACCAAGTGTAATATCTTTCCGGAAACCGAGGGCTTCATGTTTGCAATAAAGGATCAAATCATACATACACTGAACTACAAAAAGTACATACTCAAAGACATTGCACAACAAACAGACCTCTGTCGACAATGTCGACAGAAACCAGAAACAATACAACACATTACATCTGCATGCTCACACCTTGCACAAACAAATTACAAACACAGATACGATCAGATAGCAAAAATAATACACCAAAAACTCGCCATAAAACACAAACTCACAACAGACAACACACCATACTACAAATACACTCCATCTACAATTCTCGAAAACAACACACACAAATTATATTGGGATAACAATTATCACAGACAAGACGGTACACTATAACGACCAGACATTACACTTATACACAAACACACAAAAACCACATTCATCATAGATATTGCAGTACCCAACACACAAAATCTACAGATTACACACACTGAAAAACTAACAAAATACACAGATATAGCTGTCGACCTGAGGAATCATTGGAAAATGACACCAGTTGTTATCGTTCCAGTGGTTCTAAGCTCAATAGGCATCATATCAAAAACACTTCATAACAGTCTGCATACACTTGAACTACACAAAAACACATACATACAATTACAAAAGGCAGTTATTATTAATACTTGCGGTATAGTGATAAAGTTTCTCTCTATGGGGCAAAGCACTCTCCAAACACAAACCCCATCCACTTGTCTACACACAACAACAGACACAACATGCATTCCGACCAATGCAAACACACTTACACCAAACACGGAAACTTCACATCAGCACCCACATAACATACAGTCACACATGCAAAACACAACACAAGAAATATACACGATACAACACAGCATATCTACAACAACACTCTCACACGCACCATCACCACATTCTCCAAACCAAACACAAAACACTACACAAGAAACAAATCCATCACCATACAACATCATTACTTCCACTACAACAGCACTCATACACGCACCACCCCTGTTATATCGAAACGAAACATTCCTCGATTAACAAGCCTCACGCAAGACCAAATATCAACACCATCAGATGTTTCAAAGCAAACACAAAACACTACACAAGAAACACAACACAGCATAACTACATTAACCACAACTCCCATACACGTACCACAACCAAAAAATCAAAACTTCACACAAGAAACTTTACCCATTGTAACACTAACACGACTCACACATGACCAAATAACACACTACTCACAACCGACGGACAACACCTCATTCGCTCATCGAACACGAAAGCGAACACAACACAATACAACACTACACAAACCACCCAAAAGGCGATACCGCAGAACACAATAAACAAACATACATTTATACAATTTGCAACATCGTTGATTGTAACAGGAACTAGAAAAGAAGATTGTGGTACTCTTTTGGAAAGTGGAACGCAATTATTAAATGAAAAACAATTGGTCATATGCCTTATAGAATCGAGATAATATTGATTCAATATATCTGCTACCAGGCTTTTGTCGCTTATGATAGTGTTTTCGTGAGAAACAATAATTTCTTTATGCATTTTTTTCTTAAGGTCTAATTCATTATTAAGAATATTACAAATTGTTTTTGATCGATTGCTGCTGTGTGCCAATATGTTAGGAATATGTTCGCTATTCTTATTACCAACAAGTGACTTGTAATTACTTTTAGCTTTTCATAATACATTTTCAGCTCAGGGTATTGACGACTAAAAATGTACCAGTCTAACAAATTACTTCTGTCTCATTTAAGTTCATTATCAATCCACTTGTTGTAAATTTTCTTTGGTTTGTGTATGTTTTGGCAACGTTTAGTTTTTAGAAAACATTTATTAAAATGAATAATCAAAATATTCTAAAAATACTTAAAGCTAGGCTTAAAATTCGAATTCCTTGTAACATTAGACCAATCTAATGAAGACAGGGACATATTAAAATTTTTTATATTAAAACCAATAAAACACCTAAAAAATTGATTAAAATTGTTTTCATTACACTCATATGGTTTGAGTAAGTCAAAAGTTAAAGATTGTGTAAAATGGTCTGAAAATAATGTTTCTATTATTTTACTCTCTACATTATTTATGTTGGTAATTAGATTGTCAATTAATGTTGAATTTGTATTACTGGCTAGTTGGTTCTGAAATTGTTGGATGTAAATTTAAAACATTTAAAACATTAATAAAATTATGATAAATATTATCTTTTTTTTAAAGATTTATATTAAAATCACCAACAATTTTAATGATTATATTATTGTTGTTACATAAAATACTTAGTACATGTTCCAATTTGGTTAAAAACAAATCAATATCAGAACCAGGTGATCGATATATACATAAGATATATATGATGGTCTGATTATAACATACCTTAGATCCGCAACATTCGAAAAAATTTTCGACATTATAATTTTTTTGAAATGTAATTTTCTCGCTTTTTATATCTGTTTAGTGTAATATATAAACTCCACGATACGATTTAAAACGATATTATATCTGTTAAGTTTCAATGTACACAATAAATATAGAACATGCAATCGATCATTGACAAAAAAACACCCAAATTCTTCACTAGGCTTAATATTAAGAGAAAACTACTTCAGTCATAATTCTATTTTGAGTCATAATTGTATATTACTTTTTTAAATGGTTAATTTATGAAAATATTTACCGGAAACATACACATTTATTAATGAGTTTAAGGTAAATCCTAACGAATGGATTTTATTTTGTTATTTAAAATGTTTCTGTATGTCCTCAACAAACAAAGTGGCCATTAAAAGACAACATAATATTTAATCGGACTTCTACAATTAATTTTTTCAAAATTAAAATTAAAATTAATAAAATTTTGTTAAAAGGAAAATTTAAAAAAAAGCCTTGACTTATAAAAATCATCCGCGTGTCATATTAACACGAAGGGTCGACATGCTTACATTAAGGACCTGTTGAAAATAAAACTTAACCTCTCACGATGGTGAATTTCGATTTATAATAAACTTTATTTCATACTTCGTTTTTAATAAATATTAAATAAGAAATAGATTAAACTCGAAGTATTAAATAAAGTTTATTATAAATCGAAATTCACTTTTCAATAAATTCTATTATTATTATAACAAAATTATTGTAACAAAATTTATTATTATTTATAATAATAAATTTATTAAAATCGAAGTATTAAATAAATTATATTGTTTTTATAAATCGAAATTCACTTTTCAATAAATTCTATTATATTTCATTTATTCGTAGAATTTCTCCAAAAATATTCCGAAAAAAACGCATACTAGCGAGAGAACAAAGTACTTTTAAAAAAAAGTTTTCGTACAAAAGATAGGAATTTTTTCCTCGGGAAAAATTACTAGAGGTTATCGTTTGAAAATTTTTAGTTAGAACCACCTGGAATGATTTATTATGCCGTGCCCAAACTTTTTGGACACCCGATATATAAAATAACATTATAACAAAATTTTTATGCTATTATCGATTAGATTAAAAGCATAAAAAATAAGCAGTAATCGACGATCCACATGCGAATTAATTTGTCGAAATAATTATCTCCCATGAATAATGTATAGCCGGTTACTACGTTCTTGCCCGACAGTTTAGTCAATTAACGGCCCCTTTTTTTATAATTGACAAACTGCCGATGTCGGGATTCGAACCCATAACCTCCCAGTTTCCAAGAATGCATACTGCGCAGACATAACGCCTTAGACCGCTCGGCTACTTGGACTGTTTATATATCCATAACTTGTGTTAGAAAAACAAAAACCGAAGTCATCAGTACATATTCTACGACAAGAATCATTAATAATTTTCATTTTCATATTCATTACTAATGTCTCTCATTACTAATGATTATTGTCGTCGAATCTGTACTGATGACTTTTGTTTTAGTTTTGTTAACACAAGTTATGGGCATACCTACGTAAACTATTAGGAACGCACAATATATCGAGCATAAACTACATCATTTACTCAGCCATCGAGTTAATGTTAACACAATGCACGCTTGGTGAACGATTAAGATAAGTTACTACTCGTTTTCGGTAAAATTTCGAGAAATGGTTGTATTCGCCTATTACGAATAATAGCTGCATTAAATATGGACCATGTTGTAACGTTTTGTTTTTCATACGGTTGTAACGTTTTGTTTTTTTGTCACTTTTCACCCAATGCTCGTTCGTTTAGTTATCACCCTGAAATTTTAAAATTTTGGGTTGTACTCTCTACGGGTTTTGATTTGAAAGGAAGAGAGTTCAACTGGGGTGAATGTTAATGGTTTTTATTGATCTGATTTTTTTTTGAAATTTTACCTCACGTAAAGTTTTAATTTGACTTTTTTGCTGAAAATAGAATATATACATAAAAAAAAAAGAAAGATTTAAAATTAAAATTTTTATTTAATAAAAAGTTAACTTGGAATCATTTCTGTGATTACATAAAATAAACAACACAGAAATGATTCACAACAACAAAAAATTTTTATATACTTTTGAGTAGCAGAAAACAAAATTTTTTGAGAGAGATAGCAGATGATTTGAGAATTCTGAATGGATATGAGAGATAAAAAGTGGGGTGATAGTAGGAAGCTAGGTGATGAAAAAAAAACAGTTTTTTTTTTGGGAGCGGATTTCGGGGGAGACGGATGTATGGTTGAAGACTGACGATTAGAATAATTTTGAGTAAAGTAAAAATATAAGAATTTAAAATAGAGTGTGAGCGTAAAAAGAAAAATTAAAAGATAAGTGAAAGTGGTGAGCTGCATCGATTATAGTAATTTGGAAAAATTTTGGGCTGGAGATTCTAAAAAAAAAAAGAAGTATAATTTTGGATCTTCTTGTTACTCGCCTGCGGGTGCAGCTGATTTTCAGCAAATAAGAATAATAGAAAAATAAATGTATCGAGTTGCTGGCGATTTTTGTTGAAGAAATCTTTATGATTTTGTGGAAGATATATTATCGATCTCCATGCATGTAGGAGGCCATCTTGGTGTGAGTAAAAATCCTAGGTAAACAACCATATTATATAAAATATATCATAGCTTCTTTGAACAATATATCACACAATAAAAACAAAATTTTTTAATAGACAGACGTACCATTATATGAATAAACTTGTTCAACAAATTAATTCAAAAGTGTTATACACAAAGGTGTTATATTTAAGAACTGTATTAGACACTATACATAAAATAGTTACAAATTTTTAACTTTCGTTAAATATATATAGTTACAAATCTTTTAAGTGGTCGAATTTGAAACAAATGTTTCTTTGGTATATCCAATTTTGATATCAATTTTTTTTAAATAAAAATTAGAATTTATATGTCAGTATCTGCTTGAACAAAATCCCTAGATATGGAATTTTTGATTAGTTTTTTTCATTAATTGTTTTCAGAATTTAATTTTTTTGTATTCAATTTTTTTATAATTTACTTGTTTTCTAAATTTCATTTTCAGTTTTTTGGTATTCAAATTTTTTTATAAATTAGTTGTTTCCTGAATTTCATTTTATTGTATTCAATTTTTATTATAAATTACTTGTTTTCTGAATTTCATTTTTTTGTATTCAAATTTTTTATTATAATTTAGTTGTTTCTGAACTTAATTTTGAATTTTTTTATTAAAATTTTCTATCATAAAGTAGTTGTTTTATAAAATTAGTTGATTCTAAAGAGTACTAAATACTAAATAAATAGTATTAAATAGTACTAACTAAGGAGTACTAACTAAATACTTTTTTTGTTTAAAAATAAAAACCATTAACCAACACCGAATAGTGGATGAGTACTTTAGGTTTTCCAGTTTTTTTCCTATAACAAAAAGAACTGGTGGCGCTCAACTAAAAATTTTGAACCCAACCCCACACCTGACACCAATTTGTGTCCCGTACTAGTCAATATTGTCTTCGAATTGCGGGGTTGGGTTCAAAATTTTTGGTTGAGCGCCACCAGTTCTTTTTGTTATAGGAAAAAAACTGGAAAACCTAAAGTACTCATCCACTATTCGGTGTTGGTCCCATAGCAGAACTACTTAAAATATAATTTCTTTCGAACTTTAATATTATTAAGGTTATTAAATTCACATTTGTCCTTCATATATATTAAATATTGACCTTGTTTTCAAATAGATACCTTTATGTTTTGATTTGATGACATAGATTCTTGATGCGAAGAGAATAAATATGAGTTTTGATAATTGAAGGGTTATTTATCAGCTAATGATACTCAACTGTAGTATTAATTGAATTAAATCACATAGTGGTACATATTTTACATCCGTACTTAAAATTAGATTTTTATTTAAAATGATTAATTGAACTTGACTTTTTTCTTTAGTTAGCTGTCTTACTAGTTAATAGCCCTTGAAAAATCATAGATATAATCACACCATTAAGAACCAAAGATTCAGAATCAATATCCACACTAAAGAATACAGAAATTTTTACTTAAGTTTAATATTATATCCGTGAATAAAAAATTAAGGTTCCACCGGAATTAGCTTTTTTGGGTTATTTACACTTATAGCGGATATATACGAAGTATATTTTGATTAACTATCAGTTATGTTATTTTTATCGATTAAAAAGAGGGTCGAACGTTAGCCCTCGAGCTGATGAATAGAAAAGCCTAAACTAATAATAGATAAATTTTGGACGCTGAAAAACAAAAACACTAAAAACAACTAAATTTCTTAAATTATTTTTTTTACAGATTAATTATCAACACATAGTATTTTAAATTACATATAATTTTACACTAAGCAATTAACACATTATATGTATGACCTGTTTTACACGTGCAAGTTTTCGTGAAAGTTTTTAATCGCAATAATAATATGTTATATAGCAAAAATTTCAATGGTTATCACACGAATGAAATTCACTTGAAAGTTGTCAATCGCATGTTTGTTAACAGTTATAACTCTCGTCTTGTTTACTATTTCTTTCTTTGTTAACCAAATCAATCACATGACCATTCACAAGGAAGTAGGATATAAACACCCTATTCTTACATCTTAAGTTACATATAAGATTGCATGAAAATAGAAGCCAGGTCTATTGTGATATAACTACATAGTTTCATCAAAAAATAATACTGCGCTTTCTCACCAAATCATGCGTTATGAATAGTTTCATGAAAAGTTACATGTGTAAAATAGCCCCATACATGGGGCTATTTTACACATGTAACTTTTCAAGTAACTATTCATGCAACTGATTTGGTAAGCAAGCGCAGTAGTCTTTTTTGATGCATGTTTTCAGTTTAATGAAATAGAGAAAAGTTCTATTTTTCAAGAAATATTACATGTAACTAAATATGTTGATATTGTACTTCCTTCTGATCGGTTTACTCTAATCATGTGACTGGAGTGCTTGACAAGGAAATAAATATTAAACAAAATGAGAGTTATAGCTGTTTACAAAACATGCGATTTATATATTTCTGCATGTGTATAGCAAATTAACTTCAATTATATCAGATACTTTTATTGCGATTGAAAACTTTTATCAAAACTTTCACGTGTAAAAACGGACAATGTACATCTTTATTTGTAAATCGACAAAATAAGTGATTACAAAGGATTTAAAAAGAAACAAAAATTTTTATAATAATACTTATAAGAAAAATAAAATAATATTGAAGTACGCTGTCACAGATATCATTCGTGTAGCGCTGTCACGCTGTCACATGATCTAAGGCGGAGCGTTGCGGCCATGAAGTGAAACAAATCATGAATTTGTCGCAGATTTTTATGTTTAGATAGTACGTGAAATAGTTTGTGGCATTTAGTTCTTGATGTCAAGTAGTATTTTGGATGATATTGTTCACGAAAGAGTAGATATATAGGGCATTCTAATAGAATATGCAATAGGCTGTCTAGTTTAAGTTGCAAATTGTGCATTCCACTAATGGGTCGATTTTATGATTTGAACCATCTATATAAAAAGTTATAATACTTTAGTTAATTACTCGATATTGGTGTACAAGGCGTAACTTTTGGAGTTTACTCCTTAAGAATCGATTTTAGTAAAATATTGAGCAGTAAATTATAGTGATGGAATGAGTCGTACACAGGTAGTATAAGAGTCGTGCACAGGTTATGCTGCTTACAGCTTTTACTGCAGTCAGTCAGTCAGTATTAATATGGTATATATTGTACATAATATGAACATGTGCGCTTTCTATTTATTAGACATCTAATTATTAGTGTAGTTTATTTATATAAATATTTTAAAGTTTCGATAATGAATATTATTATTGTGGATTATTAATATTGATAATTATATCCACATAAAGTGAAGTGTAAATTATATAAACTATGGAAGAAACCGGTGTAGATAATAGTGCCGGAACATCCGATAAACACGTGGGTGCTAGGTAGGTTATAATTCATGTATCAATATGATATATATTGTACATATAAACATGTGCGCTTTCTATTTATTGGACATTTAATTAATAGTGTAGTTTATATAAATTTGTATGAGCTATACCTTTAATTAAATATTGAATGTAAACTCCAGCGTGCGTCAGAGCTGACAATTACACTTTTTTTAAATATTAGTTCGAGTAGTGAGTAAAAAGTCGTTATAAATTAAAATATGCCGGTAAAAGCAGCAGTAGCTGGATCTTAATACTTGGGCTCGATCCTGTACATAATATAGTTGTCGTAAATGTGTAACCAATTGATTTGTGTTGGATTTAATTAAATTTTCATTTTGACTCCTCCATAAATCTTCTCTATTGAGTTTTATGAAATTGCTCTCTAATTAAGATATCCAATTGTATTTAATAACAGTTGACGTATTGACAATTTTGGTAGCCTGTTTGGGGACACATTCAGAATTTTACAAAAGCAGTTCAAGGAACGTTTGAACACATATAAACTAAGCATGTTTAAATTAATTTCTGAGCGAATAATATACACCGGAATTAATTTATGAAGGAAAAATAAAGACTTGATAAAATTAACTTGGGCCTTTTTAATCATGTCAGGGCAGGAAGCCTTCCATATTTCTGAGCAGTATACAAGAAAATTTAGAACTAATCTATGATACATATGTAGGCCGGTTTTATTTGATTCGGTTTGTGACTTTGCTCACACAAGCTTAAAATTTTGAAGCGCGACATTAGCTTTAGAAACCATGTGTTTAGCTGCGTTAAGGAAAAGGCCAGAGGAGCTTTCACTCCGAGGTAGTTGATTTTATTCACGATTTAGAAATTCACTGATTTGTATGAAAAAGATCTATCTTTGATTTTGTTTTTAGAAGTAACATATTATATGCGACTAGCCTACTTTCAATTCAGTTTAGAATTATTATCCTACTATGTTCCTTACAAGTTGATGACCTGTTTATGTATTCAAAGGTGAGTGTGGCGTATCGTTTTCGGTACATAACAATTTTTATTTTTTATAAAACAATGTCAAGATGAACCTTCACAATTAGAATTACATAAATATAACAAAACGGTTAAAAATGTAACAAAAATTCGTAAATATTGCGATTTAAAACATGAAATACATAAATGAATGAATTACCAATAACGAAATTACCTCATATGACAAATCCAGTTTGTGTCGAAGTCATAATTGGTCGCTATTTGCCGAATGGTTTGGAATTCGTTTTGCCTATTCCCTTTCGAACTTTCAGTGCGCGATTCAATAATTAATAATAATAATAAGGGCATTAGTTAGTAGAATTATCCGTGGAGTAACCACTACAATAGCTCAATTAGTATTGTTAAACACTGAAGAAGAAATTATTTATCTAACTATATAAATAAAAATTAAATTCTGTCCGTCGGTAAGCGATTTGGCTTTTTTTTAATGTAAATGTAAATACTGTTTCATTCGTGTTTGTATATATTTCCAATTTTTTTTAAATAAATGAAACTTTTATTTAAAAAAGCTTGTTGTTATTTTTGTTATGTGTAATATTCAGGTAATAATATATTAAACAATTAATCAAACAAAACTTTCCAAGAAAACCTTCTAATAAAACATATAATAATGATTATTCAAAATCTATTAAAAATAGCATCTAAATTATAAAACGTACTTACAAAATACTTGAAATGTCAATGAAAATAGAATACAGTTACCATACTAATAAGTTATCATACTAATATGAAAAATCCCTAGATTTTTTTAATGCAATTTGAACAACCACTACTGGTCATCAACTTATAAAGAACACAGTCTGATGATAATTCTTAAATGAATTAAAACTAATCTAGTCACATAAATATGTTCATTGTTGAGTGTAAAATTACAAGTAAACCATATGCATTTTAATAGTATGTATGAATATTTAATATATATATGTATATATATATATATCCTCCCCTGGTGTCTTATAGGGTCCAAAAGAGCTAATAGCCCACTTTTTTATTTCAAGTTTCTCTAAATTGTGGTGAATATTTATTTCACCTACACAAAACTTCTTCCAGCGTCTGAGCGCATAATAAATTCTTTTAGATGACCTCACTAGCGAAAATCAATAGCTGTTGCTTGCAGAGAAAAGCTTTTTCTAACCCGACTGGTCAATATCTGTTTCGTCAAATGGTTCGTTGCGTCGTAGATGTTCACTTATGCTGATATTTGCTGTTGATGTTTACTTGATCTCTTACTCCTAGCTGGAGTCAATAATAAATGCCTTCCTACGAGTTGAAGGGGGGTTTTCAGGGACTTTTAAAAAGAAGTCGCCGATGTTCGTTTCTTGAAAAGATTTTTACGTCATTAGAAGTTTCAAAGATTAGGGAATTTAAAAGTTAAAAAATTGATACATAGTTATTAAAATGTTTTATTTCTTCACGTTTTTTGGAAGTATGCCAAGTTAGTAATAATAAAATTGTTAATAATTATTTCTTTTTACTTATTTTTTTTTTTACAAAATAGTAGTTTTTGAACGAACATGCTTAATTTATTTTCACGTTTTTTCTTAAGAATTTGTCATTTTTTTATGTTAATGTTGTTGTTTAATTAATTTTATTGAATATGCGGAGATTTCATCAGATGTAATTATATGGTATTGGTTTCTAATATATTAGGCTATTCGTCTCGTTTTTTTGCGTCGATTTTTTTGTCATCTTTTTGTCATTGTGTTTTTTTGATTGCTTTTGTTGATTTTGATCATAATCATTGAGTATTCTACGAGTAACACGCTTCCTGATTCGACACGTTCGCCACAACGACTTAATGTCGGATTAGATAAAAATCAAACATTGCCCCACCACACGGCTCAACATCTTACTTTTCAAATTATATTTTGTTCTTTTTTAGGGTTCTCTACCAAAATAGTTTGGTAGAGAACCCAACAAGATGGTTTGCCCGCCTGTTGAAATTTGGTACAGCTGTAGTACTATCCTGCCTGCATAAGGTAAAAAAGTATGCAAATCATTTTACAATCATAAAAATTGGGATATAAAATGGTGGGTTGAAATCTGAAAATGGGGTAGGTATCGGTAATGATATCATATGAAAACGCTTTGTTTGCACATTGCCAAAAATTTGTCTTTGTGATTTTACGTGGAAGTTTTTTATTTATGGTCAAAAATGTATAAAAAATGACCATACCACCTCCCTTATCTGCGAAGTTTTTCTGAATAATCCAGTGAGCGGTAATCTGTAATAATTCAGACTGATAGATAATTATCTATATTTCACAGGAATAATAAAATTCAGTTTTCAAATTAACCAGTTTTTGAAGAATTTAAAACAAATTATTAAAAGAGCTACTAAAATTTTGGCAAGTCATAATACATCTTATTGCATAATAAAGTAAAAAGTACATTTCAATGAGTCAAATATTATTCTAGTAATTTTAATTTTTTTACTATAGAGTTCCATCCGAAAATGATAAGATAGGAAAGAAATTTATTACAAGAAATTCGATGTACACAAATTGTACAACTTACTCAAATACTTGCACATCTAAAGAACGCATTTATATGAAAGCTGGTTTAATATATACTTAGGTTAATACATTTTTGTATACAATATTTTTTGTTTTGCCATCCTTCGTTAATATGTAAAGATTTTGTGGACTGGATATTCGTGAGCACGCTACTTACAGTTGCCGATGGGACAAACAGGGTTTTTCTAAATGTACACCTGCTACTTTCAGTGTTTGAAACCGCGCTTTGTTTATAGTCATGGCAAAAACTATTTCCAGAGAAAACTGCACTCTTTTAAAGTTGAAAGGAGTAAAAAATTCTGAAACTTCGGGATTTATTATAAAGCATTATTTTTAGCTTATGAAAAAAAATCAACAAAATCTGTCGAAAAGTGGTTTTATACTGGAACATCCTTAACACGAAAGCATAATTTTGTTATTGTATTCCAAAATTTGTATACTCGGTATGCATATAATGTATACAGGGATATAGTAAGTTTAGCCTTGATTTTGTTATGGTTGAAAATAGTGATCGCAGAAAAAAAAAATTAGGATTTAGATAAAGACGATAATAAATTGACCTAATTCTTCCATTTCAGCATATTCGTTCCTCTTTCTGTCTGTCCGTAGACCGGATAAGTCAACAGCAAAGAGAAAACGAATGAACTGAAATTTTGTGGCATGTTCTAGAGATACAAATTGGGCAAGTTCGAGAATAGTCAAAATCTAACCGCGCCATTCGCCATTGGGTAAAATATATTTATCTTTGAAAATTTTAGTCTTAAAAAACAACAGATAGCTGGAGTTCTGAGAGAAAAACACCTCCCATCGACTTATAGTGTACAAATTTCGTACACATATTCTTACTAGAATCCGTACTTACAAATATCAAATACATAATTTATTTAATAGATTTTGAGATAGATATTTTTAATTACAAATCAGTATTTTGTTTTTACAAATTCATTTTTTTTACGGTGGACATTGAATGTCCAAAATTTGTTATTTTTAATAGACCATCAAAATGTACAAATGGCTGCAAAATTGTTGTTATTTTCTTAAATTTTATAATTGATTCGCTTTTCGAAAAAATGCTTTGGATAAAAGTTGTTCATTAAAAATATAGTACGACTTTTATTCGAAACTTTTTTTCGAATGAATAAGGCACCATTCAACTATAAAATTTAAAAAAATAACTTCAACAATTGCAGTCGATTTTACGTGTGAATGCTAATTATTAAAATGTTTATTATTCTATTCCTCTTTAGAAAATAATCTATCTTGACATGATTTGAATGATGCCTACTTGTGGTTTCAATTATCTAATATTCTATGAATATTCTCTGGAAATTGAATCAATTTTTACAGACCCAGGAACATACCGATGCGAGGTTTAAATTTGAGCTTAAAAACGGCTTGAAATGACTATCAAATTTTCAAAATAGATAAGTACTTATAATTAACGAAGCTATATATCTTAACATATACAGAAAATATATACCTATGAAATATTAACATCTCGAAAAAGTTTTACATGCATTGGTTAAGCATCTGTAATATAGTTACCTCTTAAAATTTTCAATAAATTAACAAAAAAGTGAAAAAGTAGGTATTATTTTGTATTCAACATTTTATAGAGAAAAATTATCTTGCAATATGTTATTCTGTTTATTATTTAAGTAGACAGGTCTCATCCGGTTCTTATAAAACCAATTTTTTGTAGGTATTATGATTTTTTTAAGATTAAAAAAAATCTTGAAACTACTATATATATAAAACATGCATCCACATAGTCACTTGAATCAAACAAAGTTGAATGTTGAGATCTTAACTCTAATTAAAGTTTACAAAGGTTTTGCTACTAATTGTTACATCTTCTACGCTATATAGTGTGTTCATATGTAGACCAGGTTTTAGTCGTTTTTAAATTTCTATTTTTTGGCCAATAACGAAAGAATTGATTCCCCGAACACTTCACTTTCCTGCAATACCCTATTGCTACAACGTAAAAAAAAAGCGAAATAAGAATTTACTCGAAAATGCGTTGGAATTTGATATATATATAAAATGTATGTAGACTTGTGCACTATTTTTATTTTCGACTTATATATATGTATCTATATATATCAATGTATATATACATACATATAAATATATATATATATATATATATATATATATATATATATATATATATATACTTACTTATACTTTAAGTAAGTATATATATATATATATATATATATATATATATATATAAAAAAACAAAAAAACAATATTGAAAACACGATTTATACGTGCGATTTTGCCAAAATTGATTTTACGAAGATCTGGAGATAACTACGTATCTTTAAAAATACATCTAAGTTATGTTTTCTGTTTTTAAATTTTAATAAAAAAAACTAGTGTTTAAGGTAAGTTAAATTAAGAAATAGAAGTTAAATTTTTTGAGAAATAAAAGTTTGTTTCCTATTAACTAAATACTTATCATTTTACGTAAGTTTTATGAAAGGTATATAAAACGACAAAATTATAAAAAAATCGTTATGTAAGTATGTTACATGTAAACATACTAGAATTGTAGTTTTCACATATGTTGTTGTGGGTGGCGTTTAAGGCTCGCGTCAGTCTTCTTGTAACAGATGGCCAACATGGGTATATTTTATTATATTTTTATTAACTACATAAGGTAGCATTATAGTAAACACTCACTATATCTATACATATAGTGAGTATATTTTTTTTATTTATCATAAGTTGTTTTATGAATGGTGGTAGCCATGATAGTAGAAAGCTATACTTTTCATCTGATATTTACTTGTGTATTTATAATTGTATTTCCTATGAGAAATTGTAAAAATCTGATATGGTATCATTTTATTATCTGATCCCTTTATTTTAAATTCTTAATAATGAATATTTTGTCCGAAGAAGGAACTGAGTATCTGGAACTATAGTCACAAGTAAAAACATATCATTTACGAAAATTTCTTTAATTTTAATAATTTAAGTTTTGCGTTTCAAAAGAGTTGTATAATTTCAGAAACCAAATATTATATATTTGTGAACTATTTAACACTAATTCAGAAAAAGGTGATTTTATTTTTAAGTAATTCCCGGAAATCTGAAAATCTTTTTCATCACCAAATTTTGTTAGTGGGTCTTCTTCAGCTGTATGCGTCTAAGAAGCCTCTTCACAGTTAGTTAGGTTATGTTAGGTTGTAGCGACTGTCCTGGATTGGACACACTTAGACCAAAAGGTCCATTGTGATACTAAGGGCTGTGAGTGGAGGACAAGAACTTATGTGTAGACTAGGAATTTGTAGGTTATCCGACTTTGATAGGAACTATGCCGATATTCATCTGGAGTTCGTGAAGGAAACTGCAGAAAACTTTCACAACCATAGCCGGTTACTTCGTTCTTATGCATACGCTGATAGTTTAGTCAATTAACCGGCCTTTTTTTAATAATTGACAAACTGCCGATGTTGGAACTCGAACTCATAACCTCCCAGTCCTAAGTAGTACGCCTTAACAATTTTGTGGAGAGTGGCTTTGTCATACTGGTGATTGTATAGAATGAAAATAAATTTTGATAGAAATAACTCCGTGTTGAATAGCATGCTGATTGTTAAAAACATTGTCTTCACCCGTTGGTGGCTGTGGTTTTCCAGAAGCTTGACGAATTTAATTTTTCTTTGCCTGAAGAAGACCGATGTAGAATCGCAGCATAGTCTAGTAGTAACGAGTAGTAACGACTACTTGAAACAATATTAAATACGAAGAATCAACTGCTCTTTTTAACCCGACTTCAAAAAAGGAGGATGGTTCTCAATTCGTCTGTATTTTTTTTATTTTTATTTTTTTTATGTGTGTCACCTCAGAACTCCGACATTTATGAACCGATTTTGAATTTTTTGTTTTTTGTTTTAAAGAGTTTGGTTTCCCATTGGTCCCATTGGCACCAAATCGCATTCTGATGAGGATATCCCCGGAAAATCGAGGAAAATCCTCATTTTATATGTGATAACCGATTTCTGCGAAATTTTTTTTTTTTGAAAGGGTATACTCATTCATAATCGGAAAATAAGAAAATTTTTTTAAAAACCGACTTCAAAAAATTTTTTTACAAAAAAAAAACCGACCCCAAAAAAAAAAATTTTTACAAAAAAAAAAACAAAATGCATGTAAATAAAATTGAAAATCTGTTATAAAAAAATGCTCTTAAAATAAAAAAAAAAAAAAAAAAAACGGGTAAAAAAAAAATGTGTTATAAAAAAATTCACTAAAAATTAGTAAGTCGTTTAGTAGGTCTACCCATATTTAGACAAATAAAACTAGTTATAGAACTTCAGAGTCACTAAAAAGCTTGTAAGTGATTTATTTTTGTTTTTTTAGAATTATATTTATGAATAAAGTATAGTATGATGACTTTACATTAAAATTATTAATTAATGCAAATTTTTATAGGTTCTTACGAGCAAGCTGAAATTCGTCTTAAATAAACTATATTTTGACAAAATGGAAACCCGACTTCAAAAATAAAATATTCTATAACAAAAAATGCACTAAAAAGTAAAAAAATAATTGCATATTCTTGTGCCAATTTTAGTTCACCTAAGCAAAAATTTTTAAATATATATGTACAATTATTGTTATTTTTGGAGGCGGTGTCCAAAAATTATGTGAATTTCTCTATGCTGACACCGCCTCCAAAAATAACAATAATTGTACATATATATTTAAAAATTTTTGCTTAGGTGAACTAAAATTGGCACAAGAATATGCAATTATTTTTTTACTTTTTAGTGCATTTTTTGTTATAGAATATTTTATTTTTGAAGTCGGGTTTCCATTTTGTCAAAATATGGTTTTTCTGGTTTCAATAAGTATATTGTAGATGATTTGGGAGTAAATGCTGTCAATTACGCAAGAAGTTTAATATCTTCCCCCACTATGAGAACACACTCTGAGTGTTGAGCAAGTTGGACGGTTGCCAATACAATAGCAGTATCTGCATCTTCAGCAGCTTGCTTCACTGCAAAATTGTCTTTCTCCAGTTTTTCAGGTAGCAAATCCATGTTTATCAGTGATGTATCAATAGGTCATTCTGTTTGTAATATTGATTAATAACTTTTTTGAAAATTTTGTTGAATAAGAGTTGATTTGTTTGTTTTAACTAATGCTTTACTTATTTGTTTTTAATATTAATATCTCTGGAAATATTAAGTTTAAAAATGATTTCTAGCTTTCCGGAAATTAATTCAAAGAACTGATACACAAAAATTTTATTTCACTGGGTTTTATACATTTTATACTGAAATTTTTATAAGTGAAATGTTTTAAACAAAAAAAATCTAATCATTCAGAATATTTGTTGTGTTTTATATTTGAAGATGTTGAAAAGGAACAACGAACGTTAAATTAATTTTTGTTTCTAGTGCAAAGAAATAAATATTTTGTATCATGAGTTTTACATATTTATGAAATGCCAAAACTGTATTAACAACTGCAGTGTCCGAGAAGGAGATGAAATGAAATTTTCGTTTCATTTCCATAAAAGAGACAGAATATTTTGATCCATCAAAAATAAATAATTAAAATCAATACTACTCACCAAATTAATAAATTTATAACATTATTGAAATAAGTTAAAGGTTTATTTATTATTGGATTTTACACAATATCTCTGGAATAAAGAAAACAAAAATTAATAACAAAATGTCAAAATAAATAAATATATAAACATCAAATTCTTACTTTAATCTGATACAAACTTGTTTGTGTTTTGTTTGTCCAGATGAATTTCAGAGTTATTGTAGCAAAAAAAAACCCTACGTTTTTGGCGGAAATTATACCCAGGAAATCACTTTAGCTAATAATACTGCCACCTTTTCATCATAAATACGATATTTCATCTAATATAGAATCCATCCGAAGCCTCTCTTGCAATTCATCGCTTTAATTGGAAACATCTCTCTAATAAAACTACTTGAAGCCTGCGTTCGCATTGAACTCGAAGAAAGTCAAAACGATATTGGAGTTTGAATCTAAAATTAAATCGAAGATTTGTTAAATGTTTAAACGTTTATTTGTACCACGTAATATTTGTTGAAAACTTGATAGCCGTTTAATTGTTAAAAAATGTATATTTGTTTTCATCGCCGTTATATATAAAAATTATATTGTAAATAAAATATATGGTCATTCGTGTCAAGTATTAATTTATTAAAAATAACCACCTTGAGAAATTTGTGATCAACGCCAAGGAGAATCTGGAAATCAATTCCGAGCTAAGTAGAAAAATTATTTATATAAAAATATGTAGTTATGTATTTAATTGGAATTCAACACATGCTTAATGTAAATAATTTAGATGAAGGTGCATTTTACTAAAACAAATTTCCTATCTCAGTACTGATTTGGAAATTGACTGCAACAATAAAATAAATAAATATAAGAGCCATATTGAATGGTTCGATTACGAATGTAGAGTTGGGAGAGGAGAAGTAAAAGAAACTTAAGGAAAATGAGAATATTTAGGAACGAGGAAAGCATTCAAACATATTTGAAGAGTAAAAATGAATACAAAAAGTTGACTGAGGGGAAAAAATGTCAATATGAAAGGCAATATGTGAATCGTGTAAATGATGCTCTTAATAAAAACAATAGTAAGTTGCTATGGGAAATTTTAAAATCAGGAAGAACGAAAAGTGAAAATGATTGCATAAATGAGAATGATTGGATAGAATAATATCAGAAATTGTACGGTTACAGAAATAGTATAAATGAGGGTGCAACAACGGAGAATGCATATGAGTTCATATCTTGAATGACGACCTTATTTTTGATGAAACTGATATAGAGTATGTTGTTATCTTAGCTAAAAATTATAACGCTGGCGGTATTGATATTGGCATCCTAAACGAAGTAATTAAAGTAGCATCAACCCGTTGTACAATTTTTGGGATATTACTTAGTAAATTATTTAATGGTATTGTTCAGCTAAAAAATTTCCCAAAATTTGGAACAAAGGCGTTATTATAAATTAATACAAGGGATAGGGTAACATGAAAGACCCAAGCAATTATCGAGGTTTTACATTTATGCCATTAATAAGTAAATTATACACCAGGCTTTTAACAAGTAAAATACAGCAGTAGTCAAAGGAAAAGGATTTGATAAGTGAATATCAAGCAATGTGTCGTGAGGGCTATGAAACAATGGACAATATTTTAGTTCTTAAAACTATTATAGACAAAAGTTTGCTCAGAAAAAGAAATACAATATATTGTTGCTTTGTTGATTTTGAGAAAGCTTTTGATAGAGTTAACAGAGTTCTTTAATGGGATAAATCGACAAAAATGGATATGCCAGTTGATATGATTAACGTTTTAAAATCAGTATATAAAAGTACTCCCTGGCGGTGTTTCTTAAGGCTTTTGAACTTATCAAGGGTTACGTCAGTGTTGTCATTTGTCGGCTCTATTATTCTCTTTATACATAAATAATTTGGATGAGTGGATGGAGGAAATAAGTACGCTATCACCATTTATAAAAGGGAAAGAAATTTAAATATTATATGCAGATGACGTGGTGATATTGTCTTGTGCAATTGGCGGTATGAGAAGCGCTCTGATAGAATTGCAGGAATTTTGTGATAGGGTGAATCTGGAAGTGAATGTGAAAAAAAATTATGGTAGTTAGTAATGGGCGTCCTGACGTCATATTCACGACGTCAAGATGAATCGATTAAAAAAAATTGCGGTTCCAAGCAACCTGCTTGAAAAATGCTAATTTGACCCTAGTATATATTCAATGTTAAATAAGCAATGATAAACAAGGTGTCCCTAAAAGATCTTTACAACGCTTTGCCACATATAATATGGCTTAGAACAAGATGATTGAGCTAAACTTTCCCCAATAAAAGCTCCGACATTTGGGCGTTTTGTACACTCTTGTAGTTGCAGTTTTTAAAACGTTTTTTTGGTTTTTAAATTAAGTCATATCAATTCATGGACGTAGAACGTGGGGATTTTGGTTATTCAACCCCCCCCCCCCCCCAATTTCTAATATCATGAAAACGGAGGATTTTATGTACGAAATTTAGATGAAGTATACTCTTTACTACAAAAAAGTACTCTTTGTAAAAGTCGATACTCTTACGCTTTATTCAAAATTTAGAATTTTATTCATTAGCAGCAATTTTGAATCAAAGATCTAATTACGAAAAAATAATTCATAATATGTTCCAGGTATTTCTTAGATAAAAAAAGCACTACTACCATTGATTATGGAAGAGAGCGTTTTGTTAGGGTTCCTGCAGTTGAAGACGATTTTGGATAGAGTGGAAGAAAAACCAGAAGTAAGCACGATACAATCGTGTAGAGAAACGGAAGTTTCAAAATATACCATTTATAGGGTACTTACTTGAAATGCACTCTCATAATTTCAGAGAATAATTTTCGGTTGATAATTTGTGACAAACCCAACATGCCCTTCAAAAACTAATCTCTTATCTACGAAACAAACTATTGTATACATTCACGACCGTCCGTCTGTGGAAACGATAACTCAAGAACGAAAAGACATTACGAGCTGAAATTTTGTGTGTGTATTTTAGAGCAAAAAGTGAGGTCAAAGAGCAAAAAAGTGAGGGGAAAATATACATCTTTGAAAGCGGAAGAGATAGAAAAAAAATTTGTTGACAAAAAATCTCCTTTATAAAATAAACTTTTGTTTGAAATTTTTTTTATATACTCAATAGTTTTCTCATTATTTATGCCTAAACGTACCCCGAAAAGCCAATAATTTGTCCATCTATGAAACCGTAAGAGATTGAAAAAAGATTGTGGAACAAAAAAGGTTTGCTTTTACAAAATAAACAACTTTTGTTCCAACCATTTTTTCATAAACTCAATTGATTTCGCTGCTTTACGTACCTCTCAATTGTGTGTAGACCTTTAAATAGTAGAACGAATGCGGATAGATGTACGTACATAACATATCAAATATTGTTTGTTTTTATTTTATTTCTAGTTTTATATACCAGGTTTTGTATACATCAATATCCATTTTTTTAACCGCAAGAACATTTTTACTGTTTAAATATTATTAACACAAAACAAACATTTACAAATAATGTATATTAAATAAACATTGAATAGGCACAATTGGTAACAATTCACACATTGATATACAACTTAGTATATACTGGGCATTCAAATAATTAACACAGTTAGTTGTTACATTACTTGTTATTTATATACTAAATATAGTAACACTTAAATCCGCTCTTTGTACTATAAACTACACAGGTTATTGTTTTTTTTAAATTTTATAATTGATTTGTACCACATTAGTTCGGTTTTTGAAAAAATGCTTCAGATAAATGTTGTTTGAATTTTTTTTTTCAAAAACCGAATGAATAACGCAAAAAGAAATGAAAAAAGACGAGGATAGCATGCCCATTGTATTCTATCCTGTTGTAATGTTTTCTAACATATTGTCGCGTAAGAATTAAACATACTAAAAAACCCGCTCCTACCCCTACCGCTTTATAGTGGAAATAGTGAGAGAAATACCCCTTTTTTGGGTTGTTCACTTATATCTCGAAACGGTTAGTGGTATCGAAAAGTTACATAATTAAAAACTTAAGCTGACAATATTGTTTTCGACATATTCGCTATCGAAAATTAACTAAATTAATTTCCGGAAATTTATTTTCACCTCAGGTTTTTTGTCGACCTTATCTTTTTATACCTCAGCCGAGTTTAACAAAAAGTGAGGCAAAAATTAATTTCCAGAAATTAGTTTCGAGATGGCGAATATTTCGAAAACCATAGCAGATACGAAAAAAATGATTATAAGCAATCATGTAGAAAACATTCGCAGCTTTAATTTTTTATAATATAACTTTTTCGATACGACTCACCATTTTCGAGATAAAAGTGAACACCCTCAAAAAGGGGTAATTTCCCCACCATAAAGCGGTAGGGGTAGGAGCGGGTTTAATTCTAACGTGCCCTAAACAAATTCCGGATTTCAGATACTTTCCCCCTACCATGTTTTCTACACCCCCTTTGCCCGTTCAATGACTATTTAGTCAGTTGACACCATAAAATATGATATATAGTAAGCGTAAGACTAAAAATTTTAAAAAAACTATGGCTCTTAAACTAGATCGAACCTAAACTTAAAATTACTAGGGTTGTTTTTACGATTTAAAGAAGTATATTCTCTGAAAATTTCAAGTGATTTTAAATTGGAAGAAACAAGTATATAGCTTTCTGAAAAAAAAACTGTTGACCTGTTTCAAATTTAGACAAAATTTTGCTAAAACAGTTTCTTTATATCTATATATATATATATATATATATATATATATATATATATATATATATATATGGGCAGATGCATTACTTTTCGACAAAAACGTGCGCACTCAAGTCATCGATTAAGTAGGCGATTTTTAAATCGATGTTGCTTCGAAAAAAAAGACTATTTCCACAATATGAGCTTCATCCGTTCAAATCCGGCGAGTGTGGAATTTTTGAAATTTGGAAAATGCCAATTATTTAGTCATTTTCAGAAGCTCATATCTCCGTGTCTGAATAACGTAGATACTTAAAACAAACGCCATTTTTCTCACTTATTTATTCGCTATCTTTTTTTTTCTGTATGTAGAGAGAGGAGGAAATCTTCATGGACACTCAGGGTATTGTTAGACTCCTACTGACTATAACCTCCTCTTTTAGCTCACTTTCCTGGGACCGCGTGAGCATTACTTTGGGAAAACAGAACTCGGAGTCCATTCAGCCTGTTTCCGTTTCTTCCTTGCTCCGCTCTTGTACGATATTCCGCACAAGGGTGTCCACAATATTCCAAGTATTCTGACTAATAAGCATGAATTCCACACAGTTGTGGATAGTTATTGCGAGACTTGAATCCTACCCACTTTGCAAGATCTGGTATCAATAACCATGCCCATGCTATCTTTTCGGTTTCCGTTGCCCATTTTCGCTGCCATTCGGTAAGTATTCCCAGTCAGCGTTGCTTTCTATTCCTTTGGCAATTTGGTACTGAAGACACCTCTTTTTAATTTTTGGAGATCAATGGGTGGAATTCCGGCCAGTACCAGTACAGCTTCCGCAGATATATATTCCAGTACAGCTGCTACGAGGCTCTTATATTTTTCCCATTTGGTAGCTAGGCTCCAAATGGGCGCAGCATACAAGATAATCGAATGTGCCACATTCACAAGAGTCGACTGTTGGACGATTTTGGTATTCCGAGGTTTGGCATAATTCTACTTAATGCCAGTACAGATTTTTCACGTACACATGCTCCCTCATTACTGTATACTCCTCTTTCCATTTGCATGTTCCTGCCCCGTCCATCAAGTATAGACTATTCCGAATGATAGTCTGATATTATTCGACGAAGGTATGTAGATACTTCCATGTCTTTGAGCGCCAGCAGGATTCCTTCCCACGGTGCAGACTTAAAAGCATTACGGATATCTATCGTAGCTATTACGCAGAGTTCCCGGTTGTTGGGAGCTTTTGATTTAATACCATGCACAATCTTCAGCACCACCTGCATTGCATTAGTAGTAGACCGGCTTTTCCTAAACCCGCATTGGCGATCGTATAGCTTCCGTTCGATTTCATGATAGAGTCTGTTCGCTATAATTCTTTCATTGGTCTGAATTTAGTAGAGTCCTGTTTCTGGATAAGAACCAATTGCGCCGTCTTCCATTGGTGCGGAAAAATTCCCTTTTGTATAAGTGTGCTAAAAACTTGCAGAAGGATGTTAGGTTCTGATAGAGCTGCTGCCTTTACCACTTCTGGCGGTATTCTATCGGGACCAACTGCCTTTATGTCCTTTATTTGAGATATTGCTGTTGTTAGCTCTTTAGGTTCAATTGAAGACAGTGAGCAATCCGATCGTATAACTTCCATTTTTGGTGTCGTTTAAGTACTTGGGAAAAGTTCCGATGCAATCTTCATCTGTCTTACATCGTCTTGCTTGACTCTAGGGGAATAATTGCCTTTCTCATAATGATCTTATAGCCGATTCCCCACATATCTTCGTCTATTCCATCACAAATTTTTGTCCATGCAGCTTGTTTCGACTTGGAGATGGCGGTCTTTAGTGCACTTTTGTGCAATTTATACTCAGCAATTTTGCTCTCTTTTTGTGATAATGGGAGACCTTGGTTACAGTTGCTTTTTACTAGTGTTCTCTTGAATCGCAGGCAGGTTTTACGTAGATTTGCTATTTTCTCGTTACACCAAAATGCTGAATGTCTTCTTGACGCTTCTTTTTTGCGACAAACGAGTTATTGCACGCTTTTGTATATTATTCGACTAAACTATGTGCCGTTAGTTGTTCAAACTTGTTTTTTCTGATTTTCAATCCATTTTTGAAATTTTGTGCAAAGATTTCCATGCTATTACTGTCTATTTTCCAACCCACAATTTTCTCTTCGCTACTGTTCCTGCTTTGGGTATCAGCTTTCACTTCATAGTAGATATACATGTGGTCGCTTACACTTTCTTCTTCTAGGCCTTACCAGTTGCTGATCTATATTTTGGGCTATGTTTTCAGATGTTGACGTGAGGTCAATTATTGAATAGCTAGCTGGTGCCTCTCTTAAAGGTTGGTTCGTTCCCTTGGTTTTGCAGTATCAGATTATTACAGCAATTCAGTCTAGAAGAATAGTCCCTCTCTTATCGCCAAATTCATTACAGGATAGTAGATTTAGCATTGAAGTTTCCACCCACTATGTACTTGCCTCCCACATGCTTTATACTGCCTTGGAGTCTATCCAGTAAACGTTCAAATTCTCTTATTTCGCAATTAAGTGAGATGTAGCATAAATAGTAAGTTATTCCGCACTCTTTAACCCAAATAAAGCCTTTATTATCCAATCCAAAGCCACTTATTTCGAGTAATTGGTTTATTATTTTGATAGCGACATCTCTAGATTTGTCTGTCAATCATGCCTTGCGTAGTGTTTTAGTATTCGGGTCGGAAATAGCTACTATATCGACACCATGAGTCACTGCGTAGTTGCATGCCAAATCGATCGCCACAGTGCTTCTCACTGAATTTAGCTGCAGAGTTTTTATGCTCATTGTAGGTCCACTCGTCGATCCTTCTCGAGTCCTCTTCTTCTACTCCTTATCTTGTTGATATATTTCGTATACACTGGGCATAGCACACTATCCATTCTCTGTGCATGTGAATTACATTCCAGACACCTAGGAAAGTTATTGCAACCTTTCGCTATATGATCGCTTTGTCCACATTTAAAGCATGCTTTTGCTCTGTCTTCCTTGTTATGACATTTCGCTGCCACATGGCCAAGTTTTAGGCACTTAAAGCATCGTTTTGGTGAAAATTTTTCCTCTGTTTGTCCCTGTTCCAGCCAACATTGATTCTGGTTTGCTTAAGCATCTTCCTCATATCAGTTTCTGGCATAGTAATAAATGCAAGCTAAAGTCCCTTATTGTTCATGCTCCTCATAGTTATTGTCTCTATGGTAGTGGTATCACCATTTACTTTTTTAACAGCTTCTTCCAGTTCATCTTGTTCGACATCCGGATCTAAGTCTCGAACTACTATGGTTCCTGTCTTTGATATTACCTTGGCCAGATTCTCCGTTCTTACTCGCTACCTCCTGTTCGAAAGACTGTATGTTATCATCTTCCTTGCAGGTAAATTGTACTTGTATCTTCCTATTGTCGGAAGATTCTGTACCCTGTGTACTTGAACGTCGATCTTTCTTTTCTTCACCTTTGCTTTTTTAGTCCGTTGGACTTCCCATTTTAATGGCCTATCGTTTTTCACCTCCTGAGTTTCGATCTTTGTCTGCTGAAGGCACATCGTCCTTGGAATATTTTTCTTTTAACGATCTCGATCTCGAGAAACTTTTAATGAAAACTTGGTGTCCGTTTTGTATTCCAAGACTTTTTGTATTGGAGTTTCCAGGTTTTGGTGAGGTGTTCTGAACGTGAAGGCACATCCTTTTTCTTCAGGAAGTTTTCCGCGGTAGTTTTGAAGATTTTCGAAAAAACTTTTAGGGTTTCTTCTGTGACATTTTTGTATCCTTCGATCCATCAATTCCTACTATATATGTGTGAACGTGATACTCCCGTTTCAAGTTTTCTTCTGTGAGTAAGATTGCACTTGACTTCGCGCGTATAATGTCGCCAGATTTAATTTGATGGCCCTAGATAAGAGGTTGAATTTGCTTAGGAATATTTATTTCATTTTCGATGGCTATTGTGGCTTCGGGTGGCATCCGACATCAATTAGCACCACTGTGTTTTTTTGCTTGTACGAAAACGTCTTCTTTCTCTGTTTCAGTTTTAACATACGTTTCTCCTGGCCAGTTATTGATTAATACCAGTACTAGATTTTCTCTTTTGTCTTCTTTGTTGAGTATTTCGTTTATACCTGCAATCCTTTGTAGCCTAGATCCTTCGGCTTTATCAATCTATGTGCTGACGTCCTGTAGTTGTCTTATACCGTTTTTTTTCGCT
Organism: Nineta flava; assembly: GCA_963920215.1. NCBI lineage: Eukaryota > Metazoa > Arthropoda > Insecta > Neuroptera > Chrysopidae > Nineta > Nineta flava. Next base: position 57,941,855 of record OY986040.1, on the reverse strand, counting down.
TCACTTTCATTTATCCCGATATTTTTATCTGTTTGTGGTTTCTGGCTCTTTTCCTGCAGCGACATATATGTTTGTGTGGCAGTGTTGCGTATCTCCAGCGATGTAGTGACACCTAGAGCAGTTATTTTATCTGTTGCCGTGCAAGGCGTAGTTTGTTCTCTTTCGAGCAGCATTCGTGACACAAGGTTTCATAAGGCGTCAATAATGTTTTTTAGTGTTTGAGCTACCGCCAACGCTTTTGCAAAATTTTTCCACCGTCCGTGCCACTTTTAAAAGGTTGTCCTCGACACAAGTACTTTTTGCAGGTGTCTTTCCAGTGCTGTCTTCTCCTTACCGTTATATATATATATATATATATATATATATATATATATATATATATATATATATATATATATTTATTTATTTATGTATATATATATATATATATATATATTATCTCTTACATAAAAATTAAATAATTTGTTGTGTCCTCTGCATTTACTACAAAGATTATTAAAATCATCAAAGAGAACTCGATTTTTTGAAATTATATTTCAAATTTTGCTCCTATTTCTAGAACATTTGTTTGTATTTTAGAAATACGTATTTCGACTACAATATAGTCATCATCAGTATGAATTAGCTAATCGTCCACAATTGTGGACCAATAATATTGTTCAGGTTGGACCAGTTTTATTGTTTAATGTTTTGCACTAATAATTTTAAATATAAAAATATATATATATATATATATATAAACAAATTAACAAATTATTTAATTTTTCTATGTAAGAGAAAGGCATAACACGTTACACGTATTTATTTTACATATATTTTTAGAAACTTCGCTGTTTATAAAATGTTTGTTATTTAAAAAAATATAGCTCTCATTATATATATATTTCTTTTTACACTATATAAACTACATATCTATCTCTGGTTTAATAGTTATCAAGCACAAATATTATACTTATAACTGGACAAGATCGAAATTTTTATTTAGGTATATATTTCATATCATTCAGATTTTGAGATTTATACAGCATGTTTATTTTAAACAAGGCACCTGAATATTTCTTCATGGAAATTTTGATTAAATTTTTGGTAAAAATGATAAAAATTTTTTTTGCAAAGAGGCACATCTTATGGTTATTTTGATTTTCAACTTAACCATGGCTTTCATCGTTATATGAAGATCAACTTGTGCTTTTCAAAGGGGAACCTTTTTTTAACAAAACGGAATAGCTGACGAAAACAGAACATTAAAACTGGGTAATTAGGTCTAATTATCTAAGATAACTTTTTTGAGACACATACGCTCAAGAAATCAGTTATGAAGAATGAAAAGATGTTAATGGTGGTCAGTTAATACTCTGTGATAAAAAAGATAAAAAAGATTACCATAAGGTATCCCTCTACGAACAAAACAACTTTTATTCGGGAAATTTTGCCCAAAAATGCTTAAATCTATTCATCAAAAAGTTTAAAAAATATATTTCAAGTCTTTAAAATATTACCCCAAACGTATCCTCTTTAAAAATTGAAAGAAAAAAAAAACTTCAGAACCTTAAAATTTTGACGATATAGTTTTTCGTCAGCAATATTAATATTATACATTGCTTTATTGTTCTGATATTGACATTGATTCATAATAATAAACAAAAACTATTAAATGTAAATACAGCCACAAATGACAAAGATGATATAACTTATATATTGCTGAACAAAGCAGCCATCATGTATACCTATTTTGTTAATATACGAGTATAACAGGTTTTTAAATATTTTTTTTAAATAAATAATATTGATACTAATAGTACAGGCTAATACAGAGTATATCAAAAACTATTCTGATACGATTTTTATATCCGGTAAAGAATATATTCCAGGCTATACTAAGTTTAGTACCGACGAAACTTTAGTAACAACGAATGGATTAAATTGGATTGTGGAAAAATGGGCAAAACTCCTATTTTTGAAACTGTAAGAGGAAAAAGATTTCTTTTTTAAATACTATTGTGTATTGTGTATTTAGGCAATTAACTCACTTAGTTGTTATTTTCACTTGTTGATATTGAATTTTTTATTTCCTTACAATATAAATATTCGGGATTATGAGTTAATCTTTATAATGTTGAATCTAAAACCGTTCGTTTTATTAACACAAAAGTCACATCTTTTATGTTTGAATGTAGCCAAAAAATATGAAAAAACTTAATTTCGTTCAAAACCAAAAGCGTTTCAAATTATTTAAAAAAGTTTAGAAAATTGGGACTAAAGTTCTCATGGCAAAATGCATATCTACAACAGTTTTTTATATTCATCTGCCAATTTTACCTGTATTTATCTATTTTTATATACTAAATTAAAGAAGGACATATTTACATTGATATCATTACAATAAACAAAGTACACTAACACTTAAAAAACAAATATACTATTGGGATGAAATATATTTGGTGAATATTATAATCGTATTATTATACAGAGCGTAACAAAAGTGAGGAGTTTTATGAATTGTAAGAAAATGAATAATTCAGGTTGGTTAATTTTTTCTGAACGGGAGTGTACACCTCTCTATGAGGACAAAATTAAAAGAATCATGTATACTTACCTTTATTTATATATATATATATATATATATATATATATATATATATATATATATATATATATTGATGTATATATTTATACATATATGTATATATATATTTATATATACATATATATATATATATATATATATATATATATATATATATATATATATATACATATATATCTATATATATATATATATATATATTTATTGTGACGGTAGTTTCACCACCTCGGAATCAACGAGGTGAGGATTGGCCGATTAATTGTGGCACCAATTCGAAAAACAATTTATTAGTTGGGCGCCAGGTTTTTACTGAGTACTACTCACGATTACGCTACAGCTCGTCAACCCTCAATCTGATTGAGGGTTGAGTCTAATTTTTCTTTTACGATTTTGAATACAAAAAAAAAATGACGAAACAAGAAAAAAAGTATTTATTTACGACAACAACAAAAAATTAAATATTTAACAATAACAAAAAATAAATAAATAAAATACTCGAATTTTATTTAACAATAAAAAAAATTACCGTCGAAAAACAATAATTTGATTAACTATGGACCAGAACGTGTTTACGTGAATCGAGAAAAACAAAATAAATAACAATAAAATTAAACAATACGAAAAAAAAATTGAAATTTAATTAGCAATGGCGATTTAAAACAAAATATTTCACATAAACACGCTCACACGCAAAAAAATAACAACCAAACCTCGCTCGAATCAACGCTTTCGGTAAAACAAAAAAAATATTCCAAAATCACGATTAAAATTAAAAAAAAAATAATAATAATGTTCAACAGTTCCACAAAAAAATTAATAGTTTCACAGTTTACAACAAAAATCGTTTCAACAATTTTACAATTACGATAAATTAATTATCATCGTTCTTCACAAAGTTTGTCCCACGAATCAAACAAAAAAAAAAAACACAAAAACACAAAAACACCATTGTTTTTCACATTTTTTAAATTCTTTAAAATTTGTTTGTGACTAAATTTTTAAATTTTAACACCAGGGTTGGATTTTGAATTATGAATTTTTATTAATATTCACTTGATTTATTATTTCATATAGTGTGATGATGCTGATGCTATTTTGTGTTTCACCACCCATCATTAATTCATCCAATATAAAATATGCTTTTTCAAGTTTGAATAATATCGAATTCACATATACTTCCAAAATGCATCCAACAACCCAACATAACGACGTTCTATTTCGAATGTTATGGCGTTATTTTAATTAATTAATTAAGTCACACCGTTCATCGTAAACGAAACGAGTCCCAAACAATCATACGCTTAACGATCACCATTTCAAAAAGTTCATAATACGGGCCTGTTTTTTTTTTTACTTTACAAATACAGCAAACAGTTGACGAGCGATTGTTCCAGACATCCATACAGACTAGCGGCTACTCGTACACCATTCCAACCTCCATGTCGACGATCGATGATGGAGCGAGGTCGATAATTAGTAATGCGTGCGGCTAACTTAAAAATAAATAAATAAAACATAATTATAATTCTTGACAGTGACAGTATAATTGTTGATATATATATATATATTGTAACGGTTGAAATGAATCCAACCGTCAATGAGTTTTTTTTTTCTTTCTATTCGACGCGGATAGGATGCGACTGGTCGCTGGTGCCACCTGAAGGACACCGGGGCCAGAAACAAAAGAGACGGCTTACTTATATATATATATATATATATATATATATATATATATATATATATATATATATATATATATTCATATACAGTTGTATTGAAAATTATTAAGAATAACTTTTTGGACCCAACACATATTATTAAGTATATAAAGGAAAGTAAAAAAAAATGTTTAACATAAACTGTTTTTTTTTTTGCAAAAAAGCAAATAATAAGATCGAGTTTTGATTTATCATTAAAACAAAGTTTTTTTTAAATCAAATAATTGCAACGAAATTACAAATTGATTCTGAATTTTTTTCTTTCAATATATTTTTTTTTTCAAATAATTTATTTTATAAAAAATAATAATAATTCCTACATGTTTACATAGATTAAATTTTGTTAAACAATTTTTATAAAAACAAGCCGAGACGAGGAAGTAAGCTTGCTGAAGGACATAAACGGTTAAAATTTTTTAAATAGGTATTTTTGTAAAATTGAAATCGGTAAATATGTAGTGTCTTATAATCTTATATAAACAGCCGATGGGCCAGTGCGTTAAGGCGTCAGACGAGCGGGGTATTATTAGGTCGTACCCAGGTCAAACCTGTATAATTTTTAATAAATTTTATCAATTGCTGACCCCTTTGATTACAGTTATCAGTTTAGAATTTGTTCGATTAAGATCACAGTTCAAATTTTGCATTTGTTCAGTTTAAAAATTACTATTGTTCGAGTATAATCAGTTTAAAGTAAACTATTGGTAGATTAAAATCATCAGTTTTAAAATAAACATTGTTCGCTTAATATTAAAGTTACAAATTAAACATTGTTGTACTTCAAATCAGTTTAAAAATCAAAATTATTCAAGTAAATTAAATTCAAATTCTTTTTTTTCTAAATCAAACTTCTGGTTTGAATTTCATAAAGTTTTTGTTTTATTAAATTTTTTTCAAAAGTGTGTGTTTTCCAATTGATATATATTTAGTAAACTTTTACTAATATTTTGTGTTTTTTGTAAGTGTCGAGTATCGGAATATGTTGAAGATTCGACAGCGCTCCTTTTAAGGCTAAAGAGAGCCAAGACAATATATATGTATGAATTTATGTATAGTGTTCAGATGAGTTTTTACGATACAAGGATTTGAAATATAAGGTTATGCAATTGTACTTTTAAATAATTACGTATCAAATTTACCATCATTTTAGTTTAACGATCCACGATCAATAATAGAGTTTGATGAGTCATTCGATTCTGTAAAAAAAATAGGCGTTCCAATATGTCGCCCAAACTCAAATTTTATATGAATTTGTTTATTCGAAGATATATTAAAGTACATTGTTTCAAATGAGACACACTGCGTATTTTGTGTCAGGTGATACGATTAGTTACATGACCTCTCACCTAATTGTTCCTTATATGAAACATTGGTTAACGCCAACTCATTTCGCCGGTAAACATCTATGACACTTTCCATAACACATTCGCCATGGATACACTGGCCGTAGGCAGGAAATGGCTTAATTTTAGTGACTGCTTTCCCCGTATGTAATAACCGTTGTCGACTGAAGTACTCATATAAAAATTCGGCTTCTTTGACATTCAACTTGTAATAATTTTAATAAAAGTTATTTCAACAATACCCGTTATAAACAGAACTTCTTATTTATTAATAATGTTTAAATGTAGTAAAACTTTACGAAAACCAACTGTTTAACGCTTCTGCTAACAATTAAACAAAAAATAAAATAACCGAAAAATTATTTGTGAATGTTCCAATTAATAAAAACGATTTAAAAAAATAAGTATCTTGCAAATATAATAAACCAAAAATGTGTATTTCGATAATTTTGATTTTTAATATAAATCACACGTAGGGAATCCAATACTTTAAAAAATATTTTTATTGTTATTAATATTATATGATGCTTAGTTCTTCACTGCGGTAGGTCTAGTATATAGTTCATTATTATATGCGTCATCGGGGTCCATCAATAATATAACATTTATATCATATTATTATCATTGATACAAATTTAGTTCTTCATAAACGATTATTTTTAAAACTACCCTTTTGATAGCATTTACACAAAAAATAATACTTGAAAAACTAATCAAGGGGTGTGATTATTATTATTATTGCTATCCTCTGACCAATTATATAGTGTGGTGTTTTTAATTGTGTCGGTAGTAATTGTTTTGAGTAAATTTGTGGGGAATTTAATCAGTTTGTTGAGTTAGGTAATCAAAATTCAAGAACGACCGTTCAAAATAGCTTCACAAAATCTGAAATTGACCGGATTTTATAAACACTCCTGGTTTATAAAATTTATGGTAATGGCAACAGGATAGAATAAGTATGACATATATAGTATATATATATATATATATATATATATACTATATATATATATATATATATATATATATATATATATATATATATATATAAATGCATGAGTACACCTGTAATTCAATTCTATCAGCATTTGGTTGACTGACATATATATACTATTTATGTCATACTTTATATACTATCCTGTTGCTAGGTTTATAAAATCCGGTCAATTTCAGATATATATATATATATATATATATATACATATATATATATATATATATATATATATATTTATATATATATATATTTATATATACATTTATATATATATATATATATACATATATACAGATGAGTCAAAAGTCATGGAGTGTCTTGAAAGGGTGGATAGGGTATGAAAATCTATGTTGAAAAATCATCGCGTTAACGGAATAAGAAATGGTGTGGAATGAACGCTTTTCTAATTGGTTACTTTGTTTAATTAATATATAATTAACGGTTAGGACTTTTTATCTTCGAATTTCATCCCCTATCTACCCTTTCAAAAAACTTCATGGCTTTTGACTCAACCTGTATGTATGCAAATATATATTCTTAGCAGTAGCCTACTTTTAATGTAAAGCACTTTATTTTTTCATTTCTAAATTTCACAATAACTGCCCTATATTCCACTTGATTAAAAAATTAAATTATTATTTTTATTTTTAACAAAATCCTATCAAAAACATAAATAGTGAAAGGGGAAAGTTTTCACATACACAAAGTAGTGATACCCAAGAATAATTTTGTTTTTTCTGGGGTATCACTAATATGAATATAAGAAAAATATGTTAAAAGGAAGGTTAAACGTAAATAAGATTGCTGGACGCATCGTTAGATATTCTAAAAAAAAGGTAGAGAAAGGAGATGAGGTACGTATGTGGTATCGTTTAAGCATTTTAAGCCATCCATAAAGGTATATCGAAAATATATCTTTCAAAATAAACTAAAAGATTCGAACATATAAACTAATGATTGTAAAAATAACAATTTATTTTTGGTAAATAAGTTAATATAGTCTAAACGTAAATGGTACATATACATAAATTTTGTTTTGTTTCACTATAGTGACTATACAATAGAAAGAATTTCACAAAAAAGTAGTTGTATCATCATTTCAGAAAAATAAAACAAAATACTAGGATAAGTAATTTTTTTAAATGTTAGTATTTGAACTAAAACAAATTCTTCAAGAATGAAAATTATACGTAATTCTTACGTACGACTGCGTACCAAAGGAAATAAAGGACACACAATCCATCTTAATCTAATAACTAAAGATATTGTCATCAAGAAAAGGCGTAAAAAGAAACTCGCGATGAATGTCTCAAAAAGTTATGACTGCGTCTTCCGTATCGAAATTATGACTGCTTTGGTTGGTATTCGAATTCTGACTGTTTTCTTATAAAAGAGGTTTGTTGCTCAGAAGTTAACTCATGCGTTGTGTAATATCTACTTCCATACTCACAGATACAAGAACATTGCGCATTTATATACTTTTAAGTAAATATATATATATATATATATATATATATATATATATTTACAATATTTATACAATAATTATCGTATCATTCCCAAAAGGTTAGGAAAATAATTTAAGACAGCTGTAACCAATGTCGGACATAAGTTATAAAGCAGTAGTTGGATATGCGGAAACAAACAACGTAACAGATGAAACTTCCAAAGTAGAAAACCGTGACACTGAAAAGAGAAGCATGTAAATAAATTTTATGAAAAAATGGTTTTAAACAACAATGATCAACACACGGAGTATATTTTTTCGGAGTATATTTTTTAAGGTTCGATATGTGCACCTTGTTAGAGTCTCCGGAGGAAATTTCTTGAACCACTAAAGATGATGGTGTTGTAAACTTAGCAATTACCTAGGGACCTGAAAATCTTTCAACGAACTTTTTGTCGGTATCGACGGATGATGTGACATTCAAATTTTTGACCAAAACTTGATCCCCGAGCTGATAAGATGCGACTACAGGTCTGTCGCTGAACTGTCTGAGCGATCTCTTCTTAGCAAGTTCGATAGATTTTCGAACTTGGTACAATGAAACTTTCTCGTCGGCGATATTTATCTTACAGGCTTGGTCAAACTGCGTTTGCATTCAGGGCCCAAAAAATATGTTAGCTAGCGTATAATCGATCGAATTGTGGTATGTGCGATTGTAGGTATAAGTTAATTGTCGAACTTCTGACCACTACTTGTGTCGAAAATTTTTGGATTTTATGATCGTAGTGATATTGTATATTAAATTTCTGTTGACTCGCTCGGACAAGTTCACACCAAGGTTGTATGGTTCAATATACAACAGAACGTTTCTGAGCTTTTTAAATCGAAAAGAAACCTTGCGGTTCAGAATGTACCATAAATCTTTCAAATTTGTCTCCCCTATTCGAATATAAGTATTTAAAAGTATCAATCGTAAATATCTATAGTATTTAAATGAAATAAGTAATATTATTAAAGAATAATTTCTGCAACATAAAAAAAATCAATTAATCCATTCGGTAATTGATTAAATTTATTAAAGATTATATTGGTTCGACTGTGGTACGAACCAACACAATAACCCTCTTGTTTGACGATTTAACGCTCTTGGCTATCAGCCGTATGTAATATACATAAAATATTTACCAACTTCAATTTACAATAATCAAGCATGTTTTCTATTGTTTACTATTTATGTTAACACAAAATTCAACATATTTGAATTAATACTTTTTCTTTGTAAAATAGATTATACTTGCGTACATCATTTTTTTCATTAATTAGATTTTTTTTTAAAAACCTTGTTTTAAAGATAATATAATAGATCTTATTATTTTTCTTTTTGTAATTAGAATTGTGAGTAATTTTTTAGTAAGAAACAGTTGCGTTTTTAGGGTTTTTATTGTTTAATATGTTAGTTAAGCACCTAAACATGATAAAATCACAAAGTACTACTAAATTCCGGGATGCATTTTTGAGATACATTAAAAAAAGCACTTTTTTCAGTTTTTTCAAAATAACTCCAAAACTCCATAATTCAAGATTTTTACAATATTACTTTTTTGCAGAGAATAAATTCCATTGAAATATAATATATAAAATTCTTCTCCATTTTTAGAACCCCAAATCTTAAAAAATGAAGTCGAAAATTTTCGAGAAATCGCGTTTTTTATTTATTTTTCACTAAGTTGCTTGTAACTTTTTGAAGAAGCCTTTTAGGTATATGTGAAGCAGAGAAAATGAAGTACTTGAAAAAACAAAGAATATGGAGTCCAGATGTTCTGTACGACCTATGGCGGCTGATATATGACCATTTAAAATTGACCATTTTTATCATTTTTTGCAGTATCCGAACTTAAATTTCATTCACTTCGATTTCCAGTGAACATACTGATTTTTTATGATTCAAAAGCAACTGAAAGTTTATTTTATATTACAAAAATGAAAATAAATATATGGGTGAAGTATTAAAAATAACAGGAATGTTAAAGGAAAACATTTTGTATTTTAATTATAAAGTTTTCAATTATTCTACACGAATATTTTTAATGAAAATGTCAATATCGTCATCGACGTCTTGATCGACATCCTCTTCAGATACTTCTAAGACATCACCGTTTTACAAAGCATAGATAATTTAATGCCAATTTTTCTGCAACCACAATTTCCATGACAGTCCTTTCACATGCTATTTGTTCAAGTAAAGATTGCGATGTAGCAGATAGGGTTGTTTGAATTGGCATCCATTCATTGTTGATACCCCTCCAACCCCATTTAAGTGGATTTAACAGAATTCCCTTCCACTGTTGCAGATGGTAAGTTAGCTTTCGTTTTTTTGCTGCACCAATATTTGATTTTCTTATGTATGACTTGTAACAACGATCATGCACTTTGAGGCTTTCAACACTTCTTAAGAATTTATGTTTGTCGTCATCTCTTTCAACACTTGCATGTACAATGTCGTCAACACTTGCATGTATCTCCGTATTTACACTTTTAGATTGTTAAATTATATTTATCTCACTCTTGATATCATCGCCGCAAAAAAAAACCATCCATTATAAAGACTATAGGCATTAATATCACAAATCAATATTTGTATCATTAATTAAGTTTAATAAAATAAAAAGTAGCACAGTTACAATGCCATAGTACTGTATTTTTTATACACTCTTAATTAAAGTAATTTATCAATTTTTGAAAATATTGTAACATCTTATTCAATATCAAAAATCATAGTTGACTTATTATTATCAAACAATATCAAACTGTTTTCGATTCTTAAAAAAAAATATATTTGCTAAAATACCGAAAAATGAAATTAAAATTCGGATACTGCAAAAAATGATACAAATGGTCAATTTCAAATGACCATATCTCAGCCGCCATAGGTCATACAGAAATCTATTGGACGCCATTTTTGTTCTTTATTTAAGTTAAGTACTTCATTTTATTTGCATTGGTTTATATAAAAAAAGGTTTCTTTAAAAAGTTACAAGCGATTTAGTGAAAAAAACGCGATTTTTCGAAAGTTTTCGAATTTATTTTTTAAACATTTGGGGTTCTAAAAATGAGGAAACAATTTTTTTTTTCTAATATATTTCATTGGAAAATTTTATTCTTTACAAAAAAGTACTTAGTATAAAAATCTTGAATTTTATTTTGTTTTTGAGTTACTTGGAAAAAATGAAAAAAGTGCTTTTTTTAATACATCTCAAAAATGCACCCCCGAATTTAGTGGCACTTTGTGATTTTACCATACATAAGTGCTCAACTAACATATAAAACCTTTGATTTTTCCATAATTTTATCAGCCTATGAGATCTTAAAAATTATTTCAATAATTTTCAACACAACACTCTAAAGTAGAAAAATTAACTATTAAATATGATTTGTATATTAAATTTCCCACAGACATCAATAAGATTATGACATACATTTTCGATTCAGATTCAAGCGAAACATTTGGTGATGAGTATTCAATTATATCTTGTGAAACCAAGGAAGCAGGATGGTATGCGGCAAGAAAATCTCTCGTGCCCTGGCGAGGCTAGTTTGACCCCATTCAATCTTTCATTCCAGTAAAAGTTTTTCTTTACAAATTAGAAATAGGCCGATGCTAGTGGGCGATGTGTTGTATCTGCACCTGTGTTTACACTCTCTGGCAAAATCTTCCAATAACTCGTTACTCCATATGCCGAAGAGTGAGGGGAACCATGTGAAAATAAGTAGATACTTTGGGTTATTTAACCTATATAACTTATTCATTATGTTTTGTATGAGATAGGATTGTTTGGCATTACGTGATTGGGAGGAGAAGGACGAGATGATAGTTTTTGCTTCAGATATTATTAACGCATTTTGTATCTTTCTTGACTCCACGTTCTAAGAGTTTTTAAAAGTTTGTGTCAAGTTTAAACATAGATCAGGAGGATGCATTGCTGCGATAGAAAGTTGCTTCTACATTTTGGAGACATAAAGTCATCTTAGGGTGTGAAATGGAGATACACCCTCATCGAAAATATTGGGGTTGGTTGGGCAGGATCACACTTGGCCGAAGGCTTGATACTTGACGCGATTCAAGATTGAAGATATGTATTTGGAAATTGGAGACAGTAGGTTGCCACCGTAATCGACGATCCACCCAACGAAGGCATGAGGCATGAAAGTAAGTACGGTGGAAGGTTGAGCGCCGCACCACGTCAAACGGATGGCTCTCATTACATTCATGTCATTTTATACCCGTGTAGCTATAGATGTGACATACCTTCGCCTAAACAACTTAGGATCTAGGGTAACTTGTAAAATGAATAACTGAATCGAGGAATGGAAAAAAGTTGGGGTAAATCATAGTATCGGGAGAAAACTATGACGGTAGTTTGGTGGTTGAAATTTTAAGATCTTCTCCGGAAATTTTTTTTTTCCACACGTCTTGCGTGAGGGTGAAGTGTGAGAAAAATTCACAGAATTTCTTCCAGACGTCTTCCAGAATTTCTTCCAAAACTATCAATTAATAAAATGAGGCTAGTTGGATCTAAGAAATCACAAATAGTATCCCCCCCCCCTCGGGGCTATAAAGTGATGACTTCAAGGTGGATGGTACGTATTTAAGACACGTGCTAGGAATATGGATTCAGGGATATTGGTGATGAGATTTTGTAGTTGGACTAATGAGAGAAATTTATTGGAGAGATATAAATTTAAATTAAAGATATATCTGCTATGCGGATGCCAATAACCTGATTGTTGGGGAATGGGGTTTCAATTGGAATTTGAGTACAAGGTAGGAAAGAATGGACTAGAATAATGTATTGATATCGACTGCTTCGAGCTAGTTATTTGGCTCGTAATCATTTCTGGGAAACAAGCTGTATATGAATGGAGTAGGAGTTAAGTAGGTGAAGTAGGCTTAGATGGTTGGTTTTTGGGCGTCTAATGTGTCAGTGTAGGATATTTAACTGACATGTACCAGTCATTTGTAAGGAGATTATGAAGAAGTTGGGTCAATTGTAAACGAAAAAATGGATCTAAATGAATTTTTCGGAACATGTTTTTATTTTGGGTTTGAATGTTGGGTCTCGTTTCTGGGTTGTTATTTGTAGATTGGCTAGATATGGACAGGCAACGCATTAAAGCAGAAAAGTCACTAAAGTTTATAAGTAGGGAGTGATTTTGGTTGGAATAGGGGGATGATGGAAGAGGAGGAATAACGATTGTCGCCCGTTGATTAACACTTATTGGAGATACTCTGGACAATTTTTAGATATGGATGAATGGGAATTTCGCACTAGTCACTGCATTTTTAATTCAGGTGTGGGGCAAGAAGTGGTAGGGTAGCATTCGGTGCAACGGCTACATCGACGACAAATCTTGTAATTAATGGTGTTGTGGCCAAAACAAAGCCAGTTATAATATTGAGTGATGGGAAAAGTGTAAATTTTTAGCGTCCTGTGGCCATAGAAAATTGAAATTTTTTTAGGGCGAATGTAGCCTTCATAGGTAACAACCACAGTTGTTGTAGGTGTAATAATTACGTGTAAGTTTAATAACTAGGTGTAGTACGAATGTTTTAAGAGACGATGAACTTTTAAGGCTTTGAATTGGGATTTCATGTTATTAATGCTTTGTCTTCGATGGATGGGTCTATATTTCGAGTTCCAGTTCTGGTTACAAAATGTGTAGCAATGTAGGATTTAAGGCATTGACAGATGCGACATGTTAAGTTAAAATTATTCACTGATAATAAAAAATAAAATAACATTAGATTACACGCGAAGAAAGCAGCTCATTTTTTCTTGTAATCTTTTGCACTTAATGTGCACTTAAATCTGTTCTACTCATAAAAAAATGATATTCTTATTTTACCAAATCAGAAAAATTCAATCTTGATGCTAAACATAATACTCAATATCGCATTGTGACAAACTCTTACCCTGACTATGTCCTGAAGAGTTTTCAGTTGCTAAAAAACATTTTCAGAAACTTGTGGATTTCAGTATATGCAGACCTTCAAATTCTGAATGATCATCTCTTCTACTCATGAAAAATAAATCTGACTGTTCTTATTGTGCATGTGATGATTATCGTCGACTGAATACAATCACGGTGCCTGATAGATATCCAATTCCATATTTATACGATTTATAAACCTTCAACAATTTCTTAGGCGAAACTATTGTATTAAGGATATCCCTGAAAACTTGACCCTGTTTAGTGGAATGAGAATGTAAGACATTGCTGGATTATATAATCCCAAAAAAACAAATTTTTGTTTGTTTAAAAAATTAAAAACCAAAAGGAACAACCATGCTCGTGAACTAGACGGTCGATAATAAATTTACTATTTATACTCTTTGTAAAACAAAACAAGTGGAAATAACAACTAACTGAGTTAATTGCTTAAATACACGGTATATCCTGAATTTATGTAATAAAGTTTATAATAAAAGTTAATTTTTAAAAATATATTTAATTATTAAATATATATATATATATTTAATTATTAAATATATATATATATATTTAATTATTAAATATATATATATATATATATATATATATATATATATATATATATATATATATATATATATATATATATATATATATATATTTATTTATTTATTTATTTACTTGATGTGCCTTATAAGGCTAATCAATCCTTACATTGGATCTTAACAAAATAAAATAATTTTACATATTGCAAATTATAAAAAAACACAAAATAAAATATGCTGAATTCTGTACACTTGAAAATAAAATTATAGAATATCCTAAATACCAAAAAAGAAAAAAACATAGATAACTGCACCAATTAGTTAATAATAATAGTTAATTGCACAAACATACGGGTGTCAAGCCTACAACACTAAATTTTATACATATGTCAGCCTTCCCGTCAATTTCATCGACCTGCTATTTAATATTTCTTTCAAAAAGCTACCCACTTTCACTACCGCTTGCTCATCTCTAACATTTAAAATATTTTCCAGGCACGTGAAACCTTCTCTTCTCAGTTCGTGTCTCATATTCTCATTAACGCCAGGACAATCAAATATTAGGTGGTATCCGGATTCACCTCCGCCGCACAATGGGCATATTCGTTGGTTATTTATTTTATTTTTGTTTTCCCACACATATCTTCCTAATCTAAAATTAGCCAAAATTCTTCTAGTGGGTTTCTGTGCTACGGCTAGGTATGGTGCCCCATATTCAAAATGCCCAATTTTATTGAAAACGTCCAGAGAAGGCATATCTTCCATGTTATGAAACATTCTTTCTCTGTACCAATCATTCAATATGTTTTTAATATGAGCTTTTTTGCAATCATAGGAAACATTCTGATCGTTTAATTTACTTGCATCGATTCCAAACTTTCTTACTAACTCTAAGATATTGTCTTCCATCCCATGGTCGAAACAATCCTGCTGAAGCTTTCTTTTGTTTCTTTCCGCCATAACTCTGCAGAAGTAGGTTAGGCATTGTTGTACTATGTACGCATCAACTGATATTTCTCCTACTTCTATCAGTATGGCATCGTTAGGAGCTGCTTTAGCCAAACCCACTTCTTTCCACATACTACACACAAATAACTTTACATTTTTTAATATTTCCCCCATTCCCCATACTTGTGCGATACGTCAAAACCGGTATTACTAAGGCTTTAATCATTTTCTTAATGACTTCAACAGGAAAATTAGGATGTTTACATAAATTTAACCGAATATTCGCCCAAACACCTCTCGCTTTCCGAATCATATTTTGTTGGTGGATTTTCCAGTTACCATTGTGTGTCACGTATACTCCCAGATATTTATATTCTTTTACACATTCGATCTCTTTTTCACTCATGTTCCATGTTTCATTTTTATGCTTTTTAATCCCGTTACTTATAATACGCATTTTTGTTGTTTCCACATTTACATTCAGCTTCCAATTGTTACAGTAATCTTCCATTCCATTTAACGCATTTCTCATTCCCCCAATTGAGTTCGACAGAAACACTATATCATCCGCATACATTAGCATTCTGATTTCTTGACTTCCAATGCAAGGGCTAATAGTGTTATACTGGGTCATAAATTTCGGTAAATCATTTATGAATAAAATAAATAGAAGTGCTGATAATTGACAACCTTGTCTTAAGCCTCGGTTCGTTTCAAACGTTTCTGACACTAATGTAGAGTTATATCCAATACAACAAGATGATCCAGCGTATATTGATTTCAGAACATCTATCATATCCTTTGGCATTCTTAAAATATTTAGTTTATGCCAAAGTTTATTTCTATCAATCATGTCAAATGCCTTACTAAGATCGATGAAACAACAGTACATTTTATTGCGTTTTCTACTTAAGTTCCTTTGTATTAGATATTTTAAAATCAATATATTATCGACTACTTCATAGTTTTGTCGAAATCCAGATTGACAGGCGCTTATTATTCCATTATCGGTTGCCCATTCTTTTATTCTTAGAGATAATATTTTGGTGTATACTTTACTAATGCTTGGTAATAACGTGATCCCGCGATAGTTATCCATATTATATACGCTTCCTTTACCCTTGTATATGTTACACACCAGCCCCACCGACCATTCAGTCGGAAATTTCTTGTTTTCTTGAAGTTTCTGATACAATCCCGTGATCATGTATAACCAGTTTGTATTCTTACTTGCGCAGACAATAAAGTCGTTCAATATTCCGTCAATACCCGGTGATTTTCCCAATTTTAAATTTTGAATTGTACTAAACACTTCCGCCTCCTCTATTTTACTGTTGTCATTATCAATTTGTGTTTCGGTTTGTTCTTCGATAACTTCGTCACTAAGCCCATCTTTGACGCTTTCATAAATTTTTTTATAGTGGTTAACCCAATCTAGTGCTTCTAGTTCCCTGTTCCTACCTTTTACTTTTTCCTCTCGGATCAAAAGCCATAACTTTTTGCAATCACCTTGGTTCGATGCCGATTTAATGTCATTGATGTATTTTTCTTCGTAAGTGCATTTTTTATCCTTACACATCTGTCTGTATTTTTCCGAGTATCGATATAAACTAGTGTTGTGTTATTATTTTTGCTCCGTCGCATTTGCCTCAGATTACTTCTAGTTTCTTTTTTCAGTTCTTGACAATCTTTATCAAACCATTTAGATTTTCGAAGTTTTGTGTGATTACTAGACGATTTTACTTCCATATCACCAGCAACATGTAAAAACCATTTCTGAAGAAGATTTACTGCTGTATCTATATTATTGTTCTTAACACTTTCGTTTATGCCTATCATATACAGCTGCGACTCGACAGACTTCAGTAGTATTTCCATATTTTGCATACCGTGTTCTGTACACCTAAATCTTCTTCTTTCCCCGAATCTATGTTCCGTACTTATTTTCTTGTAAGGAGATTTAGTTACTTCAAGTGGAAAGCTGTCCGAATCTGATACGTCGCTCACTCTCATGTCAATCCCTTCCTGATACAGTGAGTCAGAAACTATAACGTAGTCGACGACACTACAACCATTTTTATTTGCGAACGTCCATTCACCTTCTTTATCGCTTTTAGTTCTCCCGTTAATGATAATCAGTTGGGTGTTTAGACACATGTCCAGTAACATTTTACCATACTTATTTAAAACCTTGTCTTTACTTAAGCGTCCCGATTTTATGGTATTAACGTTGTTGAGGTATATTAGTTCATCCGTTTCTTCTACTAAAATACTAATTTCGTTTTCCAATTTAGCGAAAAAACTTTTATTAGTGTAATTTGAGCATTCAGGATGCTGATATACTGCTCCTATTAAAATATGATTATCCCCGTTGGTGAACAGAATCCAAATTACTTCTTCCTATTCGTTCTCTATTCTCTTTATAGAGTTGGCAAACTCCGACCGATAGTAAATGCTTAAACCGCCAGGGTACCTACCCCTATCAGTTGCTCTACACTTGCTTTTACTGAACCACTCGTATCCGTTTATCGAGTAAATTTTATTATTTGGCACCCACGTTTCGGCTAGTATAAAAATATCGAATGATTCTAAATATTGCACCACTTCGAAGTTCTTTGACTTGACACCCCAACCACCTATGTTCCAGAAAACTAGTTTGAAAGATTTATGAGTACTTATTGGGATAAGTTTTTTTGCTTTCGTAACTCAACCGCACTTTCTTTTCTATCAAACGTAAACTGTGATAACGCATCTCTCGGTTTCTTTACTTCTTGTCGAATTTTTCCCCCCTCTCCTTCTTCCGATGACTGAAGTATCAATCTTTTGTTTGGATTTCTTTCGCCCTATTTTGCTAATCGTTTCTCTTTTTCTTTAACCCTTAGCTCCAATGGTAGGTCATCATTTAGATAAATATTTGAGCCTCTTAGCTTAGGTTTGTTTTCCATTACTAACTTCTTCTTGCTTAGATCCTTGAAACATACTTTAACCGGTTTAATTCGTGTAGTACTTCTTCCTAGTGTATATATTTCTTCTACGTCCGATTTATTGATTTCAGTTGATAACATAGAATTCATACTGTCTACTACATATTGAACTAGATCTGGCTGTTTGTCGATTTCTCCCATTCCGTGAATAATTATATTTCTTTTATTCATTTCCTTATGTAAATGTAAGATAGTGTTATCTCTATGTTTTAGTTTTTCTTCCAGTTCACGATTCTTGTGTTTAATTTCTTTTATTTCGGATTTTAATTCACGCAACTCTTTAGTAATATTATTTTCTGAGCATTCAATTCTTGCCAAGATTGTGTTCAATGTTTCTTGCATGCGTTCCATATTGAAACTAGATACTTTACTGTTCAGAAATTACTTTACTAATTATTTCTATGCAGATATTAAGTTTAACACAAGAGTTCATACAACAACCTCTTTGGTACAGTCCTATCACTTACACCAGTTTACCACTTAAACATATAAATATATCATCGGTAGGTGACCAAAATTAATAAAGTTATAAGATTATTTATTTTCATATAATGCCTCAGATTAATTCAATTTGACGTAAAAATATGAAAATGCTAATTAAATAAACTTAATGAACGCACTGGATTCGAACTCACTCCGACCAAACAATTTTAATTACAAACTCATTACTTAATCCTCTCGGCCACCTGAGTGTTTGTTTTATTATTCGATATATAGTAATAAAAGCGAAATGTAACTTGAGATTTATTAATTTATTTTTTTAAATATTTGATGACAAGGTTAATGTTTACTTTGCAGCAATGTGGTGAAACGATTATTATTATTATTAATTTTAAATTTTTGCCATACCAAAACTGTATTTCACAAAGCACACACTTTGAAACTAACTTTAGCTATTTTATTTTCACTTCACGAATTTTTTATAATTTCACTCAATCACTTTTAATTAATTAATTTTGACAGACCACATATAGCAACGTCTATCAAGACGCCATCTTTATTATAATATACCTATATATATATATATATATAATTTATATATATATATTTGTATAATATACATGTATACAAATTTTAGCGATAGTGATTTTTAACATCTAATAGGTAGGATCGGTGCAAAAACAATAGCTGCATATCCTTTGGAGGAAATTCGCTAATAATGTGCCCAATTTTAGTCCTTAAAAATAATTAGTCCCCGAAAGTTAATAAAATACCATGTCACCTATTTTTATAAATAAAAGGGTGCATTTGATAATTAATCTTTTTTTAAATGAAAGGTCTTCAAAATATCTATAAAATGAAAGAGAAAATTATTTTTTTTAACTGTATTTTGACCCATTATTTTTCAATTTGTTTATAAAAACAGTTATTTGTTTATAATAACAAATTTTAAAAAAAAAATTTTTAAATAAACTTTATTTTCTTTTGACTTAGATTTAGATTTAGATTGATTTTTTATAGACGTTTAATTAAATTAAATAATATTCTGATTGGTTAACTTTTTAGAGAGTTATCATATATCTTTTGCTAATTTACTTATGAACAAATTAATATTTTTTACGTTTTATTAGGCTTAATCGAAAGTTTAACACTTACCTATCAAAACAATAAACTTAAAACAATTTTCCGGCAAATATGGTTTAATTCGTAAAAAAAAGCAGGATAAAATACATCGGTATTTAATAAGAAAATAATATTTTTATAATTAAAATACAGCTTGATTAAATTAATCAAAAAGAGGCACATTGCTCCTGTAACAATATAATCTGTATGTTTATCTCTAATTGCTTCTTTTTTTTTGGTTTTATTTTGCGGCAGGTGGGAATGTATTGACACACAGAGTGTGGGACTCTTGGCTTGCCAGACCCACTAAAAGCCACCTCCTTTTTGGGGCTTCGAGAACTTGCTCTTTAGACCCCGCATGTTAAAACATAACAATAACAAAACTTAACAATATCACAGAATATCACAACACTACCTAGTCAAATGAATTGACTAGGTAGGAATAAACTAACAAAATATTAACTATACATAAATTAAAAAACAAAAAAACAAAAAATAAACAACAAGAAAAATAACAACGTTGCAGTGAAGGTGTTCACTCCAACAAATAAAAATATTTAAAAACTAGATAACAACAACAAAAAATTTAAAACATAAACACTAGATAACAATAATAGTTTTAAAAACAAAAAATTTAACAACGTGTAATAAACGTATGCACACTTTCGGGTCCTCTAGGCGTATTCGAATTAGATCCAGGTGGTCTGAATCAGCCGCGACCCGCGCAGCTTCATAGCCACCTCATTCCCATGTATACCCACGTGCTCAGGCGTCCATACAAAAATGATGGACATGTGCTGGAGCTCGTAGAGTATTGCTTGGATGTTTTGCATCAGAGGGTCCCTTGAAAAGCATGCACATTAGTGCTGTCAGCGTGCTCAACGAGTCGGAACAAATGAGGAATGTATTGTGAAGGTTCGAAAACTCTTCACAATATCGCAGAGCTTGTATAATTCAGCAGTGTACACGGATGCCTGGGGTGAGAGCGACCAAGTGTGTGAGCTATTGCCAATGGCAATAGCACTCCCCAAACCAGAAATTGTTTTAGATTCATCCATATACACGCACAGAGAGTCATTGTATTCGCTAATAATTTGTTGGAAGCAGGTCCGATAGTACTGGGAACTGGTCTTATCTTTACGGAGACTAGTCAGGTCAAAGCGGCACCTTACCTTTGGGATCAGTCAAGGAGGTACTTCATGAAAACTATAGGGAAGTACCTAAGCGAATTCGAAATTAAGACTCTATAAATTGCTTTTATTGTATTATCTACTTCCACAATTTAATTTATTTCAATCAATATTAATCATTCAACACACACAAAATTTTTAACGTTGTGGAGAATAATTTTTTTTAGTACTCCACTGTTTAAAATTTATTATTATTTTGTTTTCATATTTTTATTATTCAAAAAATAATAATTTATATAATTATTGGTTTATGCGAGTTGAGAATTTACATAATTTCAACAAACATTTACTTAGATCGGATATGACTTGCGTATATCCAAGCTTACTTCGATATTTCCGCACATATTTCAAATGAGTTACAAAAAGTACTTGTCTCAAGACAGTTACTAAAATTAGTTGGCTCAGTACAGTTACTAAAAGTAGTTGTCTCACATGAATTAATCAGATGGTATTTTGAATTTTTATTTCTTCAATTTACAAATTGAATATTTATTATGGATTGTGCTGAAGTGTCGAATAGGCGAATTAATGGTTTCTATCTGATTGTATCTAAGTATATTTTTTTTGTATAATTTATTTAATTCACCATTCCGAAACTTGTGGTTTTTCAAACTTGTCACATTTCAATACACATTCTATACACATTTTGGCTGTACAATTTATGTATTTTATGTGAATATGCAATGACTTTTTCAATTTATAACTATATTGTTTTGTATACGCTTGGTATTTTTGGCCTTGTAGTTTTTCTTTACAGAAGCGTAAAGTCCCCTTTATATACAACTATGTATCTGAATTAAATTTGTAGTGTATATTTATATTTTTGCAAATCAGACATATTTGAACATTTTTTTTTTTACTGTAGTGTCGTTTTTTTTTTTTATATACGATATTTCTTTTTACTACAGTTCAATCTAGTACATATTCATGTAATTTTTTTTATAACTTGTACAACCAAACTTAGTATTTTAAGGATAGTTATACTATCAACATATTAAATGAAAAATTATTTATTTCAAATATATTTTATTTTTACATATATTTTGTTTTGTTCTTTTTTTGTACTTTTTTTATTTTCAGTATTTCTGATTCGAATCACTAGTCGATAACTTAGACACTTACTGGATAGTAAAGATCTTACTACCTCAATATTATCTTTTTTAATGGGCCCAGCTTTTATTGAAAGACTTTCGGTTCAACGTGTTATTTTTTTTATATTTACGTGTATCGCGTTAGCACCGATCGTTTTCCAATTTTCATAATTCCACATACAATACTCTGCTTTGGATTTTTTTTTCTAAAGTACCGTATATTTAGTTTTCATTATTTTTTTTTTAAAAATACATCATAATACTTCTTTTAATTAAAATTACTAAATTAACTTAATTTCATATTTATGAAAATAATTGATAATTCAATTATTTTCTATAAAGTGTTTAATTTTTTTTTTAAATTAAACATATTACATTTTTTTATTAATACACAGTTGACCATTGGGTTCTCAAATCAGTGAGTAAATTAAACGGTGTTAGCCAATTATACATTACTGAGTGTTATGAAATTGCCTATGCAAAGCTACTAATACATTACAGATGTCTTTAATAGTGCCTGTATCAACCCCCCTGAAAATTTTTCTTGAACAAAACCGAAAAATAAGTATGGTAATTCAGAATACAAGGGCCCCTTGAACATCATCGACTTCATTGAGTTTTCATATCGCCCTACTGGGTAGAGGGAACTGTGTGTTCTCCCGCTAGGTACGGAAATTTTATCACAATTTCTGCTCAAACTTCTGTTATTACTATAAATCACTCTTGCAAATAGCACATTTGTATATACAACGCAATTCATATTTTTATCAATCTGTACAAGTAAAATAAACAATTTATACACTATTGAACTGTGTATATATAGCATCTTTAAACAATTACTCAGTTATTTTTACTTGTTTTATAAAGTATATTTTTGTTTAAATACAAAACTTAAACAATGAAAGTAACCTAATGATTCCCTTATGACCGTTTTGATGACAACTTAAAGATTCCCTTGAAAGATATGCGTTTCATTTTTGGCGAACCACTCTGTATACAAACGGTTTTAATTTATTTCTCGCCTTCTTATACAAAACAAAGTAGCCGGCGGAAGCAGAAGACCAACTTTTTTTAAATATATCATTAAAATCTTATTTTGTAATATTTTGGATTTTTTAGATGAAAACATTATTTTAAAATATTTGCACATATTTTTCAATACACAACGGGTTAATACTGTTGGCCAACAAAATGAGTCAAATATTGTTTTATATCATACGGAAGTTAATGTTTGGATAATATACTTTTTATAAAAATTATGTGGTTTTGCTGTTTAAATATAATGTGAATTTAATATACCCGAAAACACTATGTAATAAAGCTATTAAAGTATATAATATTTTCGGTATCGTAAGTAATATTTAAAATTTAAGTACATCGTGTGATTACCCACACAAAGTAAAGCTTGTTTTTTTGCAAAACGGTAACAAAGCTGGCAAAGAACATTGTAGAAATTTAAAACGGTTATCCTCACTAATGTGAATACTCATGCGCTTCTTCTTACAATTTACGTGTAACAAATGTAACTCCTGTTCCATAAAATCTGAAGTGTTGTGTACCATCTTATTTGAAAGAGAATGGGCTCTAATCGGTTTACTATTTCATCTTCTAAAGTTGACCTAAGAAATTGTTATCTAAAAGTGTTGTTATTAGTTTTCTTCGTTTTTTGTCAGACACATCGGTCGCCATCAAGGAATGAGCATTGTTGGCGTAGTTTTCAGAAAACTATAAATGAAGTTTTTAAAAATTCGTTTTGGATATGAAAAAGTGATATTCAAAAGTTCACGTATGTATTAGAAAGTACCAGTTTGAGTGGCGCGAGTTTACCGCCTTCTCGGACTCTCAAGAGACTGCGACTAGAAATTTGGACTGCGACTAGAAGATCCCAAATCTTAAATGTGCTGTGTAACGTCGATATCATAGCCTGTGTAAATAAAATAAATAAACAAACTCTATAAATTAAAATCAACAATCAAATGGAATAATTTTTTCCAGTTTTAGAAAAGCAGACGTGGATGATTACAATTCAAGTAAATTGACACTTGATCTGAAGTTTGCCACCAAATTTCAAGAATTCATCACAGTGTCCATAAAACGTTCTTCACTAAACTTTTAAAGTAAATTATACATTATAATATTTCATAAATTACTAATCAAACTATGAAATAAATTTAATATAAATTTATCATTTTACTAAAAATATGCATTTACCACGAATATATAGCTTTAAGTAATTTTGCTACATCAATTTTTTTTACAAAAAAACCTAGGCTGGTGTTGCAAAGCCATGGGCAAAATAGACAAAAGTTGAATTAAATATCACACATCATTAACAATGGCTTTGTTTAATTATATATTTTTATACCGTATGTTTAATATAAAGTGATACAAGCAATTATTTTCTGTGGAAAACAGTTTGTTTGACCACATACACCTAAAACAAAAAAGAGAGTTAGGTTGTAGCGGTGTCGCTTCATCATTAAATTATTATTATAATTTTGTCCATCCTTTTTATCTGTTGCATTTCAACTATAACTTCCCTCTATTATCACGGTTGCTGTGAATGTTAACAACCTTGGTAACATTAAAGCATCAAAAAAGAAAAGCATTTTTTCATGATCATTTAAACTGAAAATTGTTTCAAACAAAAGGTTTTTATTATAATTACCACGTTTTTGATTCACTCGCTTTCTTGCCTGTCTGTTTGTTTATCTGTTCGGTAAAAATGTTGCAATCGATTTTAAACTAAGTTGAGCGTAAGTAATTATAGTGCAAGCGGTGGGAAATTACATTTTTAAGGCTTGAACAATATTTTATTTAATGCGGACTAAAATATATAATAATTTCTCCTAGCCCCATACAGATTTGTAACTCCATACAGATTTTTTACCCCACGTCTGAAAATTTTTAATTATGAATTTTGAATAGCTTTGAACATACTTGTAAGATTTAGAAAGGAAAAACGTGGGGCGTATGCAATAGATAATAATAGTAGGGAGTATAGGCCGTAGCTGTCGTTGAGAAAACTCACACAACAGTTTATATCATTTGCTGTACAATAAAATTGTTAGTGAACTATTCATGCATCAATTATCTATTTCGTGAGACACACGATTTTCGTTTTAAATCTGACAAGTATTTTCAAAACTATTAAAAATTCATGACAAATTTCCAGGCCACCTGTATGGGGTTAGAAGAAATTATTTCTTACTGTTTTAAAAACGTCACAAATTAAAAAAATTTTTAATTAAAATTGTTGTTCTAAAAAAATATGTTTTGTAAAATTGCATGATAAAATTATATGATGTAAAAACATCATGTTACGTCTATATCAAAATCAAAACAATTCTATATAAAATATTTTTTTTTACACGATCGGTTGCCCGGTTAGTGTTTTTAATGTTTTAGGTTGAACACCCGGTATACACTTACCCTTAAGAAATTTTGAAAGTTTAAATGAAGTAATAAAATTTGTCATGGTCATTTTTGCAAAATAATTTGACGCATTTTAAGTATGAACACCTAACGGGATGCAGCATAGTTTAACAAAATAAAAAACCTTTTTATAAAACGATAACAAATATGCAATATAATGATTACATTTATAAATCAAAAATATTTTAAAAAGTACCTCCCTAGGCACAGTATAGGTACTAGCACTTCACGTTTAAGGGTTTAATTACCACACCAAAAAAAGAGGACCACCACGACTGCTAATAATATAAATTTTAATTTTGTTGGCATTAAAATGTCAGTATTTGAACGTTAAACATTAGAATTGATAGTTTTTGTTTGGTGTTTTAAAAAATCACTTGAACATTATATTTTCTGAATTGTGGATATTAAAAATTTAGTTGCATATATATTCACAACCAATAAAAAAAAAAAAAAAATATATATATATATATATATATATATATATATATATATATATATTGTAACGGTTGAAATATTCGGTTGTTATTCAACATTTGAATAATTATTTTTTTTATTAACGTTTGAATTCGACTGTTAGCCAGTGCCACCTGAAGGGCACCGAGGCAAAAAGGACGGCTCTGGAATCGGAATCTGGAATAATAATAATAATTTTTGTTTTAAGTTAGCCGCACACAATACATTACCGACCTCGCTCCATTATCAATCGTCGACATTTTGGTAATTTTATTTGGTGGGTGGTGAAAAACAAAAAGCCGAAAAGGCCAAACTTCGAAAAGTACTTGAAGAAGCTGATCGGATGTTGTATATCGGATATGAAAGAGCTTATTGGATGCATTGGAATCACACACAACTGCATCAACATATGATCGATTCAAAGATTCTATAGAAATTAGGAAAGAATTACCAGAAGATCAAAAATTAAATCCTATATTTGTTGAACAATTTACTCGTTAACGTTTACAAATCATTTTATTATCAGCAACATTACCACAAAAGTTATAAAAATTAGCCGGTTTAACATTAACTGATCCAAAAATAAAATAAAATATTGATCACAAGATTTAGAACAGCTTGTGATACCAGATACTGTGACACATAGTTATGTTGTAATTCCACCAAAATTTCGCCTCGCATTGTCAAGTTTTATTATCGGCAAAGTAAATTAAAATTGTGAAATATTAATAATACATAAATGCGACCCTCTTGTTCGATTTTAAACTTGAATACTTGCAAATGACTTAAAAACACGAAAACATTGATGTTTGTGTAGCAGATTTAATCAGGATGATTCGAGAGCTAAACTTTCCGAAAATAAAACTGCCGTGAAATTGAGCTGACAGAAAAAAGGGGAAACCATACCGTATTTGTTGCGTTACAAATTATGAAAAAAGTGGTTGATCGTGAATTAATAATTAACATTTTTTTGAATAAAAACCGCGCTGTAAGTGTGACTACGCATTCACGAGGACTTCGAGTGGATACTACGAGAAGAAGCATCCGAGGTTGGTGGTGTATTTTTTGTGCGATAACATGTCCACGGAATTACTCGTTTTATTGTAGTGATCCTACTGTTGCGAATACGATTTTCTATTAATTGTTTTTCTTTTTAAATGTTAATCTTTGTTAAATGAATCAATCCCATCCACATGTTCTGAATGGTTGGTACCGTAGCGTTAACACATGAATTACTATCATTTTTGATTGTTTTTTTGTTTGTTTTAAAATTCGAGTATTAAAATCATGAAGAATAGATATATTAGGAGAGCGAACGTAATGTTAAAAAAACGGTCAAGAATTGGTGTCTCTATCTTTTATCAGTAGGGGTCACTGGTCTCAGTGCCGTACGGAATTTAAATGTTTAAATGTAGGCGCCAAGAAATCACTTTCATTCAGTTAATAAGAAGTCTTAGTTTTATAGATAATAAAAAGTTGTTTTCGATTATCAAGTAATAATTAAATAAATATTAATAATAGAGAATTCTTAATAATTGCAATAAATTAAAAGATGAAGAATCATAGTGATAATTTTGCAATTAATAATAATAATAATAATATACAATATACAATATATGTTTACAATAACTTACATATATTAGATAAAGAAAGAAGCTAACAAAACCGGTAATTACAGACCATATTCCTTTCGTAAATGCAGACACGCATTCCTAACCTTAAACAACCTTTCACTCATAGATATATAGCAGTATATCTATGCTTTCCTTGTACAACATCGTCCCATTTTTTCACATTTATAAAATTAAACAATTTTTATACTTACAATTTTTATTTGTAAGATGTGATAACCATTGATCTTAATATGTAATAATAATAATTCCGTACGGGCAGAGTCGCACTGCCGCTAGTGGCGAAAATAATAACTATGATCTCTACACGTTTTTGAGGACACAAAAACAGACGAATTGCCTATGTCGTTCAATCTCCTAATATATCTATTCTTCATGATTAAAATAAAGAAAAAGAAATAATTATTTCTTTACTATTTTTCTGTTGTTCAATAATTAAAATTGGGTCGTAAATAAACTGTTTTTTTTTGTGTCATCGAGAGTAATTATAGTTTTTTTTCTCCTTCTGTTAAATCTATTGTAATTTTTTAAAGTAATTTGATGTGAGAATATTCGAAATCTGTAACTGTGAAACGAGTGCCTGTCTTTAATATGCCGCCGAGATTAGGGTTGCTGAGCTGCCGTATCGAAGATTCAGTGGAACTCTAAAAAACCTGGCGCCTAACACATTTTATTAATTGGCCAGTCATTACTTCGTTGATTTCGAGGTAGCGAATCTGCTGTTATAATATATATATATATATATATATATATATATATATATATATATATATATATATATTGTAACGAATATTAACCTGGCAGTTGGCAACGTATTTTGTAATGAAATTAAGTTACCTGTGAAAGTGGAACTGAACAAATTATGTCATGTTTCTAGGACGACGATATATGGATATTGTTTTTGTTATCAATACAGATCAAAATATAACCAGTGTATAAAAGACAGCCAAACAGTGAACATCTTAAAGAATACTCTTGAAATTATAACTTTTGTAAATTATACACATAATATTTTAAATCGTCAATAAAATTGTTAAAGTCAAATAGAATTTACTTCATTCATTAAACGAACCGGGGCAAACCGCTACATTTGGTGTCAGATGTTTGGAGTAAATTGAAAAAATATATACATTAAAAAAAATGATAGCTTTAATTAATTTAACCGCCGCTCAGTTGAAAAGTGAACTGGAAGAAAGGGATCTTGATAGCGGTGGCAAGAAGGGGGCATTGGTTCAACGGTTGCGGGAAGCACTTGTTGAAGGAGTGGACCCAGAATTATGGATTCTGAAAGACCAAAATGCCAACAACATGGAAACGTTGCAAAAGGCCATAAAAGACGATTTACAAGCAAGTCAAAATGCCATGAAAGAAGATTTACAAGTAAGTCAGAATGCCATGAAAGAAGATTTACAAGTATGTCGGAATCTCATGAAAGACGATTTACAAAATGCCATAAAAGACGATTTACAAGCAAGTCAAAATGCCATGAAAGAATAGTTACAAGCAAGTCAAAATGCTATGAAAGAAGAGTTACAAAACGTCATGAAAGAAGAGTCACACACAGTTCAAAATTCCATCGATGTTGCTTTACAATCTATAGAAGTCCTCGATGATAGAGTCAAACAGATAGAAACCAGAATCCCAGAGCTAGAAGCTAGACTCTTAGCAACGCCAAGCAGTGAAATAGTCGAGACTCATGAGAGTGAAGCGGTAGTTAATAACAGTGCTTCAAGGTGTGAACCCGAAAGGAAACAACACACAAAACCACCACCCTTTGATGGAAAAACATCATGGGCTAACTACTCCGTACAGTTTGAAGCTGCTGCTGCTAGTAACGAGTGGTCAGATTAGAGTGGTGTTGCAAACATTGTCACCGACGGAACGAAACGATTACAAACTGTTGACCGGTCGTCTGGAACTCCGGTTTGGAGATTCCCACATGGAAGACGTTTATCATTCCCAACTAAAGAATCGTATCCAAAAACCAAATGATACGTTACAAGAATTTGAAAGTGATGTCACTCGACTCCGACTAGCATACGTTACGGCATCAGAAGAAATTCGAGAACGTTTAGCCATAGATGGTTTCATCGATGGGCTTAGAGATAATGAGACTAGGCAAGTACTTACACTCGCGCGCCCAAAGAAATTAAATGATGCTTTGTCTCAAGCATTGAGGCTGCGAAGCAATGGGGATCCAGGTCAACACGTGTACGTACTTTAAGTACAGATGACACCATTCAGGAGGAGATCTTGAGAAAACTGTTGCAAGAATTCTTCGGGAGCAAAAGGGATTCACAAAGGTCAATTCGTTGCTGGAACTGTGGGACACTTGGTCACATCCGAAGATGGTGTAAGAAGAGAATGAAAGAAGTATCAGGACCGACTTCTTCAAAAAAACTAAAAAGGGCCGACGAAAAGGGGCGAATGTCGACCTGTAGCCAACAACCCTCATGGAACATAGCACATGTGGCATCTAGTAAAACAGAAGAACGGGAAGCCAACTCAGATGTGAAGATGGTAACGGCACGGAAGACAAGCGCCAATGAGTCCTCGGTTTGTAGGACAACGGCAATTGATGAGAGATGGCTGCCTAAGGAACTCCAGAAGGACCAGGAAGCAGATCCAGATTTAGATTTAAGGATGGTAATTGCATGGAAGACAAGCGCCAATAGACCATCCTGGGAAACAGTTTCTCCACATTCCGTGAATGTGAAAGCTTATTGGGCTCAATGGAACTCCTTAGCATTGGATGATGGTATGTTGGTCCGCGTGGTTGAGGATGTGAACGGGGACATAAGGAAGAGACAGCTTATTGTTCCTCAAAAGCGAGTAGCCGAAGTTCTGAACGAGATTCATGGTGGAATTTATAGGTTCTACTATAGAAAAGTTCAAAAGGTGTGACGTTCTTTGTCAAATGTATTGTGTTATGTTAAGTGATAAAAGGGTTTCGTTTAAAATGTCGTCATTGTCTTTATCTTTTTGTTTGTCATAAATGATTGTATAAATATCCATTAATGTGGGGTTTAAACGTTCTGCTGGGGAGTTGCTACTGGTTTCTTGAAATAAAGTTATATGTAAATTTAGATTGTCTTGTTTGCAGAAGTCTTCAATTGCTTTGAATTATGATCCTTGATCCGAAACATGTCTTCGGATATACCGTATAAACTAGGAAGATGTTTAACGCCTTTGTAATATTAAGACTGTTTCTCATATTTAACGTATAAGTGGCATCGAATTTTGAAAATTTATTTGTTATTAATACTTATGATATATCGAGAGGTGTAGTGGCTGATACAAGTTTTTTAAATTAAACTTTTGGAGGGCTTATTTTAATGTATGCCATTTGTTGCAATCTTCTTCTAGGTATAGTTAGGATCTTGTCGTTGGTGGAAATTCTCGAGTGCATCAATGAAGGGCTATGCTATGTCGGCGGTAACTAAGTAACAAGCAGGAACACCCAAAAACTTCGCCAACTATTTAACAGAGCAAAAAGGATAGGGAACTGGGACAACTACCATACTGAATGCAAAAGCCCCTACTGAATTCAAAATGTCTCTGAAAAAAGCCAAAATAAGCTCATGGAGAAAACATTGTCAATATGTTGAAAATACATCTGAGGGAGCAAGACTCCATCGTATTCTAGCGAAGAAACCGGGTGACACCATTGAGTCACTACGTAAGCCCGATAGTAGGTTCACTAGCTCCGGGAAGGATACACTCGAGACACTGATCCGAGCTCATTTTCCGGATTCCAAAACCAAGGTCACGTGCCGATAAGCGAGGACTGGAGAAGAACGGCTATTACCATTAATCGCTCAAAAATCGAATGGGAAATAACCTCATTTGACCCTTTAAAACACCGGGCCAGACGGGATATACCCAGTGCTTTTACAAAAAGGAACAGAGCATCTTTTAATTCTACTTGGTCACAGATTCAAAGCAATCCTAGCTACAGGTTATATAATAGTATGGAAGCCAGTAAGAGTGATATTCTTACCAAAACTGGGGAGGCTCAATTGCTCCACGGGAAAGGGCTTTAGACCCATTAGTCTGTCATCGTTTCTATTAAAGATAATGGAAAGACTAATAGGATTTCATTTAACACTGACCCTTGAGTCAGAAAAATCCGCTTCATGCCTACCAGCACGCGTATCGGATGAGAAAAAACTGTGGATCAGCCGTCCACAACCTAATATATAGGACTGAGGAGAGATTCTCAAGGAAAGAAACCACCTTGTGCATTTTTCTTGTCAAATTGGGGGCATTTGACAATGCCTCTTACAATTGCATGGTCTATTCTGCAAGTGAGCACGAAGTAGAAGATAGCTTCTGTAGGTGAATAAACTCAATGCTGAGAGGAAGAAGACTACAAACTTCCCTTCTTGAAGTGTCTGTTACTGTGAAAGCCACAAAAGGATATCCACAGGGAGGTACCTACTGCCCACTTCTGTGGAGCCGAAAAGTGAACAGCTTATTGACGAACCTCAACCAAGAAAGAAACTACTGACAGGGATATGCGGACGACATTATAATTGCAATCCAACGACTCTGTGAAAGCACAATCTCGGAGCTTTACAAAACGCTCTAAGAATCACACGGGAATGGTGTATCAACCAGGGATAAAATGAAAAACTAGTAAGACCACACTATTAAGGAAGGTGGATAACATAAAACCAACATTTCTCTTCGGTGACAGACGACAGATCGCAAGGGAAACCAAATTCTAAGGAGTGATGCGAGACTCTAAACCAACATGGAACCCTCATCTAGAATACGTAAAAAATAAGAGAAAATCTTCTCTCACGCTTTGCAAGATAACATGTGAAAAAATCTGGGGCCTAAAACCCAAAATGATCCACTGTTGTGTACTGTTATACACAACAGTAGTTAGGCCAATTATAACCTATGCTGCTCGAGTGTTGCCAAAAGTTAATCAAATAACAGCAGGTACAAAGCTATCCAGAATCAAAAAATTGGCCTGTTTGTGCATTACTGGATCCATGAGCAGGACACCTACAGCTATCATGGAAATCATACTAGGGCCGACTCCGCTTAACATTATATTAATTGCTAAAGCGAGATCCAGCGCCTATAGACTATCTTGCAACAATAACTGGATTTAAAAAAATCAGGTTGGGCATGCAAGGATCGTGGGAACATCAATAGTCTCACACCCCGTTTTTTAAATGGGCACAGATATACTTCCTAAAATATACTCCTTCTCAAAACCTTTCACAAGAAGGGTATCGTCTGGTATACAGACGGATCCAAAACTTAAGAAGGGACCAGGGCAGGAATCAACGGTGAAGGACCAAATGCAATCATAAGACTCTACTGGGGGAAATATCCCACAGTCTTTTAAGCAGAAGTCTACGCCATACTGGCTTGCGTGCCTGAGAACCTACGCAGAGGCAACATAAACCAGAACGTGTGTATTCTCTCGGACAGTCAAGCTGCTGTAAGAGTTCCAGGGGTAGTGACTGATTATCTGGAGAAACAATGGAGTAACAATGTTAAATTAATCTGGGTGCCGGATTACAGTGGTTTCGAAAGAAAGGAAAATGCAGATACCATGGCTAAGAAGGGAGTCTAAATATCGTTCATAGACCCAGAGCCTACTTTGGGAATTTCAAAGACTCCATGTTAACAGGTGGTCAACAAGTGGATAAATGCTGCACCGCAAAAAACACCGTGATCACTGGAAAAATGTACCGCAGCAAAAGCTCGGTAAAATACTGCTTCGCACTGCAACCAAGAGGCTATCTCTCGATGCAGTGGAGCTGAACAGGATGCAACTGCGAAAAGTTACCGGATTCATTACCAGGCATCATCGCCTGCGGAAGCATCTACACACAATGGGACTCCATAACGGGTCCATTGTGTGCAGATTGTGTGGCAATGATTGATGGGTTTGTTGCAGTAAGGCCGTTGCTCTCTTCAAAAAAACTACTGGATCTTCAGCCAGTCTTCAACTCCGGCATTACAGAACCGTCGTCGTGTTCAATGCGGCGGAGCGAATGACTGTACCTCTTCATGATCAATACGCATGTCACGAAGTTGTTGTGTCTGACGCTGCTCATTCCGGGTGGTGTCATCCACGACTTTTTTGTATTGTTGTCGCATAGTCTTTACTTGTGTGCGGGTTTCTTCGATGTCGGTTTTCTGTCAGTTTTATAGTATGATATATACTCGCTCTGCTCGCAAGGGGGTTCCCTTGACCCCGTTGCTCCGGGTCACAAAAAATAGCATTACATCAATTATAATAAAAGTAAAAAAAATTTCCCAAAAAGTACTTCCCATTAGAGAATTAAGGGAGGAGAGCAATTTTTTTGGAAACGGAATTTTTATGGGGGCAGTTTAGAGGTTTTTAAAGTGGGTAATTTTTTTGGGGTGGTGGGTTTTCGATGGGGGGTTTGAGGGTGGGGGTGACTGTGCATAGGGAGGTCTCACATTACGATTTTCAAGGGGAAGCGATGAAGAAAATTAGGTTTTTCGAATTAACCTGTTAATTTTCAGTTATTCTGCGTTGAATGCAATAAAACCGCACCTTTCTAGTATGTCTAGTCGTAAATGGGTGAGTTTTGGGGGCATTTTTTCCTTTTTCAAGAAGGTGGCGATGAAAAAATTAAAGTTTATCGAATAAGCCCATTAGTTTGGAAGAAATTATCCACCAAATGCAAAAAACCCCATCTTTCTAACATGAAATTAAAAGGGTAGCTTAGGGGGGGCTTTTCCCATTTTTTATGGAGGAAGCGATGAAAGTGATTAAGTTTTTTGAATAACCTTATTAATTTGTAGCTATTTAGCGTCGAATGCAAAAAACGGCATCTTTTTAGCATATATAGAAGAAGAGGGGTAGATTTAACCCTGCAAAAATTTACGTTTTTAAACTAATCCTGTTATTTTAAGCCCGTTTCACGTCGAATGATAAAAACCTGATCTTTCTAACATGACTAGAAGTGAAAAGTTTAAGAGGTGTTTTTCCCATTTTCGGAAGTTTGCGATGTAGGTAATGAAATTTTTCAAAGTAATCTGTTAACTTGACTTTATTTCGGGTCAATTTGTGAAAATCCCATCATTCAAGCGTGTATAGAACTGAAAAACGTAATTTAAGGGGATGTATTTTCGATTTTCCGGGCGATTGCAATAAAAAATATTAAGTTTTTCGAATTGACTTCCTAATTTATGGCTATTTAGCGTCGATTGCAAAAAACTGCAATTTTTAGCATGCATAGAACAAAAGGGTTCGTTTTGAGGGTATTCTTCTCAACTGCGAAGGGTTGTGATGGAAAAATTTTCTTTCTTCAAATGATTCTGTTATTTTGAACCTGTTTCATGTCGAATGCAAAAAACTGTATCATTCTATCATGAATAGAACTGAAAAGGTCAGTTTTAGGGATGTTTTTCCTATTTGCGGTGGGGTTGCGACGTAGGTAATTAAATTTTTCAAAATATTCTGTTAATTTAACGTTATTTCGGGTCGATTAGTGATCTTTCTAGCATGTATTAAACAGATGTATTTTTGGGGGGTGTTTTTCCCAACTGTGAAGGGTTGTGATAGAAAATTTTACATTTTTTCAAATAATCCAGTAGTTTTGAACCTGTTCGACGTCGAATGGAAAAAACCCGATCTTTCTAACATGAATAGAAGTGAAAAGGGCAGTTTTAGAGGTGTTTTTCCCATTTTCGGGGGATTGCGATGGATGTAATGAAATTTTCTGTTAATTTGACTTTATTTCGGGTCGATTGGTGAAAATTTCATCTTTGTAGCATGTATATAACAGAAAAACGTAATTTTGGGGGATGTTTTTCCGATTTTCCGCGGGGTTGCAATGATAAGAATGAAGTTTTCCGATTTTTCTCGTCGGTTTGAAGCAATTAGAAGTGGGTTAGGTTTTGTGTAGATCAGTGAGTGAGTGAGTGAATGAGTGTGTCAGTCAGCTTCACTTTTAGTTTTATAGTATATTAGATATATGATAAACCATATTTTGAAAAAATGGAAACCCGACTTCAAAAATCAAATATTCTATAACAAACCATGCACTAAAAAGTAAAAAAATAATTGCATATTCTTGTGCCAATTTTAGTTCACCTAAGCAAAAAATTTTAAATATATATGTAAATTATTGTTATTTTTGGAGGCAGTGTCTGCATAGAGAAATTCACATAACTTTTGGACACCGCCTCCAAAAATAACAATAATTGTACATATATATTTAAAATTTTTTGCTTAGGTGAACTAAAATTGGCACAAGAATATGCAATTATTTTTTTACTTTTTAGTGCATTGTTTGTTATAGAATATTTGATTTTTGAAATTTTTTTTTTGGGGTCGGTTTTTTTTTTGTAAAAAGTTTTTTTGAAGTCGGTTTTAAAAAAAATTTTCTTATTTTCCCATTATGAATGAGTGTACCCTTTCAAAAAAAAAAAATTTCGCAGAAATCGGTTATCACATATAAAATGTGGATTTTCCTCGATTTCCCGGGGATTCCCTCATCAAAATGCGATTTGGTGCCAATGGGACCAATGGGAAACCAAACCTTTTAAAACAAAAACAAAAAATTAAAAATCGGTTCATAAATGACGGAGTTCTGAGGTGACACACATAAAAAAAAAAAATACAGACGAATTGAGAACCATCCTCCTTTTTGAAGTCGGGTTAAAAACTGATTTTACATGACATACGAATGCTGTTTTGGTCTAAAGAAAAGAAAATGCAGCTATTGTTTTTGCACCATTGGAATTTCGTAAAAATTTCTTCAACTTTGTCCATCGATCCTGCCTATAAGATATGAAATCACTATCGCTAAAGTTTGTATATATGTTGTAACGGTAGTTTCACCACCTTGGAATCAACAAGGTGATGACTAGCCGACAAATCGTAGCACCAATTCGAAACAAAAAACAATTTATTATTTGGGCGCCAGGTTTTTTCTGAGTACCACTCACGAGTTCGATTTATGTTGTAGGTTAAAGGGGAACACTCGCCTGATTGTTACGAGTTCGAATATTGGAGTAATTAAAAAAAAAAATGTAATTTACGAAGAAAAAAAATAGTACTAATAATTTAATTGAAAAAAAAAAAAT
The DNA here is from genome assembly GCA_963920215.1 of Nineta flava. Classification (NCBI taxonomy): domain Eukaryota; kingdom Metazoa; phylum Arthropoda; class Insecta; order Neuroptera; family Chrysopidae; genus Nineta; species Nineta flava. The sequence goes on along the minus strand of OY986040.1, from coordinate 57,904,839 downwards.
AATAATTCGATTACAACACAAGTTGAACAAAAAAAAATCGTGAACAAGAAAAAAAAATAATTCTAACAAAATAAGATAATACCTAACAGTGAAACAAATTTTAATTCTGGTACCAAAACGTGTTTACGAAATTTAAATTTTAACAAATAAAAAAAAATTTACAAATAAAAATGAATAAAATAAAAAAATATATGATTCGAAATAATAATTTTAAAAAAAAATTTACTTTCGTGAACACGCTAACGCAAATGAATACCACCAACCTCACTCGGTCTCCGTATCTTCGATCGATGAATTTCGAGTTCACGTTTAATCAATTTATTTGCATAAAATCTCAAAGTAATTCTTTAACAATTTAAACAAAACCAAATTGTAACAAAATTATTAATTCAATTCGACACTTAAACAATTTTAATCACGATTCAAATTTAATTAACTATCACGATCTTTTCTTTTAATTTTTCGGTACGCAGAAACAGGCTCTCGAAACACAAGCAAAAAATTAATGATTTTTTTTTTCGTGTTTCAACAAAAGTCCGTCATACGAAAACAACGTGTTTACACATTCCTCACATCACATTCCTTGGTATTATTGTCACTAAGCAATGTTTAAATTACACCAGGGTTGGATTTTGATTAATTAATTTTTTTTTTAAATATTCAATTGCTTTGCCGATAATGAACGTGGCAATGTGGCTGATGCTATTAGTGTTTCACCACCCCTGATTAATTCATCCAATATAAAATATGCTTTTTCAAGCTTGAATAATATCGAAACCACATATAGTTACAAAATCCATCCAACAATTCAACACAACGATGCATTATTTCATCTTGAATATTCATGATCATTCTCATCCATCGTACAACAGAAATATACCTTGTCTAATTGTTTATCATAACTCGAAGTTTTATTTTAATGATCACTATTTCGACAAGTCTATAATACGGGACTGTTATTTTTTTTTTTAAATTCCAACAATAATTTTTATTTTATTTTTTTTTAAAATGTAACCAAATCAATTAATCGGTCTTTCGTACAATCGAAAAACATATAGAACGATTCATAAATAAGCCCCAAACTATTTTACCATACTCCATATAGCAGTTCCACAAATGTAAACGGTAATCAATTCAATAATAAAATCGGAAAAGGATTTCGTGTATTTTGTTAAGTGAAAATTAATCTTATCCATTCTTGAATCTTCTCCTTAAGCTTGATCCAATTCCACGATGTCGGCGATCGATACTGCAGCGAGGTTGGTAATTATTTAATGCGTGTGGCTAATCTTAAAAATAGAAATATAATATAATTACAATTATCAATGTCAACAGCGACATCGGAGTTCGGAGCCGTCTCTTGCGTTTATCTGGCCCCGGTGTCCTTCCGACCTTCCGATGGAACCAGCGACCAGTCGCGTCGAATTCACGCCCATAATAAACATAAATACTAAAAAAAATAAAAAGACACTCATCGAAGGTTGAATTCATTTCAACTGTTACAATGTATATATATATATATATATACATATATATAAATATATATATACATATATATATATATATATATATATATATATATATATATATATATATATATAAATACATACATACATATATACATATGAACTTTTTAGCGAATTTCCTCCAAATGAAATGCAGCAATTTTTTTTGCACCAATGTTGGAGCTTCGTAAAAATTTCTTCAAATGTCCACCTAATTGATGTTAAAAATCACTAGCGCTAAAATTTGTCTATATGTAAGTATATATATATATATATATGCATATGTACATATGTACTTTTTTTAAATGTCTGTGGACTCTCTAGCGGTCACAGTTTTATTCTGATTTGAATGAAATTTGGTATTTTAGTCGCTTTTGGTATTCTAAAGGTAAAGTTCGTTAATGGGTAAAATCGGCGAGGGGAAAGGGGGTTTAAAAGGAGGGGAAAACACAAAATTTGACTATCTCCCTTAATATTTGAAAAATCAAAAAATTTTTCATTTAGCTATTAATGAGGAGTAAATTGATTAAATGTCAGAAAACACTTGGTTGAAATTTATTTCGTAAGTTTTCTCTTAGTTTGTTTTTAAAATTTTATATAACGCGGCAAGTTTTAAAATATTTGAAATCATCAGAAAAAATAACTTGCCGCGTTACATAAAATTTTAAAAACATACTAAGGGAAAACTTACGAAATAAATTTCACCCAAATTTTTTCTTACATTTAATCAATTTACCCTTCATTAATTTTTTTTGTAGTTTACCGAGCTATTTACTTTGTAAATAGCTCGGTCCTTTCTTTCATATCATCACTTTTTAAGAAGCAACTATTATATAAAGTCTAGAGCTATTTACTTTGTAAATAGCTCGGTCCTTACTCTCATATCATCACTTTTTAAGAAGGAACTATTACATTAAGGATTTCCCCGATAACTCGTCCCTTTCTTACATTTATGCTTTTGATCGGATATAATTTATTTACAAAAAAAATGATTCATTCAAACACGTTGAATATTGTCAATAACATAAACAGTAAACATTAGAAAACAAGCTTGATTATTTTATGAATGTTTGTAAATTGAAATTTGTGAATTATTTTATATGTTAAGACAAGAGAGATATTGTGTTGGTTCGTATCCCGAACAACATAATTTTCAATAAATTTTATCAATTACCGACCAATCTGAATATGACCATGGTTGAAACGTAACTGAATGTTCTAGAAGAATCTAGAAAAAAAAATGTTTTCAAAAACAATATTTTCTAGTGGCTCGAACACGCATTCTTCTAGAATGGTCCATAGCCTCTATATAATCGTTAAAATTCACCCATTTTAAGTTAAAAATTTACACTTGTTCGATTAATATCAAGTTTTAAAGTTGACATTATATCAATTAAAATTAAGTTTAAAATAAACTTTTGTTGAATTAAGATCAAAGTTAAAAATTATCATTACTCGAGTAACATCAGTTTACAAGTAAAATTTGTTCAGTCAGTTATGAATTAACAGTTGCACATTGTTGTATTAAAAAAAGACTCATTTAATTGTGGAAATAAAAAAATTAAATTCGAATCCTTTTTTTTCAAAGAAAATATAATTTTCAGGTATAAACAAAAGCATAAAATTTTTGTTTTATTTAATTTTTATTCAAAGCGCGTGTTGTACAATTGACATAAATTTAGTAAACTTTTACTAATATTTTCTGTTTTTTTGTGTGTCGAGTATCGGTATCTGTTTTAGGTTCTACAGCGCTCCTTTGAAGGTTAAAGAGCCAAGATACTGTGACAGGGTGAAGATGCAATGAGCCTTTTATCTCATCATTTGGATTTCTGGCGTCGTGTTCAATAAGAACAGATAATTATTTCTTGAACATTGTGCTTGAAGTTTACGAAATTTGAATCAAAAATGCCTACATTTTTTCTTCTTTATTTGTATATCTGACGTAAAAATTGTTAATTAGAACATTAACAATAATAGACTTACGTTAAATAGACCTACGTAATTAATGAATTGACAAACAAAAATTTTGAGAAACAATATATTTCAGTCATTTCATACGGTCAAACATTCCCTTCAAGATTTTTATTTTATTTTTGTTGAAAAACCTTTGCAGTTATTACAAAGTTTTTCCAGAATCAATTACAATTTACCACCCACATTATTTCAAACCCAATAAGGTGATTTACAGTATAGTTCCATTTTCAATCATTATAAAAACTACTAAATACAATTAACCAACTTTCTGTAAATCATCTCTGTCTACTTTAGTTATTAATTAATTGTATACGTGACGTTATCTGTTAAAATGCTAAATAAATAACAATATTCACAAAAAATGCATGCCTACTTTCATGATAAAAACTGCCATAGTCCGCGAAGTTAGACCGTGTAGGAAGAAACTACCTAACAACAAAACCCTTTTTTGTAAAACTCACAAAATTCGTTTTAGTCTACTAATCATACAAATTGATCATAATGGAAGAGGTGATGACTGAGTTGCCTAACTATGTCCTTATTATTATCATGTTTAAACAAATCACGCAATGTTGCATGCCACTAATCTATTAGACTAAATGTCTAATTCTGGCATAATTTTAGTTCAATGCGTATATAAAAACTACTAATCTAATAAAATAATAATAATTCGTTTTTTCAAAAATAATAATTATATTGTTTAAAGCTAAAATAAAAGCAAACCACAATTTGATCAAAAAGTTATTGTCAAAGATTTATATTATTTACAAAAATTATTTTGTGGTCAAAGTTTTGCTTATTGGTAAAATAAAAAACTATATATTTTTATATTATTAATTTTAAAATTGTAAAATTATTATATGAAACATTTCAGAGGATATATTTGAACTAATAGTTGCAATTTTATGCCGTTAAATGATTGTCTACTTGATAATTTTTTTGGTGAAAGAGTATGGGTGGTCATATTGACAAGCTACTATTCAAAATTCTATATAGGTTTTATAGGATACCACTAAAATGATTTGATGCCGTCAGTCAGTGGTCCTTTTCAGTTACCTCAATTGAAAAATTAGCATTCCGCCTCATTATTGGCAGTCGGTAATGTAGGAAGCTTGTCTTTCTGATATCGGAATATTTTAGCGGGTATCAAAAAAAATTAAAACCATTCTGCAATTCCGGCTGCAAGTAATGATAGAAAATGCAAGTTTCGAATTGAATGCATCATAAGAGTTCACACAGCTTTAAAAATTTGGTACTTGTTACTTGTTTATTGCTTACATACAGTATATAAAATGTATTATGTTAGTTTAAAAACATCAACAATATAGGTTAAATGTTGTAATCAATAACGAACAAAATAATATTTGTATTTTGTTTTTTTATTTTATGAATTAATGGTTGAAAACAGTTTCATATGGTGTCGCGGTATCCTGGCTCTCTTTATCCTCAAAGGAGCGCTGCCCGAACCTGCAATGATTCAGATACTCGACAAAAACAAAGAAAAATATATTAGTAAAAGATATTACTAAATATTTTGTAATTGGAACAACACGCACGTTTTTGTTTAAAGAAAAGAAAAAAAAAATTAAATTAAACACAAGTTTTTACGAAACAAAAAAAAACCTGATTTTATTGCTTAAAAAAAAAATGATTATCCAATTTCTTTTTCAACAATTATTTTAATTTTTTTCACACAATGTCAAACTTTGAATTACTTGATCAAATTACTTGTACAAATTCCAACTTTAACTTGATCTGGATTGAACAACAATTATATACTTTGACTTAATCAGACAATACTTGATTTCAACTTTGATACTAACAGACAATAGTCGATATTAAACTTTGATACTAATCGCACAATGATCGATTTAAAACTCTGATACTAATCGCACAATGGTCGATTTTAAAACTCTGATACTAATCGCACAATGGTCGATTTTAAAACTGATTTGAATCGACACTGGTCACCGGTTTATATACCCGCCATGGGTCGTTCTAGAATATGATTGTTTTTTTTTTTTGAATAAATATTTTGTTTTTGACAATATATTTTGGCATGGAGGCTTCTAGAATATTTTAGTATATCAACACCCATGGACGTAGTCGGAGTGTTCAGACTATTTATAAAATTAATTAAAAATTATACCTCTACTTGGGTTTGACCCATTGTCACACCCCGCTTGGTTAATAATTAACTACCGACTTAACGAACACGGTCAGTGTGAATTCAAAATCTATACACAAATTTTATTATACATTCATTACTGTAAGCTAGCTTACTTCTGTTTATTTGTTTTACAAAAACTATCTTGTTTTTACAAAATTATTTATTTGTGATCTATTTATGTTATTTAAAAACATTCAATTTGTATGATTTTGAATTTTTTAAATTAAATTATATGTAATAATTTTTTTTCAATTTTTGATTTTTTTCAAAAATAGAAAACTTTAAATCAAAAGCATCTTATTATCTTTATTATCTTATTAATCTTATTATCATTTTTCGACTTAAAAAAAAACTTAGTTTAAGAAAAAAAATAAATCGAGCTATACTATTTTCTTTTTGTACTTTCAAAAAAAAAACTCCTTTTTGCAAGGAGAAAAATATTGTCTTGTTAAATATTTTGCATAATATTTTACTTAATATTTTTCTATTAAAATGTGTGTTGGATCAAAAAAATTAATCTCAATAATTTTCATTACAACAAAATCTCCCCCTCTAGATTCCAACACACATTTTCTTAATTTGCTTATTATATTTGGTCGACCAATTTTTGACTTAAGAACTATTTGAATTATTTCAATTGTACTAGTACATTTAGCTAGCTAGCGAAACTTAAAAGTGTACGTACACATTAGTTCTTCACTCTTCATCAACGGCGCCTGTTGTTGATTGCCGGTCGTCTGGGCCGCAAGTTGTACCCTGGCCTTAATGCTCTGGCCTCTGGCTCGTCCACACTTGGTACATCCCGTCGTCTTCCATCACCTCCATGCCTTTGACCCCCCAATCGATCTGGAAGTAGTTGGCCGAACACCTCGTTCCCCACACTCAATCTTCCCAGATTCCCATTGGCGGCGGTCCTTGCACTGGCCGGCTTCAAGAGACCTCCATGTATCTTCGTGGGAGGCACTGTATCCACAACATATATTCCAGCTGGTAAACTCCTCAGCACCCTGTAAGGCCCTTTCCATTTTGGTGCCAATCCACTATGGACACCCTCCACCTTATTGCTGAGCACTTGATTACGCATCCAGGCGGACTCTCCTGGTTGATAACTGAGTCCCGTCTCCACTTGGTCATTTACTTCGGCATTGGCCAATATTGTTTGCCGAGCTATCTCAACATTCTGTTGACGTCCTTGGCCTCGTTCATTGGCCCAATCTTGAATTTCTTGAGGATCTTCATTGACTTGTATCTGCCAATCCCCAGGCTTCTTCATTTCTGCCCCCAGTAACAATTGGGCAGGTGAAAAACCAGTTGTTCGATTTGCTCTATTTCGTATTGCGAATAAGCACTTGTGTAGTTGTTGGTCCCAGTTTTTGTGTGCTTGGTCCAATAAATTTAAACGCAACAACTTCTTTAACTCTTGGTTCTGACGTTCCGTGGGGTTGGCTCGTGGATGGTATATTGGCGTTGTCCAAATTTCTGTGTGCCAATCTCTATTCACTGCTTTCCATTCTTTTGATCTGAACTGGGGACCATTATCACTTAGTACTGCTCTTGGATATCCATAACGACTAAATACTTCGTCTTTCAGAACTTGGGCTATCTTCGAGGTCGACGTGGCCCCCAATGGAAATGCTTCGATCCATCTAGTGAAAAGATCAGTCACGACCAATATATTTGTTTTTCCACGTGATGTGCGTGGGTATGGACCCATCAAGTCGATGCTGACTACCTCCCATGGTGAAGTAGGTCTTCGACTCCTCATTGCTGTACTTGGTTTCTTATTCAGTGGCTTCACTCTAGCACACGTATCACACCCTTTCACATATCTGCGTATGTCATCTTGCATCCCATACCAGTAGACGCGGTTACGGATTTGACGATACGTTTCTCTCCATCTAGGGTGTGCTGCTACATCACTGTCATGATATCTTCTTAGAAAACCAAGTCGGCGTTCTTCGGGAACCACTGGCAGTTCTTGTACCATCTGTTGACTATGGTACCAGAGGATCCCATCAGCTACGGTGTAATTAGCTCGTGTTCTGTCCACTCGTCGACGTAGATTGCTTCTCAGTGGACTATTGTTATCTACGATGTATCTTCTGATGGCAGTCACATCACGATCTTCATCCTGCCATCGTCTAATATCGTCGAGTGTGGGTGTTTCCACTTCAATTACGTTGAGGGTTGTCGGTGTTTTTGCCCTCTTTTCAATCACCCACTCTGGAATGTCCTCCACTTCTTCATCTTCAGCCTTGCCCTGTGGTTGTCTGGACAAGGAGTCGGCGGCTTGATTATCTTTTCCGGGGACGTGAATTATTTCGTAATCATAGGCTCCCAATGCTAATGCCCATCTTGTCAATTTGGCTCGACTATCCTTGGTTTTGTTCAGCCATTGGAGCGCTGCATGATCCGTGTATAATTTAAAATGTCTTCCTTCAAGATATCCTCGAAACTTCCTCAATGCCCAGATTATCGAGAGACATTCCTTTTCTGTCGTGGCGTACTTTTTTTCTGTGGGTCCAAGCTTCTTGCTGGCGTAATTTATTATTCTCCTTGTCTTGCCATCATCTTCCATTTGGAATAATATTGCACCCAATCCGACGTCACTAGCATCCGTGTTTAAACAAAACATCTTCTTAAAATCTGGATGTGCTAGTTTCGGTGCATTTACTATTGATGACTTGAGATTTTCGAACGCCTTCTGATGCAATGTTAGCCAGCGCCACTTGTTCTTCTTGAGCATTTCGCTTAGAGGTGCAGCTATATCTTCGTAGTTCTTCACGAAGCTCCTGTACCAACCACATAATCCCAAAAATTGTCGAAATTGTCGTCGTGTTCTTGGTACAGGGTGATTACTGATAGCTTCATTCTTCTCTTCCTCTCTGTCAATGCCGTCTTCGCTCAAAATATGTCCCAGGTATTTGACTTTGTTGCTGCCAATGACACATTTCCTTGGTTTACAAGTTAATCCATGTTGTTCTAGTCTTTCAAGTACAAGATCCAGGTGGTGTAAATGTTCCTTGACTGATCGACTGTAGATTAATATGTCATCCAGGTAAACTTGGCAGAAATCTTCGATGTATCCAGATAAAACTTCGTTCATTAAACTCTGGAACGTAGCTGGAGCATTCTTCAGTCCAAACGGCATGACGCGAAATTGATAGAGACCTCTTGGGGTGGTAAATGCTGTGTACTCTTTCGATTGTGGCTCCATCTCAATTTGCCAATAACCAGTCTGAAGATCCAATGTAGAAAATATTTTTGCTCCATTGACTTTTCTCAACATCTCTTGCAGATCTGGAATCGGAAACGCATTGCTCTTTGTGATATTGTTCAATTTTCTGTAATCGACGCACAATCGAAAAGTACCATCTTTCTTCTTCGGCAATACGACGGGTGCGGCCCAAGGCGATGTGGATGGTTCTATAATGCCATCGCCTTCCATCTCTTCAATCATCTCTTCTAATACCCGTTGCTTCTCATTGTTGTACGGGTATGGTCGTAATTTAATGGGGGAATTCTTCGTAATCTCGATCTTGTGTGTGATCGTTTTTGTCCTTCCAACGTTGCCGAAAACGCTGGGATGTCGCCGAATGACATCTTTTAACTGCTCTTGGTTCTCAAGGAGTTTTATTTGTAACTCGCCCAATGCGTTGTTAATTGTTGCCACTTCTCTATGGGCTCCATCTGGTTTTCTCCATGCAATGCGGACTCTCTTATCACACCCCAAGTAAATTATACCACACCATTTTTTGTTAAAAATTCATGACCAAGTATTATGTGATTCCGTAGGCCAGGTACAACCATTACTTCAACATTGAACTTCATTCTTGATATCATCGCATCCATGCACATTTTTCCAAGAATCTTGAAAGTATTATTACATGTGGCTCCACTCCCTGTACTATCTCTGACAGGGTGCCATATACCAATACTTCTTGCCAATTCTTCACTTATGAAATTGTGTGATGCTTGTCTATCGATCAGTGCCAATATTGATCTTCCACGTACATCAACTTCCACAATTGGCCCATTCTGGTGTGAGTTCTTGGTCTCCATTGTTGTCAAATGAACTGGTAATTGTTGGTGTTCACGCCGATGTTGTGCGTTTTTGTGGAGGTTAATGTGTACCCCAGAACCAATTTCCACCTTCATTGATCCTGGAATTAGTTTCCCGACGGCCCAGGTTTATTTTGTTGTCCCCTTCTGGGACAGTTTCGACTTATGTGTCCCGCTTGGTGGCATACGAAGCACGTGCCTGGACTGCTTAGACGTGGTGGTGGTGGTGCTCTTGCTGGTGGTTCTTGCCGATTCCTCGCTGGCTCTTCATCCAGTGTACTAACGGTTATACGTAGCTCATCTAATGACTTTGGATTCGAAATCTTCACCAGCGGTCGTACATTGTCGCGTAGTAAATTCAATATTATGGGCACCACGTCATCAATGTTCCTATCGGCGTGCACTCTTCTGTATAGCTGCACCTTCATGTTTACGAACGCTTCTGTCTTCAATCCTGTGGGTTGGGAAACGGTCATCAGCTCCAGTTCGGCTTTGGCTTTTCTTCCGACACTGTTAAAGAAGCTTTCCAACTGCCACTTCCATTCGTCGAAGGTGTAGCCCAACCCACGATTCATTAATGCCCAATCTCTGGCTGGTCCTGTTAATTTTTTTGTGACCATATCAATCCAACAATCTACGGGCAGATGCGTTTGTCGTAGTAATGCCGTTGCTCTGTTCAAAAAAACTACTGGATCTTCGGCCGGTCTACCACTGAACTCCGGCATGATGGACAGAAGCGTCGTTGTGTCCAATGCGGCGGAGCGAATGACTGTATTCACTTCTTGCGGATCAATACGCATGTCTCGAAGTTGCTGTATTTGATTCTGTTCGATCCGTATAATGTCATCCACGACTTTGTTGTATTGATCGTGTATCTTCTCCTCCAAGTTTTTGATTTGCGTGCGATTCTCAATGACATCGGCTTTAATGTTAACGATGTCGGTTTTCACAGTTTCGACATCCGTGGTTATTTGGTCGATCCGCTGTATGCACGCATCCCTCAGATCCACCATTCGCTCCCCCAATTCGTATTGTATGGTTTGTATTCTTTCTTCTAATTGGTTGCCCATTTGCTCATTCGATCCTTGAAGTCTGTTGCCCATCCTCTCTTCGGACTCTTGAAGTCGATTACTCATTCGTTCGCCCACTCTTTCTTCAGACTCTTGAAGTTGGTTGGCCAATCTTTCATTAGATTCTTGAAGCTGGTTGCCCATCCTATCTTCACATCCTTGAAGTCGTTCGCCCATTGTCTTGTCCATGTTATTGATCTTTGTCATCAATGCTGCGAGCATCTTCTCCATGCTTGCTGCAGCTGGCTCCTCCGGATCGGAAACCACACTTATTTTGTATGATAAAACAATATCACCATACCAAATTTTATCAAAATCACCCAATTCGTTCGCACTTTATTAAAAAAAAACAATATAATAACTGTATATTTCGAGGAAATAATTAAAATTTTTGGCAAACATAATTTTATTTTTTTTAAAGCATTTGAAAAAGAATTGAAAAAGAATTGTAAATCATAATCAAAAAACCCCATTTTTTTTAATGCAAAATATTAGTTTCAGTTGCAAATCTAAAAAAAAGTTAAGACAAAAACAACGCCATTTTACATTTGTGTATGCAAGATTTGTCAAAAGTTTATTCAAAATAACAAAAAAATATATTGTCCGGTTATTGTCTTTTATATGTCGCTTATATTAGTAACTATCCGTTAGCCACTCGCTACGCTGAGCGTAACTTAAAACTTATTGAAATAATTTATTGATTTTAGTGATTGGTCGAATTGCATGGCTTTTCTGTGATATTATCCGTAGGTCAAATAAACAACTTGTCGTTGTTTTAGGAAATACTTCCGTTTTATAAACATATTGTATTTATTATTTTGTCTATGCACGGCGCTCGTATTTATGCCAAAACTATAGGCTGTGTGGAAAACTTTCAAACTAAAGTTGTTTTATATCAGATAAACTGTTTCATATTTGAATATAGGTTGTGGGCACAGCTACCACTTAACGTAGTAATATGTATTGATAAAACGCGATATCTCAAAAGCAATATCTCAAAAACGGTGACTCGTAGAAAAAAAGTATTAAGACATTTTTTGTAGATAATTCCACGATCTACAATTTTGTATTGTTCTACTTTTGTGATAAAACTTACCGTTTGTGAGATATATGCGAAAAACCAATATTCTTGACCTTTGGCCTTGGATAAAATTTCTAGCAGAAGTTAATGTTATGGTGTACTCAACATATATTACCAATCTCCAGCTGTATGCGAATTTTTGTAGATTAACACGGTTTTTTGGCTTATTTTGACTGCGGTAATATATATATATATATATATATATATATATATATATATATATATATATATATATATATATATATATATATATATATATTTGCTCATTATTGATTGAATGTATAATACCATCTCTTGCATAATGCGAATGAAAAATAAATCTATACTTTTTTTAAAGAAATAAAATTGGTTTGGGGATTTGAAACCTCACGTCGCGTTTGATTAGCCCCTTGTTAACTTTTAAATACAACGTTAGAAGCTCTTTTAACAACGTTGATTCGGTTAGGCATCTAAAGCTGAATATTGGATATAAACTTGGATATTCTTTACATATTTCTACTAACATTCCAAACGATTTGGTTATGGAGGTCTTTCAAACAAGTTGGAATGATTGGTCTTAAACTATTTAAACATCCCTGGATTTAACTTTTGAACTGAGTAGGGCTGAACAGTTCTGTTTCAATTCAAGATCATCGTAAATAGATTATGGGAATTTGTGAAGGAATGCATTATGTAACACTATATGATTTTAATAAACTGCTGCACTTTTAGTAACACATTTTTTGGCCAATTATAATGGTTTTTGCATTCTATCTTGAATATTTTCGAGTTATGGTTTTATTGTCTAAGGAAATTTAACCTAGTCCCGGTTAAGTGGTTATATTAAACGGGGTGGGGTTTGGTTGAGTTGGGTTTGCTTAGGATGTTTGGTAAAATTCGATCTAAAATCTTGTCGAGTTATTACATATTTCTCGGCTAAAATTATTTACAAAAATTTTTGTCAATTCTATAGGTTTATTCCACATTGCATTTTTACAACACTTAATGTCGATAACTCGAAAACTAAAAGCAATATCTAAGAAATTTGTTAGATGTTTCCATTTTTTTAGTAATTTGACCTAGCCCTGGTTTAGGTGGTTGTATTAAATCGAATGGAGTTAGGTTGAATTCGGTTTGCCTAAGATGTTTGATAAAAATTCGACCTCAAATCTTGTTGAGTTATAACATATTTCACGGCTAAAATTATGCACAGATATTTTTTTAAATTCTTTAGGTTAATTTCACGTTGCTTTTTTACAATTCTAAATGTCGATAAAGCAATATAACAAAATTTTGTTGTTGTTGTCCTTACGGTTTGTTTATTTCGCAAAGTTCTAACAGAATGTCATCAATACTTTTTGGTTGACAAATTATAATATTGAAAAGTTATAAAGATTCCACATATTTACCTTTCTAACAAGGCAATAATCGCCTATTTCGATTATACTTTATATTTGAAAAATTTATTCACTTACTTCTTGAACACTAGGAAAAAAATTAAATGGAGGCCACGCCATACGGTTTGTGCCAGTTTGTTTGAAAAATGTATACGACCTGTTGCCTTTTAATCAGATTTATGAAGAATACGCACTGGTAAATAAGCGCCCGTGACGTTTTCTCACGCTCACAAGATAAATTGTTATGACAATTGCATCCGATAAAGTAGTATTGTCAAAATGTCCAAACAAAAAAGTTTGTCATTAACACTTTTTCACTCAATAATTCTTCGATTAGTTCGTGTGTTACGTCATCCTATTCCGCAACCCCGAAAGTGAAAGTACCAAACATCCTTAAAATTAGTTATGAATATTCTAAAAATGTTCAAATTTAAACATAATTTAAATGAAAATACTAAAATAATAACCAATAGGAAAATTTAAATCTGATAAAATTTTAATTTTGGTGCAAATGCTCAAATAATATCCCTTCATCGCTATATAAATCACCATAATTAAGCAATTAGTTACGAATTTTAAAATATAACACGAATGCATTATTAAGAACTGCCGGGTCGAGGATTAAGTCGAGGATTAAAAAACATGGCTGATTATTGTGGGCAATGAAAAAGTAATACATTTGTTAACACTCAATTATTTTAGTTAATTTATGTCAAATTATGAATTTTTTCTAAATTTTGACATTTGCAAACGACAACTACTTTATTGACAGATATTTTAATTCCAAAATTTTGTTAATGCGGGTATTTATATAGAAATTTTAAACCATATTACCGATCGGGGTCGTGCATCGTTTTGGAACGGTCAGAAAACAGCTATAACTTTGGAACGGTTTAGAATTTTGAACTTCTAACCATTTTTCTACAGTCGTAAGGAAAATTTCCTTATGGTCTTTTCTCATAATTATTTCGCTTTCTCCTATAGTTTTCTCCAAACATTTCGGAAAACCCACAACACATGTACCTTTTATATATAGAAGATTATATTACACACTAAACTTCGTTTCTTTTTTGGCCACCAGACGTCGTGACTAAAGTGATCAGTTATTAATAGGAATAATTATTAGAAAAAGTTACTTGAAATATTTACTAGAGATTTTACTGGAGATTTGACTATGAAATGATGAAAATTCGAAATAAGATGAAGTATTTGCTTAGGAATCGGTTATGAGTAGAGCCTTTAGAATTAAATAACAACAGGTTCAATTAACAAACATAACTAAATCATCATAACAAACCTTGGTGTAATTGAATGACCGTAAGAACAATCACTGATAAAAAATTGTAAAGTAAATGGCTGCAAATATATTCCCCCTTAATTTTAACCCTTTACCAGTCAGCAGTTAGTATGGTTAGGTCATTTTATTCTATGTTATTTTATGACTTTTAACTATCCATAAAGAGTAAATTATTTAAAGAAATAAAATTTCCCTGTAAATTCTGAACGGAAAATTAAAAGGCTTATAATAATTTAGAAACATGTTCCTGCCCTAATAATCACTGATTGGTAGAGGGTTGAAATTCAAAGTAAATTTTGAAGAGTGATTGTACATCATAAATTTGTAATAGACAAAGAGAATGGAATGGCCCTTTTTACACTAAAATAAAAAACTATATTAAATCTTCATTTTATAGTGTAATTGAATATGATGCAAGTTTCATTTGATAATGTAATTAAACATGATGTAAGTTCGCAACGAAAAAATATTGTGACAAATAATAAAAAAAAATATATTCAAGATGAATAGAAGCCATAGAAAAATTCAAAAATATGGTTTTTAAAGAATCTTAAGGTTGGCCGGACAGTACCCAGCAAATCATAATAAACAGAAACAATCTTTTTAACAGAAATTAAAAATTTTAATCTGTAAATTAATTATTTAAATTAAGATAGCATCTAACATCATTTTTAGTCGGGTTTATGTAATTATTTAATAACTAAAAATAATAAAACATCGTCTTTTGTATTGTCGTATTTTGACGATTTGACGAAAATTTTCGTTAATTTTTTATCTTTTTAATTATGATATATACAAAACTCTTGGTCAGACTATTTTTTTAAAATTATAACGTAATGTATGAGATTTAATTTATAAAAGTAGAAGTTTTTTTACTTTTTAATGTATACGTTCATTCAACATTTGCTATTCACAACATGTTAAAATTCCAATTCAGATTTTTATCTATAAATTGCCGACTTTACCTATACTTGTGTCCGAGCAACCTTAAACAGATAAACAGATATATCTAGGGGTTTAAAAAGTATTGCACTTCGACCTTATGGTTCATTGTGTTCCCCCTTCTACTTCAGTCTGGCGAGATTCGCTTCTCCCATATGTTGGCAATAGCCAGGAGCTTGCTTATCAGGTCTACTTGAAGGTTCATATATTCGGGGTGAGATGCACTGAATATCTTGTATCTGCTGTAACCACACAATGGACCCGTTATGGTGTCCCATTGTGTGTAGATGCTTCCGCAGGGGATAATGCCCGGTAGTGAAACCGATATCCTTCCGCAGTTGCATCCAGTTCAGCTTTAGTGCATCAAGAGATAGCCTCTCTGTTGCATTCCGAAGCAGTATTTTCCCGAGCTTTTGCTGCGGTATATTTTCCCAGTGATCACGGTGTTTAGCATTTATCCATTCGTTGATCAGCAGTTCACATGCATTCCTTGGAATTCCTAGAATACGCTCTAGGCCTATGCAGAGTATTCCGACTCCTTTCTTTGCTGAGGTATCTGCATTTTCGTTTCCTTCGAAACCACTGTGACCCAGATCAATTTAACATTGTTACGTTTTGCCAACTTCAGCAGTTTCACCAGACAATCCTTGACTACCCCTTAGGTGATCTCAGTTCCAAGCAAGGCTTTTAGAGCAGCTTGACTGTCCGAGATAATACATACGTTCTGGTTTATGTGGCCTTTACGTAGGTTCTCACGGACGCAAGCCAGTTTGTCGTAGACTTCTGCTTGAAAGACTGTGACATATTTCTCTAAGTTGAGGCTTATGTTTGCTTTGGGTCTTTCACCGTAGATTCCCGCCCCGGTCCCTTCTTCAGTTTTGGATCCGTCTGTATACCAGCCTGAGATAGGGTTTGTTTCCTTGCCATCCCTCTTCAATCCTGTATATTAGGTTGTGGAGGGCAGATTCACAGGATTTTTCCATTTTATACGCGTGCTGATTGGCATGAAGGGGATTTCTCGACAGTGCCATTTGAGTTAA
Source organism: Nineta flava (assembly GCA_963920215.1). Taxonomy (NCBI): domain Eukaryota; kingdom Metazoa; phylum Arthropoda; class Insecta; order Neuroptera; family Chrysopidae; genus Nineta; species Nineta flava. The sequence continues at coordinate 57,888,322 of OY986040.1, read as the reverse complement.
ATGAAATTTTACTAGTCTCTCCATTATCGTTAGTAGAAACGATAACAGACTAATTGGTCTAAAGTCTTTTCCCGTGGAGTGGTTGAACCTCTTTAGTTTTGGTAAAAAGGTTACTCGCACTGGTTTCCATACTATTGGAACCTGTCCGATCAACCTTAAATCGGAAAGTAATTTTATTACAATGTGTATACAGCAGCAAACTTACCACGTAGATTGTTTATCTATATAATTTACTTGTTAACTTGTGTGGCAAATTAATTTTAGATATAGGTGCACATTTTTGGAACACAAAGAATCTATCAAATGTTCTGTAAATTACAAGAATATACGCGTTAAGATTATTTGTACGACCTTGCTTACAGTTTTTGAAATATTCGGAATGGTAGATAATCAATATGTCGAAAACTCACTTGTGTAATCTCATTCTTTAAAGATTAGTGTATCCCGCTGTCATATTTAGTGGATACTCAGTGTATTTAGTCAATGCCCAATTCGGATTAAAGACAGAAATTATGAGATTCATAGAAAAGTGTTTTGTTTTGAGGTTGACTCTTAATTTCTCCTTGGCGAAATATCCAAATTTTTTCAAAAATCACATTTCTCTTGCTTGAACATTTTGAGCAGAGAACGCAGCAAATAATGCATACTTTAAATTTAAAATAAATCCATAAGTTTTTACTACAGGATCACTAAATATGTTATAAAACAAAACAGGTGATTGAATAATTGAATTCTAAAACCCTTTGGTCCATATGATGTCGTGATTTACAATATCATCTCCTTACTGAATATCTTTTTATTATAAATATAACAGGCTGGAATACAGTTTTGTACCGAAAATACAACACATCTGTTATGGCCAGACAACAATAAAAATTATCAAAATAATTTAAAATTACATTCTCTCTAATTTGTTGATTATAAAAAAAATAGCATTAAGTCACAAAAAGTATTTATTTTAATTTCATTTTAGACTATTATTTATTGAAATATTTGAATTTGACATTGTTTTGTTGAATTTGAACACATGTGAAGAATTTAAATAATTTTAAATGAATTAATAAAAAATTGATTCATGAAACATGGCACACATGTAGAATGATTGGAATTTATAGTTATACAAGAGAAATTCGAGCATAGCTATCCCAACCTGTGGAGATCACATATATTTACCAGACTTGTCGGTTAAATGCATGTGTCCTGTACGTGACTAATATAAATTAATTTAGTTCTGAGAGTCAGGCAGGAGACGCGTGCTAGATATCTAACTTTGGATTCAAGTTTCCTCTACTTGTGAGCACCCATATTTGTTTGGTATGTTTCGGTGTTATCGTAGCATTTAAATAACTTTATGTTAGAATAATTCTAATATGAACGATTTATTATGGTACAGTGCTTTGGCGTGGACAGTATGCGATAATGTGATTTTTCATTCCTGGGTTTTTCATTCATAGATTTACTAACTGTACTTTACTAACTTGTGTTAATCTTAATTAATTTATAATTTGTTACATTCTATGTTATGGTAGAGTACGTTTATGTAATATATATTTAAAAACGTGTATGTACTTATGTACGCACATAACAAGTTATGAGTTTACGAGTCCATACAAATGATATCATTGATAATGTGGGTCTTGTGGAGTAATAATGATAAAGACATTCATACTTAATTTCAACTGTATAGTCCAATTGAAATGTTCTAAGAGCTGGCGGTGTACTATTTACCAAAGTACTAATGATTATTCATCTTTCGGTCTATAAATTTTCCCAAGCACTGTGCAATAGATTAGGATAGAAAACTGTGTAACATCGATCGAGCAAGTGGTATATCAGTCGAGTGATATATCAGCGATTCGTTACATTGTTCTGATTGGATTCTCATAACGAACCAAAAAAAGTATAACTTAAAAGATTATAATTATTTTCTAATTTACCTTTATCTTTGTCATTATCTGCCATACGTTATTTGGTTAAAATCACTCGTTGTTTCAACAACCAGTAGTTTTAACACTCTGCTCACATTTGTTACATAATAATCTCAATAACGTCTCAAAACCTAGCCAATGAGAAGATCCGCTCGTGAATATCCGACTAGATGAATCATTTTATTTCAGTGAGTGCAAACTGATATAGGTGAAACTAAGCAAGATGCACTATATAATGATGCAAGTAAATTAAAACATTGATTAATATTCCAATAGCTCCATGTGGCCTTCGGCCTTGGCTTCGCGTTCTTGTCATAATTCAAAAAACCGCACCCTTCTAGCATATATAGAAATAAAAAAGGTATATTAGGGGTGTTTTTCCTATTTTCGGAGGGGCGCGGGTTGAGTAGGGAAAATTTTACTATTCCGATTTGCGAAAAACCATAAACCCCATTGTTCTACGATGTCTAGACCTGGGTTATTTTTTGTATCGATGAGTGAGTGAGTGAGTCAGTCAGTTACACAAAGGGCTGTATATATTATAGGATTAGAAATATTTTCTATGAATAAAAAAATTCTTTATGATAAGAGGACAACATTTTCAACAATTTATCTTTAGTAATTAAGTAGATTACGTTTGCACAACTGTGACTGATTTTAATCATATCAATTATTAATAAAAATATATTTAAACCAAGGATTAAAAAGAAAATGTACCATATAACCGCCCGTGAAAAACTTAATAACTAATAAACTTATATAAACATACCATATTGCAAGAAAATTCATTCATAATTTCTTCCATTAAAAAAACACATTGCAAAATCTTACATACACCGTATTTTGTAACAAAGCTCAAAAATTTTTACCTGATGCCCACGAATTATTCTTAAAGTGTTTGTACTTTTGAAACATTCTGCATATGTAAGTAGCCATACCTACTGCCTAAGTTGCTGCAGTAAAATAACTGTATTGAAATTATACAAAACCTTTAGCTTAGATCAATTATTTTTGTTTCAATCACATTTCTGTGACTTTGTTCTATTTTAAATGAAGAATCAATTTGAAATAACTAATACGATGAAACTTTTTTTCTAATTTTTAAAAACTAATGGTTACAGTATGGAACAAAGATATTAAAAATTTTATCTACAAAATTACATTGGCTTGGATAATTATTGTTGGTCAGACATATAATAATAATTACGATATGCAATTGTTTCCTACAGTTAAATTCTAGTATATAAAAAAGCAACTAAATGGTTGCCAAATTTTAAGCTTGTCAGACTATTATTGTTTGTTCAAGTTTGGAAAAAAATTATAGTAATTGTTCTGGTCCATGTTTCATTGATAAACAATGACCTCCCATAAAAATGACGATGTAATTTAGACATGCAAATATTATACTCACATAAGATAAACAAACAATCAATTTGTATTATATAGTTAATTTGGTAAAATATAATTACTAGGTACGATATTTGGGTGCATGTAATTTGGGTCCTAACCGTCTGAATATTTCTTCTGATATGAAAGCTGGAGATCGTTTGTGAAAAGTTTGTGATTGTTGCAAGTACAGTCCCGTTAAAAAAAAATTAAACCAACCTGAATTGTTTCTTTTCTTCTGATAATGTGGGTCTTCAATTTTATAAAACTTCACATTTTTTTTGGTTTTGTTTGTTTTGTAGAATGTTCAATATTATTATTATATTCAACAAATATATTTTATCCCAAAAATATTAAATATTGGTCTAGGTATATTTATTATATTGTATCAATATGTATTATGTATGAATTATATTTTTTAATAGTATGTAGAATCAGCGCATGAGTATCAAAACTTGCTCTACTGATTACTCTACGCTGATTTTCCTAGTCTGCTATGAAGCTACTATGATGCTTTGCACAAAGATAATAAAAAAAAACATTTATATAAATTCACAACATTGATTTAGAACATTGATTTAGAACAATGATACAACATTGATGTTTTTCATGCAAATAAAGTAATGGAAATAGTTTTTTTACGATCATCCATAAGTATTCACACAAAAAATTGTAGCGTCTTTCCTATGCGAATAAAATAAATTAAAAGTAGTAAATTAGTAGTAGTAGTAGTAAATTAATAGTTTCGTGGACGATATAGTAATTGCTAGTGAATCGTTAGAGGAACGTTTTAATCATATTGACATAATCTTGACATGAATCCAGAAAAAATACCATTCAAAACTTCAAAAAACCACATAATGTGAAATAATTACAAAGTTTTTTTAGGAATGTGTAACTTCTATCGTAGATTTGTATAGATTTAACTACTAGATAAAATATATTATTTAAAAAACAATATAATGTGAAATAATTACAAAGTTCTTTTAGGAATGTGTAACTTCTATCGTCGATTTGTGTAGATTCAACTACTAGATAAAATATATTATTGACAAAAAATTGTACTAGGGATTTGAATTCTAAAGATGATATAATCTGTGAACGAATAAAAGCTTATTCGTTCATCCAAAACATTGATCTTAAACATCCCGATTTTTCTCAAGATTTTTATATTAATACTAATGCGTGTATTTTGTGTCTTAGCGATTATTTATATCATTTAGACAATGAACAAAATCATTTACCGATTTATTTTATAAGTAGAGGTTTAACTCATTCAGAAAAAAATTATAAAACTATGGAATTACAAATGTTAGCTATTGCAAATGCTTTAAAAAAATTCAGACTAAATATTCTGATTCTAAATCTAGTAAGTCTAAATTATTTTGGGTCTATTGTAAGAAACCCGGTCATTTTATTAAACAGTCTAAAATTATTCAATTGAAAAATAGAAATAATTCTTCAAATTCTATGGTCGTAATCCATGTTTGTACACAACCTATCTCGGAACCGTTGCTCGTGCAACAAACTTCTGGTAATTCCTTTCTAACCCCCCCCCCCCGCCCATGCGATTTCCACTTAAAAAATTATAATCAACTCAATCGAATTCCTACTTATCAAAATCAAAAAAATTATTTGTGAGCGCACAAATTTACATAAAAATTATTTTTTACCACTTATTAATATCTCAATTAATAATGTTGCATATTCTACATTACTCGAACCTGGTTCATCACTTAATATTATTTTCCTTTCCGTTTTTAAGTTTTTAATCGCATTAAACGTGTTTTTTCTAAAATTATTGAATGTAAAGGACTAATTGATCTCAGATATCAAGTGCAGATATTGTACGAGAATGAAAAATTAAAAAATTTTTTACATCTGCATTCTGTTGCACAGTTATTGTTAATGTGAGAAGTCAATTTTTTGGGGGATAATAACATTTTTCTCGTAGAATATCAAATTATCAAAACTTATATGTATCGGTTTTGCAGTATTATTTGACAAAATTTGCAGATGTTTTTATAAAATATAAATGGAACATCATAGATAGATAGATAGATAGATATAACTTGGGGTCTAAAAAGTATTGCACTACGACCTTATGGTCCATTGTGCTCCTCCTTCTACTTCAGTCTGACGAGATTCGCCTCTTCCATATTTTGGCAATAGCCAGGAGCTTGCTGACCAGGTCTTCCTGAAGGTTCATACATACAGGGTGAGATGCACCGAATATCTTGTATCTGCTGCAACCTAGAGGTACGCAGTTAAAGATAATGTACACATTAGGGAATCCTATTGTGTGTAGATGCTGCAGGGGATATTGCCCGGTAATAGATCCGGTAACCTTTCGCTGTTGTATCCTGTTCAGGTTCTGTGCATCGAGAGATAGCCTCTTAGGTGCATTCCGAAGCAGTATTTTCTCGAGCTTTAGCTACGGTACATTTTTTCAGTGATCACGGTGTTTAGCATTTGTCAACTCTAAGATCACCTGTTTACATGCAGTCTTTGGAATTCCAAAAATAGTCTCTGGGCCTATAAAGGGTATTCCGACTACCTTCATTGCTAAGGTATCTGCTTTTTCATTTCCTTCCCAAGTTTCGTTGCCCAAGTTGTGCCTTATGTTAGCATTGGTTTTTTCACCGCAGATTTCCACCCCGGCCCCTTCTGTAGTTTTGGATCCGTCTGTATACCAGACGATTTTTCTTGAAATAGGGTGGTTCTTCATCCACATGTCCCTATCACAGACTACAGTGAAACGTTTTGAGAAGGAGTATATTTTGGGAAGTATTATGTCCCCATTTCAAATACGGGGTCTGAGATGATTGATGTTACCATGATCCTTGCATGTCCAACCTGATTTTTTTAGTCCAATTATTATTGCAAGATAGTCTATAGGTACTGGATCTCGCTGTAGATCTCGCTATTATTATAATGTTAAGCGGAGTCTGTCCTAATATGATCCATGGTAGTTGTGAGTGTGCTGCTCATGGATCTAGTAATGCACAAACAGGCCTGCCTTTGAATCCTGGATAGCTTTGTGTATGCTGTTATTTTTTTAACCTTTGGCCACCACACATAGCAGCATTGGTTATAATTCGCCAAACTATTGTTGTGTACCGCCAGTGGATTATTTTGGGTTTTAAACCCCATATTTTCCACATGCTCTCTTGCAAAGCATGAGACAAGATTTGCTCTTATTTTTTATGTATTCCAGATGAGGGTTCCATGTGAGTTTAGAGTCTAACATCACTTTTGAGAATATGGTTTTCCTTGCGATCTGTAGTCTTTCATCGAAAAGGATGAGTGAATTTATTTTATCTACCTTCCTTTTCCGTGTTTTTGAAATTAATGTGGTCTTTCCAAGGTTTATTTTTAATCCCTGAGTGATACACCATTCCTATGTAAACCCGAGATTGTGCTTTCTCAGGGTCCTTGGATTGCAATCATAAGGTCGTCCCCATATCCTTTCGTGTAGTATCTTTCTTGATTGAGGTTCGTCAGTAAGCTGTTCATTTACAAACTTCACAGGAGTGGAGATAAGACGCCACGTTGTGGACATTTAGTGGCTCCGGCAGTGACAGAATCTCCAAGAAAGGAAATTTGTATTCTTCTACCTATCAGCATAGAATTTATCCACCTGCAACATGTGTCTTCAACTCCGTGCTGATTTGCAGAATTAATCATGGAATGGTAAGAGGTATTGTCAAATTCCCCCTCAGTGTCAAGAAACACGTAAAAGGTGGTTTGTTTCCTTGCGAATCCCTCCTCAATCCTGTATATTAGCTTGTGGAGGGCTGATTCACAGGATTTACCCACGCGTGAATACGCGTGCTAGTTGGCATGAAGCGGATTTCTCGACGGTGCCTATTGAGTTAAATGAAATCCTATTAGCTTTTTCATTGTCTTTGGTAGAAACGATGGCAGACTAATTGGTCTATAGTCCTTTCCCATGGAGTGGTTGAGACACCCCGGTTTCGGTAAGAAGACCACTCTTACTGGCTTCCATTCTATTCGTTTATAACCTGTAGCTAGGTTCAGGCTATATCAAGGCCAGTTAATGGTAATCGGTGCTCTTCTCCTATCCTCGCTTGTCAGTATGACGCCTTGATTAAACTGCTCTTGAGAAGGATTTTCACTGTACATTGTCTCCGAATCCAGAAAATAGGTCCAGATCAGTGAGCTAGTACACTCACGTAGTGACCCAATGGTGTCAGCGGGTTTCTTCGCTAGTTACCTCCATGAGTTTATTTTGGCTTTTTCAGAGACCTTTTGTATTCAGTCAGGGCTTCATGTTTGTTGTCCCATATCCCCCTTTTTGCTCTGTTAAATAAAATAGTCTCTGTTAAATAGAATAGAATTTATCAGTGTGTATTTTTTTTAACTATTTTTATTTATTATACGTTGACAATTACACAAGCAAATACATATAAGCATGTTAGGGAGATATATCGAAAATGCTACGAAACGAAAGAAAATTTAGTAGAATGTTCCTCGCCTAATGCTAAAGCTTCTGTGTAAATTGCAAAATGATTTACTATACCATTTAAAATTTATTGCAATTTTAACATATTTTAAATTGAAAAAAAAGTTTAATAAAAATTAAGCTCAGAAACTAAAACCCGACTACTGAAAAATCGCGCATTTAAGAAGAATGAAAGAAGAAAATGTCATCATCTAAAATTGTTATGTACAAACTATTCATTATTTCTCGTCTATTAATTAAACAACTTACACGTAATATATTCTAATCTATTTAATACATATTCATAGTGATGTTCAGAGGATAGCGTGGTCATATGCCACCTGCCTTAACAAAAAAATTCATTCTAACAATAGTAAGCGATTATAAGCTTTAGAGCAAAGTGGTATATGGCCAGGGCTATCCGGCTTGTTGCAATATGACCCGACCATCCAAATTGAGGAGGGCAGGCGCTGGTGACTGGTAAATTTTGAAATTGCCTTTACCCTCTTCCATACCTACGAAGCTCAGTGTGGAGATATTAATGGCCGACAAATATTGCTCACTCTACTCGCACGACATTCTACCAGGAAGCTTTCTTCTTAGGTGAAATGTCAGAAGACTTGCTTATTTCATGTGTAGCTGCTTCAATGGCTTTGGGGGATATTTTGTACAGGAGGATTTGTGCCCAGTTGTCGCGACGAAGATATTGTCTCGGCGAAGTAGGATGTGGACACATCGGTGCGTTGAGAGAAAGTTTTATGGGTAGATGGTCAATCCCGTAAGAATCAGGGAGGATCATACATTCTAGTTGATGAGCCAGAGCCGGTGAGCATAATGTTTAAACGTGTTTTCTCGCCGGTAGTTAAAAGAAACTTGTTTGAAACTTTGATTGTTAATACTGTAAGGTCGAGTGATCTATATATCCAATAGCTTGTAGAGGAACGTCAAGGAGAGGGGCAAGGTAAGACAGGCCGCCTTCCCCTATTAATATTGCGACACCTCGGTATAACCCTACAGGCTATATGTCTCCGTCGGTCTAAGATATGAGTCCTGTATATATACACACATAGGTGTATTGTTTAATACTGTTTAGCGTCAGAAGCGTTTAGCGTTGAAGCGTCAGCTTAAGAGGCGAGAGCAGCTATGCCGCGGACATAGAAGACGGCAAGCTTAAAGCGAGGGCTGGAGCCCGTTACCTTCCTGCGCATTAGCCTCACAACCTACGATTAAATAACTACCCTAAAAAAATTTAAAACATCGATAAAAAGTTTTCTATCCCTGACCAAATAATGGGACTACCTGACCATTTATGACCAATTAGTGACTAATTAGATCGTATAATTTTTTTTCGAAATTCCTTGGATGGGGTGCTAGCATCTTGGAGCCCCAATGACTCATATCTGGAAATCTATCTGTAAAATCTCGTATAAAAAATGCGTACATTTATTTGCAGGGATGTCCGAAATCCTATTTCATTCGAGTTTATGTACATTTGTTTATTCGCATCGTAGACTCTTTACCTGCTCCATTGTACACATTAAACATGCATTTGTATTTTATTTCAAATGTATTACTATGTAAAAAAATTGTTGCCCGTGATATTTTTTTCTAAATAAATTAAATATATAATATCCTTTTAGTATGAACAAAAAGGTTTCTGTACATCCGTTAGTCCGGTATTAAACACGTGAGGTGCCGTCCTATAATGACCATTTGTATACGCCTAGATAATTTCATAAATACTGTAGGTTAAGTATATTAATACAGGCGTTTATTATTATTAATTACATGTTCAATAAATGCGTTTTCTATTAAGCTTACGTTTTTCAGATTGCAAAATATTTCCTCAGACTATTCGTATTTTTACAATATGCCGCCTTTGAATATATGGTTTTTTTTTCCTACAGTTTTTTGGCAACATAATTTTCAAACTTAATGGTTTATATAGCATATCAATTTTAATCAAGTTCTAAGAGATTTTATGAAACTAAACACATGTAAAATATGCATTTTTATTGAAGAAAGTTTAACGAAACAAATGTGTATGTAACCTTTAAAATAATTCAAATTTCACCTACAAGAAAACAGCAAGGGTGTGGGGTACTCAAATTCAAACGGGCTATTGCGTGTACTTAATAATTGTTATAAGTACTAATTTACTAAAGCCGTAGGATACACTACACGTTGTTTTGTGATTTATACTGTATTTTATTAACCCGACTTCAAAAAGAAGGATGGTTCTCAATTCGTCTGTATTTTTTTTTTTATATTTTTTTTATGTGTGTCACATCAGAACTCCATCAATGAGGAGATCCCCGAAAAATCGAGGAAAATTCCCATTGTATATGTGAAAACCGATTTCTGCGATTTTTTTTTTTTTTTGAAAGGGTATACTCATTCCTAATGGGAAAATAAAACTTTTTTTTAAAAAACCGGCTTGAAAAAAATTTTTTACAAAAAAAATCCGAGCCAAAAAAAAAATTTTTACAAAAAAAAATAAAATGCATGTAAAAAAACTGAAAATCGGTTATGAAAAAATGCACTAAAAAACAACGGATAAAAAAAATGTGTTAGTAGGTCGTTTAGTTGGTCTACCCATATTTAGACAAATAAAATAAATAATAGAACGTCTAAGTCAGTAAAAAATGAGAAATAAAACCTATTTTGACTAAATGGAAACCCGACTTCAAAAGTCAAATATTCTATAACAAAAAATTCACTAAAAAGTAAAAAAATAATTGCATATTCTTGTGCCAATTTTAGTTCACCAAAGCAAAAATTTTTAAATAAATATGTACAATTATTGTTATTTTTAGAGGCGGTGTCCAAAAGTTATGTGAATTTCTCTATGCTGACACCGACTCCAAAAATAACAATAATTGTACATATATATATTTAAAAATTTTTGCTTAAGTGAACTAAAATTGGCCCAAGAATATGCAATTATTTTTTTACTTTTTAGTGCATTTTTTGTTATAGAATATTTGATTTTTGAAGTCGGGTTTCCATTTTGTCAAAATATGTTTTATTATTATTTGAATAAAGTTTATTTTGAATAAAGTAGATGTACGTCATTTATTTAAGAGGTCCCGAATTCAAGACTTACTCGGAGTATATATTTTTTTCATACCTATAATTTCTCATAATTATCAACATTGTTAAAAAAAATTTTTGTTTAAATTACTCCCAGTGAGTTTTTGGACCTCTAAAATAAAAGGTGTACTCGTTGCTACTACGCAACGCCACACTATATCTGAATCGACAATTATCTGATATATATGCTAGGTTTGTTCGAAAACGTTTTTTTCTACAATGACTGAGTTTTGTGTTCTACTGCTTTATTAAATAAGTAAGCATATCGAGTGTTAACTACACACAAAAGCCCATTCGACTTTGAATACGACTGTTGCCTTCTACTTGGTAACCAAAATTTTCCAGTATAAGGTTTTGAAAGAGGTAGCATATGTCGCCATACAAATTTAATTGGTTTAAATAGAAACGTTTATTTATGGATACATTACATGTGCTATACATAATTAATACCTTTTGTAAACGGTCTCTAAATATTCTTTTACCTTTGATTGTAACGCTACTGAGAGACTGCAGTATTTTGTAGTTTATTAGTTTGTTAGTTTATTATTACAGTGCATACATTTTTTTTAAATATTTATAAAGGATGGATGAAAAAAGTGAACTAATCTTGATTGTAATTTTCATTCCAATGTGGAAAAATTTGTATCCAATGAATAATAAATTAGCTCAATGTATGCAGATGAAAACATATAAGCTTAATGAAGTGGGGGAAAACTTATAATATACAGATGTCTATGATACACCTGTGTGGCACGCGTCTTAACTGTGTGAGGAAGAAGGGAGACCACTTACTTCACAGATGGCTGGCGTTTATTTACTTTTAACTAAAAAACCACATACATGTATCTTGTAAATATTTAGACCATGTATTTAAGTATGAAACGTTATACAGAATTATTTATGTTAAAAATACACTATGTTAAAAACTAATTATGTTAAAAATTTTCTGCTGAGTCTTGGAGAGTGTTAAAAATTACGCTACCCTATTAAACAAATTGTCAAAATTATCAAGTACAGTTTGTCTAATTAATAAAACCCATATTTCAGCTCAGTGTAACATTAAACAGTGTTATATCGTACTCTGATCCGAAGAAAGATAGATAGATAATGGCTAAAGTATCAAAATATTTTTTATCCATTTTATGGTAAAAGTATACTTATTTATGATTACTTCCATCCATTTGTGGATGTAAACGAATTCAACAGCAGTTTAATAAGGTGTCAACATGATAAGTCAGATGGATGGAATAAAAATTATTGTGAATTATTTGAGAATGTAATTGGAAAACTAGTTATTTATTATAATCACATATCACGTTAGTTGCCAAACCAAGTTTAAGCATATGTGTATAATGTAAAAGCTAGCTCAGGAACCACAAAAGCTATTAAGCTCAAATTTAAAACGTAACGCAGTCCCACCATCTGACGGTACGTACATTAACTAAAAATAATAATAGTAAATTTCAGCTCATCATCAAAATTATAGAATATTCCGGTTGTCCTAGGCAGTTGTTTTTAGTAGGAAAAAAGGTCTTAGAAGGAAACAAAAATGTTTGTTTTTTAAAAACAAACAAATATTGCTTTACACTGTTTTTCAAAAAATTAATAGATTTGTCATAATTTCTGTTCAAATATTGGCCATTATTATAAGTGATTGTAGCCACTCTAGTAACCAGTTTTAATACGATTAGAATTGAATTTGGTATGTGTTCGTTAATGGATAATATAATGGCAAAAGCGGATATAGGGTATAGGTGTTTCAGAGGAAGAAGGAAACACAAAATTTGGTATATCTCTCTTAATAATAAAAAAATCGAAAAATATAGCAGATGGAAAATTATAGACCATTAATTTTAATTCAATTTAGTTTCATTAAATTTTTTCTTTTACTCTAATATTGTGTATTTAAAAAAAAAATAAATAAAAGTGTTTAGTTTAAAAAAAAAAACTAAACACTTTATTGAAAATAATTGAATTATCAATTATTTTCATAAAAAATGAAATTTTGATAATTTAGTAATTTTAATTAAAAGAGGTATTATGATGTATTTTTAAAAAAAAATAATGAAAACTAAATATACGGTACTTTAGAAAAAAAATCCAAAGCAGAGTATTGTATGTGGAATTATGAAAATTGGAAAACGATCGGTGCTAACGCGATACACGTAAATATAAAAAAAAATAACACGTTGCACCGAAAGTCTTTCAATAAAAGCTGGGCCCATTAAAAAGATAATATTGAGGTAGTAAGATCTTTACTATCCAGTAAGTGTCTAAGTTATCGACAAGTGATTCGAATCTGAAATACTGAAAATAAAAAAAAGTACAAAAAAAAGAACAAAACAAAATATATGTTAAAATAAAATATATTTGAAATAAATAATTTTTAATTTAATATGTTGATAGTATAACTATCCTTAAAATACTAAGTTTGGTTGTACAAGTTATAAAAAAAAAGATTACATGAATATGTGCTAGATTGAACTGTAGTAAAAGAAATATCGTATAAAAAAAAAAAACGACACTACAGTAAAAAAAAATATGTTCAAATATGTCTGATTTGCAAAAATATAAATATGGACTACAAATTTAATTCAGATACATAGTTGTATATAAAAGAGACATTACGCTTCTGTAAAAAAAAATACACGGCCGAAAACGCCAAGCGTATACAAACAATATAGTTATAAATTGAAAAAGTCATTGCATATTCACATAAAATATAAATTGTACAGCAAAAATGTGTATAGAATGTGTATTGAATTGTGACAAGTTTGAGAGACCACAAGTTTCGGAATGGTGAATTAAATAAATTATACAAAAAAAATATACTTAGCTACAATCAGATAGAAACCATTAATTCGCCTATTCGATACTTCAGCACAATCCATAATAAATATTCAATTTGTAAATTGAAGAAATAAAAATTCAAAATACCATCTGATTAATTCATGTGAGACAACTACTTTTAGTAACTGTACTGAGCCAACTAATTTTAGTAACTGTCTTGAGACAAGTACTTTTGGTAACTGATTTGAAATATGTGCGGAAATATCGAAGTAAGCTTGGATATACGCAAGTCATATCCGATCTAAGTAAATGTTTGTTGAAATTATGTAAATTCTCAACTCGCATAAACCAATAATTATATAAATTATTATTTTTTGAATAATAAAAATATGAAAACAAAATAATAATAAATTTTAAACAGTGGAGTACTAAAAAAAATTATTCTCCACTCCAGGGGGCCAAAAAAATTAGCGACATGCTAATTGAAAAATATTAAAGCAAGAATGACACGAATAGATGAATGAAAAATCTTACAAATGTGGATTAGACGTGAAGATTTAAATACATTTAGATGTTTAATTAGGATGCAGTAACGTTACCATTCCCTTGATATCCTCTGAGATAGTATGGCCGAATTTTGTATATCGACATGCCGAAGGTTTTCTTATTAGATTTTGGAGCTTTTAGCCTAACTGAAGTTGGTGTAGTGAACTTTATTATCTTGTACGGTCCATTGAATTTTGAAGCGAATTTAGGTGCGATATTCTTGTTCATATTCGGGGCCAAGTTTTTTACCATGACCACTTTATATTTAGACAGCGTTGGTTTATTTAAAGTTTGGTTGACTCGTTGTTAGTGAGCAATCTTTAACGCATCTTGTATATGTGCTTGTGATGGTTTAGCAGAACTCGTGATTAACTCAGTTAATTCGTTTATAATCACAAACGGCGTCATTAACTTTCTACCAAAATAAACTTCAGCTGGTGTTGAGTCGATTGTACTTTTGTAGGAGTTGTTGTAATTGAAAATTACAAAACTCAAAAATTTTGACCAATTTTTATGTTCTACAGAATATTCTTTGAGAATGCATCCTAAATTATATTTTATCTGTCGATTGAGGCACTCGCTCTTGTTCGAAGATGGTGTATAGCTCGAACAGTAGGCAGCTCTAATACCATTATTAAATAAGAAGGTTTTCCACTTGATCGACGCAAAGGCTGGTCCGTTGTCGGCTACAACAACCGTCGGATATCCGTTTTGCAGGAAAATCTTCTGTATCAGTGAAATGGCAACGTCACTGGTCTGCCTTTTACATGGAAAGGCGAAAGCAAATTTTGAAAATCCATCTACAATAGAAAAAATATATTTAAAACCTTCACTTGATCTAATAATAGGACCGATAAAGTCGACGTACAAAGTATGTAGGGTATACTCCGGCACGGAACTACTCAACTGAACCTTATCGTTACGTGTATATGGCCTTATAGCCTGGCACACTTTACAGGTTCTGACATAGTCCCTTACTTTTGCATAGAGGTTTTTGTAGTAAAAAATTTTACTAATTTCACGGAATGTTTTAATTACTGAATTATGCGCAGCATATTTAGAATCATGATAATATCGAAGAACATAGTCGAGTAAATTATCAGGTAAAAATATACGTTTTAGTCGATTCTTTCCGACGAACTTATATATTAACCCATCCTTTATGCAAAAATTAGGGACATTCATCTGAGCCTTAAGGTTCTGATAAATGATTTTACATTCGGGAGAGTTACGTTGCTCGCTTTTAATAGAAAGGTAATCAAAATTTGTATTAGCTAAAACGTTAATAAAGTTCAGTTGCGCATTGTTCCTGATTTCTTCATTCACCGATTCTAAGTCAGTTTGATCCAAAGTATTGGTTATCTTTTTTAAAAGGTTTGCATAACCTGGATCATTGCTATGCAACTCTTTAATTTTAATGAAATTTTTGCCTGAATCTTGATTTGAATCAGAAAATTTGTTCACTAACATATGGTCAGTTTCGTATAACCTAGATAGAAAATCGGCCATATTGTTCAATTTGCCCTTAATATGTTCCGGGGTAAAGTCATATCTCGAAATTGTAAGGATCCACCTAGATAATTTATTAAATTTATTGGGGGTATTAAAAATCCACAATAACGACCTGCAGTCAGTCTGTAGAGTAAACTTGCGGTCGGTTAAAAAATCTTTAAATTTATCTAGGGCCGTTACTACTGCGAGAAGTTCTAATTCATGACTGTTATATTTTAATTCGGCTGGATTCAATTTTCGAGAACAGTACATAATGGGGTGCAAATCGTCATCATACTTTTGAAGTAATACCGCGCCCAGACCAGTAGCTGATCCGTCAGTTTGTAGCACAAAAGGTTTGTCAAAATTAGGATGTTTTAAGACAGGCGCACTTACTAAAGATTTTTTTAAAGTAGAGATTGCATCAAGATGAACCTTAGTAATTTTGAACCTAACACCTTTCTTTTTTAAATCGTTTAACGGAGCTACAATCTGACTGAACATGGGAATATAGCGGGAGTAAAAAGCCGCAGCCCCAACTAGACGCATAACTTCTTTGACGTTTTTTGGAGTTGGCATGTCATTGATTGCTTGCACCTTAATAGGGTCTATAAAGCGTCCCTCAGCGGATATTACGCGACCCAACAAACGTACCCTCGACATACAAAATCGAGCCTTAGAAGGATTAATAGTGATACCGATAGACTTTATTTTAGTGAACAAGAGATTCAGGTGATTTAAATGTGATTCAATGTCGGGCGAATGTACAATTAAATCGTCATAATAAATAAGAAGAAATTTATGACGAAATTCTGCGAGACTGGAATTTAAAAAACGAGCTAATGATTGACTAGCCACCTTTAGCCCGAAAGGCATGGTATTGTACTCAAACAGACCATATTGTGTGACGATCGCGGTGACATGTTTCGAGTCATCTGATAATTTTATCTGATGAAAACTGGATTTCATGTCGAGGAGTGTAAACACTTTCGAATTACCTAAGCTAGCGAAAATATGAGCCATACTGGCTGAACTCATCGGATCAAACTCTATATGTTTGTTAACAAACCTATAGTCAGCGACTAACCGATAAGAATCGTCTTTCTTTTTAACAAAGAAGACGGGTGAGCTATAATTAGAGTTCGAAGGAGAAAGTACCCCTTGTGTAACAAGCTCTTGAACATGCTCGTCCAAAAGTTTGGCTTTATCGGGTGCCAGATAGTAAGGAGCTTTACAAACCGGAATGTTATCGATTAACTTAATTTTATATTCAAAACCCTTGGCAAGACCAGGAATGTCAGAAAAAATCGATTTAAAGTTTTGAAGAAGTGTTTGCAACACTTTGGTTTGTTTGCTATTAAGATTTACTTTCGCTTCGACAATGGTATTAATAATTCGATTATTGTTACAAAAACCCGAAAACGGTATTTCAACATTAGGATGAAAATAAAATTTGATCGTCGACTTAAAGAAGTCCAAAATGATGTTGCAATCTTTAAGTGTGGCAACACCTAAAATTACCTCAAACGGTAATGAATCTACTATAAAAAAAGTTTGAGTCCATGAAAAATTAGCCAATTTAAAATGAAGTTTCGCAGTTAAATTACATTTAAAAAAATTATTTCCCGGCAAAGAAATAGTTTTATCAACTGATTCGGTGACGATGTTTCTATTGTTAGCTTTTAACTTATTAAAAGTCGCAGTTTTAATAGCATTAACAGTAGCACCGGAATCAAAAAGTGTTAATAAAGGATAACCTTGAATGAAAATGGTTTGTAGAGGTAAAATAGTATAATTTAAAATAACATCATTAATAAGAAACTTGGGGTCTATTGCGAGTTTTTTGGAACCGTAGTACTAACATTTATATTATCCTTCTTTCTTTTAAAACAAAATTTAAAATTGTGATTAGTACCTTTACAGAAAGTACAAAAAAGTTTAGTGTCATTATGCGTATTTTGAATTGAACTAACGTTTACACTGAGGGGTGTTGTAGATATTCGCGCTTGAATTTCCTCAATTTTAGTGATTAGTTGATACAAATCTTTATAAGTATCGGTATCCATACTATATGTAATAGTGAGAACACGTATTGTGACAGTGTCTTAGAATAATAAAATTTTTAAAACTATTTAAGTGCTTTGTTTTGGGTGAAGTTAACTCATTTTGAATCAGAAGTGTTGTTCTTTCTGAATAAAATACAAAAGAGCGTGAAAAGTGTATCAAACTTTTTTATTTAATTAATTTGGTGTATTCATAACCTACAAACATAGGTCTACGAAGCTAATAAAGTGACAAATTATAGTGACAAATAAAGTGACAATTTAAGGTGAAATTGTCAAATTTAAAAAGTTTAATGGTGTTTGGAAAATTGGAATAATTTAAATAAAGTTCATTTGCCAAATGAATATAATTTAATTTAATTTCCATCAAGCAGAAAAAAAAAAGAAGGTTCTAGTTAGTTGATAAACATTTAGTAAAGTGTAGTGTGATTGCGTGGCTGTGGCTAAGCTCTCGGACTTTCAATTTGTAACTTTGAACTGTGCTAGGTTCGAGTCTACTACGATACATATCAGACTTTTTTGTAAATTTATTATTGCCATCTTTACAATAAAAACAATAAAGATAAAATTTAATTAAATTATCTAAACACTATAAAATAAATTAAATTAAAATTTAAAAAAATGGCTGAGGGTTCACTTAGTGAGGAAAATAAAATATTACTGGATTCAATACTAAAAGGAATTCAAGCCACTGAGCATAAATTAATAGCCGAAATGCAATCAATTAGGGAAGTCAACGAGGAATTAAAATTCAAATGTGTGGAATTAGAAAAAATAGTGCAGACACAGAATGAAGTTATATTAAATTTGCAAAAACAAACCAATAGCAATAATCTAATAATTCATGGAGTGGATGAATGTGATGATGAACCTAATATCGAACAGAAGATGATTGAATTGTTTAATGAGAGGCTACACATGATTATCCCAAGTGAACAAATAGAAGAAGTCTACAGAATTGGAAACAACAAAAATAGTCACTCAAGACCAGTGAAAATCAAGTTTATCAGTAAGAAAGTAAAGGAAAATATAAAGAAGAAACGTTCAATGCTTAAAGGAACCCAAATTTATATAAACGATGACCTGCCGAAAGCTCTGAGGATTAGGGAAGCAGAGAAAAGGAAACAACAGTTAGGGTCAAGGTTAAAAACGGGTTATAAACGGCTTATACCTCAATCATCAGAGGAGGGAGATGGAGAGGAGAAAATCACTCAAAATTACAAAAAGTCAAACAGTGGACCGAGTCCAGTTGCAAATAGATATCAAGACAAGGAAAAGAGCGAAGTGGTGATGGATAAAAAGAAAAATAAAGGAGCAGAAGAAAATCAGCCACTTATGACGACATTTTTTTGTCAGGGAACCTCAGTTAGAAAGTAAAAGACAGCGGCAGATTGGAACACAAAGCGGTTTTATGACGACCACGGTTGAACAACAGGAATATGGCAAGATATATAAAAATAATAAACTAATTTACTGGAACATTGAGGGTATTAATAGACTCAAAGATGATAAACATATTTTGAACTTTTTAATAAAATATAAATTAATAATATTAGTAGAAACATGGTGTGGCAAGAAGAATATGTTAGATATAAATGGTTATGAATGTTTTGTTAAAGAACCAAACAAACATGGAGAAATTGGAAGAAAGTCAGGAGGAATCGCTCTATTTTATAAGGAGAATTTACAGAATAAAATCAAACTAATCCAAAACGAATTAAAAGAATGTATGTGGATTTTAATAGAAGAAAACCATAAAAAGTTTCTTGTTTGCGCAGTTTACAATCCACCAAAGTATTCAAAATACGCAAACGATGAATTTTTTAAAGCATTAAAAATAGAAATGATGAATATGGAATATAAATTTTTAGACGCAGAACTAATTGTGGTTGGAGATTTAAATGGAAGAATAGGAGAAATACAAGAATGGGAAAGTGAGAATGAAATAAAATATCCAAACACAGTTAACGATTTAAATTTTGCTGTGGAAAATAGGAGAAATAAGGATAGAGAAGTAAATGAATATGGAAGAAATATTTTACAAATGTGCAAGGACTTGGACATGGTTGTTTTGAATGGAAGATGTAATGGTGATAAACTTGGAGAGTATACTTTTATTTCGGATAACGGGAAGAGTACAATAGACTTAGTAATGGTGAAAGCAAATTTTTATGTGCAAAATACTGTGGATATGATAGTCACAGACAATGTAGAAAACACTAAACATTTTGCAATCGAAATTAATATTAGTATGGACAATTGTACTCATACAGAACAAGACACAAACTTGCATCTTCTTGAGAAATATAAATGGAATGATTCAGTACGTAAAGAATTTCAAAATAGTATGGAAAGCAAAGAATGTAATTTATTCAAATATGGAATCGAAAACGAAATAGAAAAAAAGGAAGTAAATAATGCTTATAAAATACTTGAGACGCTATATAAATGGGCAGGAAAATCTATGCAAGTAAAAGAAAAAAGCTTTAGAATGTTAAAAATTAAGAACACGTGGTTTAATAAAGAATGTAAGAATGCAAAATACCTCACAAGAACAGCATTAAGAAAATTTAGAATCACACAATTAGATGATGACATGCAAAAATACTGTGATGCAAAAAAACAATACGCAAACTTATGCAAGCTGAAAAAAACGCAGAAAAGGCAGGAAGATAAGGACAAAATAATCAAAATGATAGACAACAAGGATGAAAAAAATTTGTGGAAGTTATTGAATGGAATGAATAATAAAACAAATTACAATGGACGAAATATAGGTGCATTGGAATGGTTAGAACATTATGAAAGAATATACACAAAAAAGGAGTTGGAAATAATTGAAACTACTGAAAGCAGTATTATGACAAATATGTCCAACGATGATGACAGTAATATAATGATTTTAGATGGTAAAATTGAAAAAACTGAAGTAGAATATGCCATTAGTATGCTACAAAATAATAAAAGTCAAGGATTTGACGGACTGCAAGCTGAGTTTATAAAAAATTCAATTGATTATGAAAATATCAACATAGTTGAATTGTTAACAAATTTATTCAACATGATAATCGAGACAAAAACCATACCAGAAAACTGGAAAATAGGAATTATATGTAATATATATAAGAACAAAGGACAAACATCGGATCCTACAAACTATCGAGGAATCACTTTGCTTCCTGTGTTTAGTAAAATATTTCTGAAAATACTAGGTGATAGGTTGCAAGTGTGGGCAGAAAATAATAACATTATAAATAAATGTCAAGCGGGTTTTAGGTTAGGTTACGGAACCTTAGATAATATAATGGTACTCAAAGAGTTAATTAACATTACATTGGCTAAGAAAAGAAGAAAGCTGTACACATGCTTTGTAGATCTAGAAAAAGCTTTTGATTCGATCGATAGAGATTTACTTTGGAGAAAACTGGAAAAATTGGGTATCTCGATTAACATGCTGGATATAATTAAATCTTTATACACAGATTATAAATTCTGTATTAAAATGGACACATTTAAAGTGACCGAAAGCAGACCCACAAGTAGAGGATTAAGACAAGGATGCCAACTGTCAGCAATTCTCTTTGCACTATACATCAATGACGTCCCAGACTATATTACAACTATCGAAACGCACTCGCCATCTTTGAACGGTAAAGATGTTAGTATACTTTTATACGCCGATGACATGGTACTAATATCACAAACAGGGATTGGGTTACAGAGAGCAATCAACCAGCTGCAAGTATATTGCCGGAACAATATGTTGGTAGTAAATAAATCTAAAACCAAAATTGTAATATTTAGAAATGGAATTAAGCTTGGTTTGCGAGATGTATGGAAATATGATGAAACGGAGATAGAAAATGTTAATAGCTTTAATTACTTGGGAGTCTGCTTCAACTGGAATGGAAAGTGGAATAAACATTTTGAAGAGGTTACAAAAAAAGCTGACAGAGGCGCTCGAACTATTGTGAAATTTATGTATTATAATCAGTGGATACCTGCGGACGTTATAATGAGAATGTATAATGTCTTAATAGAGCCAATTCTGCTATATGGCAGTCAAATATGGGGAGCCGATGGAAATTTTGATATAATCTCTCAAGTGAAAAACAAATTTTGTAAACAAATACTAGGGATTAGTAATGCTACCGCAAATTGTGGAGTTCTCTTGGAACTAGGACAGATGCCAATTCATTGTTATGTATATAGAAATGTCATCAAGCATTACAATAAATTATTAGCCAATAAAAATAAAATTCTTCAATGGGTGTGTACTAACGAAAAAAGGATAGGGAGTTGGGGAAGTAAGGTGAAACAAATACTTCGAGAGTTAAATATTGGGGATGACATTTGGCAAGTAGTCTTAGATAGGGAGTTTGTTCTTTGTGAAAAAATAAAAGAGTGGGGACTTATATATTTGATGCAAGATATTGATAAAAAATCTTCGTTATCCTACTTCAAAAGCCTGGCACACTACGACAAAGGTGCAAGATATACACATAATCTAGAGTTGGAGTGGAGAAGAGAGTTGGCAGCATTTAGATTAGGTAATTGGAAGTACACAAACAAAAAAGACATGTATGGGAACAGGATATGTTTAATTTGTGAACAAAATATAGAAACAGAAGTACATCTGATCTCAGAGTGTATAGGATTAGAAGAGCTAAGGACAAGAATTTTAAAAAATAATAGGGAGTGGGAAAAGTTAGATTTCTCTGTAAAAGAGGATCAATTAGTGATGGCAAAGTTTTTAAGGGCTATGATGCAAAAAAGAAGAGATAAAATATAGTCAATTTAAACTCTGGGAGATGTTATACTCTAAATATGATATGTATTATTTTTGTCATTTGATTTATCTATTTATTTGTTTTTTTTTTTTTTTTATAGTTCTTTTAAATATTGTGTTGCATAGATGCAGATTAATTTTTGTTTTTTTTTTTTGTTTGTAATATATTGAAAAACCCAAACGGGTATATCAAATAAACATAATAATAATAATTATTATAAGTATCGGGAATTTGATATAAACCAAGAATAGTTAGGACAGAATTATTGGCATGAGCAAAAATAATTTGTATGATTTCGGATTCAGATGAATCATTAAGTAGGATGTTCGCGAATTTTATTATTGAAGGAACAAATGTCGAAAATTTTTCAGTGTCAAGTTGATTTCGCCGGACCAATCTATCAATTAATATCTGTTTAGTCAAAGGTGGAATATAAACTTGTAACAAATTATGTTTAATATTTTGCCAAGACAAAGAGTCAGCCAAACAAGTAGACCAAAATGTTTGTGCGTTCGAAGCACACCTATTGATTAAAGATTTCAAAAGAACGTCTATAGGTAAAAAATTAATATCAACTAAATGTTGAGTATCGACAATAAACTGTATAATATTTTCTGGAACCGAAATGTCCAGAATAGTGATTTTATTTATAAAGGAATCTATACTCGGTTTTGCAAAAAAACTAAAATTTGAAGTTAATTGATTTGAACTAGTGTTATTATTTGATAGAGTAGTTGTTATTGTTGCCAAGGCATCTGTAATGCTACTAATCTGCTTGCTTTGCTGTTGTATTTGTTGCTGTACATCCGAAACGTGCAGCACTGACGCATGGAACTGTTGAGCTGTAGTCTGCATCTGCGTAGTTATAGCCGCTAAGTTAACCGCTGATACTTGATGAGGCGTGATGAATAAGTCATCTGGTGAAGCTGGAGGATCGTCATCTCCTGGGGTACCTGGTGTATTACGAGTTGTTCTCGGCATAATGAAAATTTAAACCACAAACAAAATAGAAGAAAGAGAAAAAAATTAGCACTAAGTTAAATATAATTATAGAATTAAAGAGAATGTAAAAGATATAAATGTATAAATATAAAGAAAAAATTATAATCATTTCAACTTTCAAAAAGAATTTCAGAATCACAAGTCGAGCTTTGTGAAAACTATCGAAAACAAAAGACACATATGGATATACGCTCTGCTACCATATGTGTATTTAAAAAAAAAATAAATAAAAGTGTTTAGTTTAAAAAAAAAAACTAAACACTTTATTGAAAATAATTGAATTATCAATTATTTTCATAAAAAATGAAATTTTGATAATTTAGTAATTTTAATTAAAAGAGGTATTATGATGTATTTTTAAAAAAAAATAATGAAAACTAAATATACGGTACTTTAGAAAAAAAATCCAAAGCAGAGTATTGTATGTGGAATTATGAAAATTGGAAAACGATCGGTGCTAACGCGATACACGTAAATATAAAAAAAAATAACACGTTGCACCGAAAGTCTTTCAATAAAAGCTGGGCCCATTAAAAAGATAATATTGAGGTAGTAAGATCTTTACTATCCAGTAAGTGTCTAAGTTATCGACAAGTGATTCGCATAAACCAATAATTATATAAATTATTATTTTTTGAATAATAAAAATATGAAAACAAAATAATAATAAATTTTAAACAGTGGAGTACTAAAAAAAATTTTTCTCCAATATTTACAGAAGTACGTCCGACTTCAGATTGGAAATTAAAATTTTGAATGTCTTTGTATTTATTAGAGTTTAAGAAGAAAATTATCAGGTAAGAATTAAATTAAAGTCAATTTTCTACAACTTTACATCTAATACTTTTCCAATTTTTCTAATATTAAGAGAGAAATTCTGTATTTTGTGTTTTCTACCTTCTCTAGGCTCGCCATTCTACTTTTCTTATTATACTCATTAACGAACTAAACCTTTCAAATCACAAAAGAATAAGAAATCAGACACGAAATTTCATTTTGATCGAACTTATTGTTTGGAAATTATTGAAATAATTTTTGGGACGTCAACACATAATTCTAAGTAAAAAAGTAGTAAAAAAAATAAATAATAAAAAAATAAATAAATTTAACATTTTTCTTAACATACAATAAATCTGAACAATATTTCAAAAATTTTATATTTGCTGAATTAATTTAAAATAATCTAGAGCACGGTAGTGCGACAGGTCGAGTTTAAGGGTTTTCTTGCCTTCGCGCTTACACGTACTATTACCTTTACAAAAATCAGAGCCGATTTGACCCCGAAATATGTTCTGAATGAAAAGAGCAACAGTGCTGATTTTTCGAATATAAGCTATATAGGGAATTATAAGAGAAAAAGTTTTTGCTTTTCGTTAAGAAATAAACGGTTAAAAAGTTATTCGCATTCAAAAGTCGTTAAAATGCGGGAACGCCTACAAATCTTGGCCATACACGATCATAATTCCAGTGCCTTGACCATAAGTCTTTAAAAGTTGATATTTGGCATACAGATAGATAAAAAGACCCATCCGAATGGAAAATTATCAAGCCACGAAATTAATATTGGAAAATGGAATATTTTTGCATTTTTAATTTTGATAAAATTAACATAGGAAATTTTGCTGCTCTATAATTGGTCCATATTTCTATATTTATACTAAAAATTTCGCACACTCTTTGGGAAAATTTAATTTTCCCAACGGAACATATGGAAAATCAAAAATTAAATTTATGTGTATAACTTTAAGCCACTTCCAGACATTTGGGAACGATGCGAATTTTTGCATTCAACGTGGGATATCTCAAAACCTATTTGTAGATCGAAAAAATTCAATTTTCCCAATGCAACATGCGGCGTTATAAAATTTTAAAAACATACTAAGAGAAAACTTACAAAATAAATTTTTTGAACCAAATTTTTTTTTTCATTTTACTTTGCACTTACATTCTTACATTTTAGTTTTCGCTATTAACTTTATAAATAGCTCGGCTCTTTAATGGTATATCATCACTTTTTAAGCAGCAACTATTATATGCAGTATCTCCCCGAAAACTCGGCCCTTTTTTACATTTATGTTTTTTATCGGATAATTATTTATAAAATATTAATAGTCAATGGACCAATCAGCGTACTGCATTCATGATTGTATTAAAATTTCTCTTTACATATATAGGAAACCAGTATATAGGCTAGTAACTCGAGTAGTGTTTAGCATTCTGTTATTTTGTAATAAATCACTTCTCGCAAATTGATCTTAATTTTTTGTTATTTGTGGCAGCGAGGTAGGAAATGCATTGAGGCACAGAATGTGAGACTCCTGGCCAGCCAGACTACCCACAAAACCCACCCCCTTTTGGGGGCTTCGGGAGCTAGGTTAATATCCCCCCCCCCCAAGTTAAAAACAATAACGACAAGGAAATATATAAACAAATATCACAAAATTATCTTAACCTTACCTAGTCAAGTGATTGATTAGGTAGGAATAAAATAATATAACATAAACTTTATATAAAAATCAACAACAAAAAACAACAACAACCACAAATAACAGCGTTGCAGTGAAGGTGTAAAAGTCCTTCACTGCAACAGATAAAAAACTTAAAAACAAGATAACAAAAAAAAATTGTACAACTTAAAAACTACATAAAAATAAAAGTTTTAAAACAAAAAAATATAACAACGTGTAATAGTCTGGGAGTATCGAGCCCACACCATTACGATAAAAACGATAAAACTTAAAACTAAATGTAATAAAATATGATATTGTGGGTGTAAAGAGTCCAATATGACAGATAAAATCAATAAATAAGTAAAAAATACAAAACATTTAAAAAAGCAGAGAAAATTGTATGAGACTGTATAAAAAACACATAAATGAGACGACTTTTTAAATAAGAGATGTTACCCCTAGAGTCTCCGTAGAAGTTGAGATTCATTTAAAAATGCAATTTTGCTCTTCACGGAACTCGCATTATACGATCATGCTTGCGCTACATTCTTTCAAAGCCATAGTCTTTACCGTAAATGTGCAAAGACTACACATTTCTCAACAATATGCCTCATGGTTTGCACATTCCTGCAAACAGTGCACATTGACTGATCCTCACCGCAGAGAAGATATGCATGGGAGATTTGAGTGTGGCTATTCTCATACGAGTAAGGGCCACTCTCTCTCTGTGGTTCAGATTTACAGGTGCTGGCATCTAACTAATGTTTGGCTTGGCCTGTTTGAGCTTTTCCGTGAGATTGTTCCACTCACGCTGCCATTTTTCATTAATTCATACGCACACATTTATCTTCTGGGCGTATGATGAATTGATCCAGGTGGTCTGAATCATCTGTGAACCGCGCAGCTTCACAGCCACCTCATTTCCATGTATAACCAAGTGACCAGGCGTCCATTAAAAAACGATGGATATGTGCTGGAGCACGTGGTGTATCAACTGGATGTTTTGCACCAGACGGTCCCTTGAAGCGTGCACATTAATGCTTGCAGCTCGCTCAACGAGTCAGAACAAATGAGGAATGTATTGCGAAGGTTCGAAAACTCTTCACAACATTGCAGGGTTTGATATAGTTCTGTGAGGAGAGCGGCCAAGTATGTGAGCTAATGCCAATGGTAATAGCGCTCCCCACACCAGAAATGGTTTTGGAACCATCCGTATATACTCCGTATACACTGGTCCGATAGAACTGAGAACTGGTCTCTTCTTTACGGAGACTAGCCAAGTCTAAGCGGCACCTAACGGATCAGCCATGGAGGTATTTCATGAAAAGTATAGGGAAGTACCAGCAAATTCGAAATAAAGACTGTCTAAAAGCTCCTGCGTTTGATCGGCCAATAGTTTTGTAACCGTGACACGTGTTTCATAGAGTCTCCTTAGAAATCTTAACTTTCTGAAGAGAGCTGAGAAGTTGAGATGAC
This sequence comes from Nineta flava, assembly GCA_963920215.1. NCBI lineage: Eukaryota > Metazoa > Arthropoda > Insecta > Neuroptera > Chrysopidae > Nineta > Nineta flava. Next base: position 57,860,842 of record OY986040.1, on the reverse strand, counting down.
TGGGCTTGGCTCATATTCTCGCGACAATATTGAGAAGCAGGTGCTCACGCCTCAACCTCAATGGGGGCAATCCCGACTCTACACATAGACTCATAGAGGGACCTGTTGCAAGTCTAATGCCTACGTTGTGAGTAGGATCTAGGATTTTGAGCGCCGATGTTCGGGCGGAGGAGAATACTACATGGCGATAATGCACCCTGAAGAGAACCAGGCAGAACCAGCGACGAATAAAGCCGCAGTACATCTCCCGGTCCTCATATCACGATGTACCGGCCAATCGTTTAAGCACATTCATTGCCTTGCGACAGTTCGCTATTTAATTTCTAGTCAAAGACAAGTCCCAGAAACCTAATAGAGTCAGCACATCTAAGGCGGTATCCCTTTAAGCAAAGGATCGGATCAGAATTTGCCTTTATTTTTCTGCAGAAATGGACCACCATGGGTGACACTATGCGTCGAGCCCTGGGGAACACCATTTTATTGTGAATGGATCCCAGAGTCAGTGCCAGCCACGTGGACACGAAATTTGCGATCACACATAAATCTGAATGAACTTACCTCTAAGTCATATCATATGCTTTCTCCAGGTCGAAGAACACCCCCACAAATGTCCATCCTGGTAGATGTCGAAAATCACCATCTGTAAAATTTGAATATGCTTATAAATAGATCAGTATTCCAACTGAGTGAGTGGTGTTGGGAGAACTGTTTAAAGTTTAATATGGATAAAACTAAAAAAATAAGGTTTGGAAAATTTGGGGTAGATTTGTTAGAAATTCCTATATCTGACATCCAAACTTTAATATTAAGTAAAAAAGTAAAATTTTTTGGACTGCTTCTGGACAACTGTCCCAATTGGAAAGACCCTATTAGTATTTACTCAAAAAATACCAAAGTATTGCTACCTGCTCCAATGTTTAGCTAAAGTTGTTTCGTTGGCCGTGGTGTTATTGGCATATCATGGTTATATTGCTTCAAATTTTAAATTTGGGTTACAATTTTGGGGTAATTCTGATAATAATTCAAAAGTTTTGAAATTTCAAAAACTCTGTGACCGCATTATAGCATTATAGCCTAGAGAAACAAAACTGGCTACAGAAAATACTTCGCATATTGCTCGATGTCATTATGATTTAAATGAACTTCTGACATTAAATAATTAGTAACTTAAGTTACCGCAATTGATACTGTTTACATATATATATATATATATAAACATAATAAGATGATGTTAAAAAACCTTTAAAAAAGAAGTAATATCCGATCAAAAACAAAAAAAGGGTAAAATTTTCGAGGTTATCCTTAATAAAATAATTGTTTTTGTTTCAAATATTTGAAAATCTTAAACCTTGCCAAGATAAAATTTTAAAAACATTCTAAGGGAAAAGTTTCTTACATTGAATAAATGTATCCGTCATTAACTTTCTAAGGAAACATTTTCATAATAAATTTAGATTCATTTCCTCACACTTGGCAAATAACTTTCATATCATTGCTTTCTATGGAGAAACTGTTATATTAAGAAGAAACTGTTATATTCGAATAAAATGACGTTGGTGAAACTAATATTGCAACTGAATGCTATCTATTTAGTTAATAGGGAATATGCATGAAATTTTTTTTTCACATTTATTATCAGAATATGTAAATACTGTTATACTGTAATAATATTTAAAAACGAAATTAAAATCCGACAAATATCAAGGAAGCTATAAGCTTTTAATGATTATTATCTGTCTCTTGCAAAAATACTAAAAACGGAGTTTTACGTGTATTTTAAATGGTGAAACTGTAATATGACTTCACATAACATATCAAGAGGGCTATCACCATCTTTGTCTAATCGGGAATTTCAATCATTCATATCTCGCTTATTTTTAAAGTTATTTAAAAAGTAATTTTATCTTGATATTTTTCAAGTTAACATGCTTCAATCAAGTGAAAAAAAAATTTCATGCATATTCCCTATTCTATTTACACCTTGTATTTGTTACTTAATTCGCTAATTATTAGCTTATTAAATGATAATTAATGAGAACTATACGTACAACTAGTAAAAACCGTTACAAGCAAAAAAACATAAATTTTCCAAAAATGTGAATCCCGAAATTTTTCAATTTCGTGGCTAATTAAAAAAAATTCGTTACGCAGGAGCTTCGCCAACTTAGCGAATTTGCTTAGAATACATAAATGTCTCTAGTCACAATTTAAGTTCGTTCAAAATGAAATGTCGTATTTGATATTTTTTAGTATTTTCAAGGCCAATTTTATTAATAAATGGGATACGTCAAGGGGAAAGGGGGCATAAAGATAGAAGAAAACTCAAAACATAAATATCTTTCTTAATATTAGAATAATCGAAAATTGTATAAGGAATAAAGCTGTAGAAAATTAAGTTTGCTACAATTCATTACCTGATCATTTTTTTCGAACTCTAATGTGAAGAGATATTTAGAATTTTAACTTTCAGTCTTTAATTGTAAATATTTCTCTAAATATTAGTGTAACAGAAAAATGTAAAATTTTCGAAAGTCCTTATATATATATATATATATATATATATATATATATATATATATATATATATATATATATATATATATATATATATATACATTTATTGAACGGCACAACCAGTACATCTATTACAACCAAAAAAATTACTATTTTGGAGAAATATGGAGTCAAAATTTTTTTAATTTTCGGGATTAATTGATAGAAGATGATTTGTTCGGGATTTTTATGAGCGATAAAACCTTGGTGGAACCAGTATAAACCAGTTCAATCCAAAAGTACAATATTCCAAAACTGTGGAGCCAGGTGAAAATTACGTTTTTTGCGAATAATCCATAGAAAAATTAATTTTTTTAACGGTACAATGTTGCACACATCGGGGTCAATCCGCAACAACTTGAGAATTTACCGATTTCAAAAACTGTGTAGCCAACTTTAAAATCTTTCCATAGTTCTTTTAAAGAGTTTCGATACCATTATTTGAAAATCATCAATACCTAACTCTCATCTCGTCAAAAACAAATTGAACCGCCATTTCGTGTAGGCGATATAAATTGTTGAAGTTGCACATTTTGCAAATGGCATCCAAACTCCTTAAGTACAGTCAATACTGATACACTTCGTTCGGGTGGATTTCGGATATAAACTTTGTTTGATTTTAAACTGAGAGTGTGAGATGACTATATCACCTTTCACGAACTCTAGCCAATATATGTCACACACAATGTTTATTATACATAAAGTTTCGAAAAACAGTAAAATGAGAAATAATCTCACATTGGCTTGAGTCGGTGAAAGGTCATACTAATTTCATTCTCTCAGTATAATATAACGTGTTATAATATACTTGTAATATTATTACAAGACATTATCATCGAAAAATCATCAAGAAATTTTAAGAATAAAATAAGACACCCCCTAAAATTAAGCATATCTTGATGGTTTATGTTGTCTGAAGGTGAAATAAATGTATATTTTTTTCTAAAAACATAAGTATAGGTGGGAGATACCTACTATACTCGTATATAATTACAAAGTAGAGTTGAGATCAAGTGGTATTACCATTACAATATAATATATATATTCCATTAAATGATGTAAAATCGGACATGAGCTCCTCAAAAGTGATATCTAGGTGAGAAACTCCTTCCATTATTTTGCAAAAGAAATTAGTCTTGGAAACTAAAAATCAAATTTAATGACAGAAAATCTATTGTAGGCTAAAATACAGACGGGTATATCTTAAATCTCATGTACAGGTTATGTGCAATTTTATACATAGTGATGCTCTAACTTGGCTCAACGCACGAACTACCGTTTGTAATAAATATGCACACAAAAAAATAATATACATATATATATATATATATATATATATATATATATATATTCATATGTATTTATTTGTGTATACTTAAGCGCCAACAATACGATGTTTGTCCAAATTCCATTTCGGTTACGTAGACAAACTGTTGGAGACTAGCGTATACTATATAGACAAATTTTAATATATATATATATATATATATATATATATATATATATATATATATATATATATATATATATATAAATTAGGATGGATAAAATTTGCTATATCGAAAAATTGATTGGGAAATTTTTCTGGATACCTTAATATGAACTCTAAGGAACCAAATATGAACTCTTAGGATTAATATTAAGGGCCTCCTAATCGCAGATTTCCATTCGTTACTTCGGCCATATGAGAAAACTTTATATCTCGCTGATATATAAACATTATTTAAATAAATTAGCTACTTCTAAATTTTATAGCTCACTCATTTCTAATCACTTCTAATCATGTAAGGAATTAAATGCTCTACAAAACAGGGCTTTTACACTTTTTTTACTAGCCCAATCATTCAAATGAAATTGGTTTTCAAACTTAGAAGATTTTAAAAAAAGAATTTTTTTTGTTTTAAAAATTTTTTAGTTCGCTCTATTGGTAAGCACTAGAAATTGAGTAATACATATTTCCGAGGGAAGTTGACTGATTTACAAAAATGGTCTCTTTTGTTTAATCGTTAAGTGTGAGCGTTGAAAATATAATCGCAACCAAAATTTAACTCATACCGATTTTAATCTCTTTTTAATAACTACCTTTGAAAATATCAATCGTACTTTAGTTGCGATTATCTTTTCAATCTTCACCATGCTGAGAGGTGACCAAATCTGTAACACGAAAGGTTACAGTGGGGCAAATATCAACATCTTCTCAGATAGTCAGGCCGCACTTCGAGCCCTTGAGGCGTAAAGATTCCAATCGAGGATAGTCTATGAATGCTTCGAAGAAATGGACCACCTGGCGTTGAATAACACAGTCAGACTGATCTGGGTACCGGGTTACAATTGCGTTAAAGGGAACGAAGCAGCGGACTCGTTGGTACGAGAGACGTCAGCTCAAACGTTCCTTTCACCTGAGCCTATTATTCTCATAGCAAGAAGCTCCGTAGTTTACCAAATCAAGGAGTAGCTACGACAAGCACATCTTGATTACTGAGACATTGTCCAGGGTATTTGACAGGCCAAGCTGTGCATAACCACAACTAGGCCATTCAACTGTGCTCGGTTGAAGTTCATTAGAGCACAGTTGTGAAGGGTGGTGGGGCTCTTGACAGCACATTGTCCATTGATCCACCACCTTCATAACTAGGGGATCACTGATGATCCCACTTGTATGGCCTGTATGGAGGACGATGAAACCCCCATATGTCATTGCACCTGCAGAAACCTGCAAGTTGTCAGGCATAGAATGTTTGGGTCCGTAACCCTGGATCCTTCAATTCTTGGAGCAATCCTGGCGGAGATGATGTGGACTTTCTGTGCGGCATCTGGTCACAACAGAATATTAATGCTCCATCTGCTTAAAATTACACCTCTTACTCGGAGACGTCTCGCCTTCGAGTGACAGGTTGATCACGACGAGGTCACCCCTTGGTCTATGTGCTAGGGACCCATTTGCGGTACCCCTCTTACGTATTATAATTATTATTATCTTTTCAACGCTCACACTTAACGATAGAACTAAAGAGACCATTTATGTAAATCAAATAAGTATTACTAAAAGTCAAATAAGTATTACTTACTTTCTACGGAAAAAAGTACTACTAACTTTCTAGTGGCTATCAATCAGCGACTTATAAAACTTAGGAGTTAAAAATTATTATTTTTTAATTCTACAAAGTGTAACCTCCAATATCATTAGAATAGTTATGTAAGTGAAAAAAGTGTAAAAGACCTTTTTTGTAGAGCGTTTAATTCACTATTAATGCATTAGTTTTTTTTAAATGAGTGAGTTATTAAATTTAGAAGAAAAAATTCTTCAAATTTGGACTTCCAGTAATTTAAATGTTTGGGTCATTGAAGAAAGTGTAAGAGACTTTTTTTGCAGAGCTATTAATTCCCTACTAAAATATACATCGGAACTTGCTATATGTTTATCAGCGAAATATAAAACTTTTTCCATTTGACTGAAATAAAAATGGAAAACTGTGATGAGGAGGTACTCAATATTAATATTAAGAGTTTATACATATATATATATATATATATATATATATATATATATATATATATATATATATATATATATATATATATATATATATATATATATATAATAATAATAATAATAATAGTATTTTATTCATTAATATCAATACAATGATGTTGAACAAGTCAAAATTAATTAATTAAGTAGCACTATGATAAGAAATCTTTAACATCATAATAGCACATATTCACTAAATATTTTTTCAGTTCCACTTTAAAACGGTTGATTGGTAAATCCTTGATTCCATCAGGTAAGCAATTATAAATTTTAATACATGCAAAACTTGCACTTTTCATCAGAAAGGACTTGTTAGTAAATGTAGATACTAATTGTTTAGTTTGCCTGGTGTCGTGATTATGCACATTCGCCACATTTTCGAATAAAATCATACTCTTTTTAACGAAAACGGATGATTCATAAATGTAGATAGATAGTAACGTAAGAATACTATATTCTTTAAAATATGATTTACAGGATGTTCGTCTATTTAATTTGAAAATGGCTCTGATAGCTGCTTTTTGCATTACGAAAAGACTTCATATGTTGGAAGAACCCCAAAAGATAATTCCATATTTGATGCATGGGTAAAAAAGACCATAGTACGCAGCCATGGTGGTCTGTAAGTCCGTTGTTCTTGACAATTGCTTTATTAAATATACATATTGGCTAGCCTTTTTACGAATTTGGAGTATGTGCGTTTCCCAGGATAGCTTTTTGTCCAAGTTCAAACCAAGAAATTTTGTGTCCTTTACCATATTTATAATTTGTCCATTTATTTCAAAAGTAGCATTTACCATACTTCGCGTAAAATTTACAATTTTGGTTTTACTTACGTTTAAGTTTAAGGAATTGTTCAAAAACCATTCATTTGTATGTTTAAAAGCACTTTCGAAATTTTTTTCTAGGACAGCTACATTGTCTCCTGTGATAATGATATTTGTATCATCAGCGAACTGAGTAATTTTAGCAGTTATATTAGAAGATAAATCATTGATAAATATAATAAATAGCAATGGTCCGAGCACGCTACCCTGAGGTACTCCATACTGGATAGGTAAAATACCAGATTGATGGGATCCTATTTTCACTCTTTGAGACCGCTCTGTCAGATAGGAATCAAACCATTCCAAAACTTGTCCTCGAATACCGTATTTCTCCAGTTTGTAGAGTAATAGCTTGTGATTTACACAATCAAACGCTTTACTAAGGTCAAGAAAGATACCAGCTGTTAGTTGCTCTTTATTAAGGCCTCTAGTGATTTCCCGAATAACGTTGTAAATCGCAAGATCACAGTTTTTAGATGGTAAAAATCCATATTGGTTGGCAGTAATCATATCAAATCTATTCATGTAATCCAACAAGCGTTTATGCATTACTTTTTCTATTATTTTTGAAAAATTTGACAGCAATGAAATTGGTCGATAGTTATCAATTTGTAGTGCATCATTTTTCTTGTAGATGGGTTTTACAATTGATTCTTTTAAAATGTTAGGGAAAGTACCTCTTACAAATGACAAATTAATTAAATATGCCAGTGGTCTAGCTATAAACAATGCTGAGAGTTTGAGTATCGACGTTGGAATATTGTCCCAACCATATGATTTTGTATTTTTTAGTGATTGAATTATGTTTTTTAACTCATTTTCTTCAGTTGGGTATAAAAACATACTATTTTCATTTGCAAATTTTAATTTGTAGTTTTTACTTGGTTCTGGTAAATTTAAGTTAGGTACTAACTCAGTATAATATTTATTAAATTCTTCGGCAATTTGCCATTCATCTTGTATTATCAGATCGTTGCTTCGAATGGACTTAATGGTGTTTCTGGGCTTGGAATTTGTCGATTGTTTAATTATTTGCCACATTCTTTGTATAGGATTAGTACCACTTAATACAAAATTTTTAATTGCATTCATTTTTGCAATTTGGACACTTTTTTTTGTAAATTTACAATGATTTTTATATTTTAATTTAATTTTTTCATTTTCCGGGAAATTTTGAGTTACTTCATATAAAATTCGTTTCTCTTCAAGAATAGACTTAATTTCAGGTGTTATCCAATCAATTGTAAAATTATTTTCAGATTTAGCTTTTTTTGATACACATGGAAACTGAGAGTCATAGTAAAATTGAAAAACATCATGGAATTTTTGGAAAGCCTGATTACAATCTGTTTCTTCATAAACTTCGGACCAATTTTCCTTTCCAAGCATCCAAATGAAATTATTTTTATTCACTTCACTAAATTGTCTTGTTTTTATATATTGACACTTATTATTTCTTGTGTTTATGAAATTTGTATTTGTTTTTATTTTTAAAATTTGTGCACAGTGGTCTGATAAACCGTTATTACATACATAGGATTTAAATTCCCTAGATTTGTTTATTAAAATGCTATCTAAGCAAGACACTTTAGTGGGAGTAATTCTTGTTGGTTCGGTAACACTATACTTCAAATTCATCATATTTAAAATATCCGTAAATTTTTTAGTTTTATTTGACTCATTATCCAGTGTATCAATATTAAAATCTCCACACAGTATTATTTCAAATGAATTCTTGTTTTTAGACATTTGTTCAATAAGTTCAGAAAATTTGTAGAAGAAAATGTCCAAGTCGCTTTTGGGAGCCCTATATATACACAATACAAGTACTTTTAACTCGTTTATAGCTATCGCAGTAGCTTCAAAATTGAACTCTTCGTTATATTTACACATGTTAATTTCTGTACTTTCCCATTTAGTGTTCAGATATATGCAAAATCCTCCATGAATAGTCTTCAACCTACAGTATTGAGAGCCCAGCTTAAAGAAGTCGAAATTTAGAAATTCACCAGATCTTAGCCAATGTTCAGTCAAACACACTATGTCCGCTTGATGTTTACGTAGCTCAATTTCTAGTTCTAGTTCGAAGACATTGTATATTTTGATGGTATATGGTAACTCCAGGTTCCGTTGTCTGTTGTATACTATTATTTATGGAATTGCCCAAGTGGGGTCCTCCGAAACGTATATCTTCTTACAATGGTATTATTTGGCCAGAAACTTGGATCAGTTAGGGTTGAATGGTGCTCGTAATCTGTGCTGACCTTAAAGCAACAGTTTTGGCTTTTTGTTGGTAATTTTTCACATGTAAATTCTCCTAGTGGCAGTTTACGTTTAAGGTACTTTAAAACGTTTTCTTCTGATGTGTTTGGCTCTATACGCCCAACAAACAGGTACATTTGTTTCCTTGCTCCTTTAAATTCAATTGTTTCAGTATTGGTCCCTACAATAGCATCTTTACTTCTTCTGTTTCTGGCACGCACAACGGTAAACTCCGTATCATCATTATTTATGATGTTTTCAGCGCCTAATTGTTCATGTTCAGAAGAATTATTGTTTGTTGTTTTGAACTCGGCTGAATTACTTGATTGACCTGTGTTGTTATAATTTAACATTTCTGTATTTATTGTTTTATGTACCTGTGTTGGAGTATTCACACTATTAGCACTAGTAACAATACTACGTTGATTTGTGTTAGTATTTTGTTTTACCTTACTTGCGTAGGTATTCGAGTTTTGTTGACAATTTGATAGTCGACGTTTAAGATCAGTTAATTCATGTTTTAAATTGCACACTTCATTTGACAATTTCAGGTTAGATTCCTTCATTTCTTTTAATTCTTGAATAATTTTCGCATTCGCACTTTCCACACACTCTTTTATTATATTACATAGATGGAATTTGTAATTATCTGACATTAAACTATCACTAATAATTGTTTGAATATTTTGCAGTGAAAGATCTTTAGAGTTGCGAGTATCCGGCGCAATATATATATATATATATATATATATATATATATATATGTGTATATATATATATATATATATATATATATATATATATATATATGTGTATATATGCGTGTGTGAAAGGAAAGAACCAATTTCAAATCAAAAACAAATATTAATTATTGGCAAAATCAGGTAGTTTAAATACAAATTATATGTACCAAATATTTAAAAGAAATTTTTTTACCCACACTAATATATATATATATATATATATCCTATCTATATATATCTATATATATCTAGATATATATATATATATAATATATATATATATATATATATATATATATATATATATATATATATATATATATATATATATATATATATATAAATATATATAGACAGGCGTCTGTGTGAAAAGGAAAGAACCAACGTCATTTCAAAAACAAATATTGATTATTGGCAAAATCAGGTAGTTTAAATACAAATTATAAATTTTTGTAGGTGTAGTATTTGAATTAATCTCTTACTATTCGATACCTGTTAAAAACAATACACACCTATCGGTCAAATCTTTCAAAATTATAACTTAACAAAATTATACTGATACATGTATACCGAGTGGTATCAAAAAAAGTTTTGTGGGTGTAAACGGGACTTTATTTAACTTGGTGTTAATTAAATAGAAAATAAGACGATGTTTTAGTTAATTTTTATAAATTGGATCGTAGTTACAAGTATATAAGTTACTAAATAAATTTTAAACATATAGCTTACTATATGTTAATATTATTATTATTCTTTATCGTTATTATTATTATTATTATTTGATATGGAAATCAAATTACAATAAATCTGTATAAACAAATAGATAAAAAAAGAAAAAAATAAATAAAATCAAAGTATTACATTATTCTGTATAAAAGTGAAGTAAATTCAAATTACATATTAATAGATTAAACCTAAAAGTTGTAAAAAAATTGATGCAGACAATAATCCAGGGTAGGTTTTATAAATAAGACGGACGTCTATCAAAGATAAATTTAAATAATTCCCCACAATAGATACAATGTGTACGTCATGTACGTTTAAAATGCATTGAACAGAGTTCAATTCCATACTATTAAGAACTTTTCTAAGTTCACAGGATGTGCCTTTACAGCCTTCAATCAAATGCTCTACGCTCTCAATACCGCCACATAATAACACATAAATTGCTATGAGGTACCATACATCTCTATCCACAACATTAAGATATTTTGCTCCACCCTGGTGATGATCCAATCTTCCTAAGACTGTCTTTAATATTAATGTCCTACAAAGATGCCAGCAAAAACCTCTCCTTTATGTTTGTTTTAATTTCTTTTGAAGTAGTATCTTCAAATGGTTCAGGAATACCAACCCCACCCAGTCTAACAAAATATATTGCTCACTGCCTTTCCCTTTTGGTACATAAATTTTCTATTTCATACATAAATTTTGCAAAGTCTTATTACTATTTATAGTTCGCAAATAGTAATTTAACGCTTTTTTAACACATACGGTCTCTGGCGTCATCATATCCAATTTCATGCTGACCGCAGAATTAGGAATAGACTTTGAAATACACAAAATTTCCTAATAAAAGTTATAAGCAAAAGTATTTATAATTCTGATGCATTCCTTGCTGCAACTAAGGCCCCAAATTTCACCCCCAAATGTGATCATGGGTAGAATCAAAGCACTGACATGTTAAAAATAATCCTGAGAGGAAATTCTTCGAAGGTATATAGGAATTGCCTGATATTCATTAGCGCTCTTCTGATCTTTTGTACTATACTTTCCTCATGCATATTCCATTTACCGTTATAGGCCAAGGTGACTCCAAGATATTGAAAGTATCTTACATTTACAATACAACCCCATCGTACGTCCATACTTCGTTTGCAGCAGAATTACAACCATTACTTAGGATCATTATTTTTTACTTTCTTGTGTTTACTTTTATAGATCATTTTTTGCAATATAACTCCAAGCCTTTCAACAATCTAGTCATACTACCTACAGTCTTAGCCATGATCACGAGATCTTCAGCAAACAACAAACAATTAATTTCTTTCTGGTTTATACATGGAGACAACATTCAAGTTTTCCAGCCAATCATACAGGTAATTTATGAATAATATATATAGTAAAGCCGAAAGATGGCAACCTTGCTTTAACCCACGAGTTATGTTAAACTTTCGGGTAATCTTGGCTCCATCCATTAGAATACAACTGTTGGTATCCCTATAGATTGACTGCAGGATTGAAATCGTTTTTGAGTCCATACCCATTTTGGATAACTTATGCCATAAAAGATTGCGGTCTATACTGTCAAATGCTTTTTCCAAATCTATAAAACAAAAATAAATTTTTTGTCGCTTACACGAAAGAGTACTTTCAATTAGAATGAGTCATTTCATATCCGTGTTTACTAATAAATTATACAAATAAAATTTTATTAATGCTTTCGAAATTTTAGATAGATACCTTCAATTAATAGTTTTTGAACTGGCATTACTAGAGTTAACAATTTCAATAAATACATCCTTTTTCTTTAAATTGTTATTACAGCCAAACTATAAATCATGAAAAGCAAATGACCTCTTATATGAACCTAATCTATATAAATAAATAAATAACTAAATTATATTTGTATGTATACATGTAAATATATAAATATATATATATATATATATATATATATATAAATATATATATATATATATATAAATATATATATATATATATATATATATATATATATATAGATATATATATATATATATATATATATATATATATATATATATATATATATATATATATATATATATATATGTGCGTGTGTATATATATGGGGTTTTAATAATATGATGATACAAATTGTTTGATGAATTCGTTTATCTTCGTCATTATTTATTTGAGTGATTGAAAAACCGCCAGTTAACTGATTGTGGATCCTAACACCTAACTATGGATCATCAAAAAAAAACTAGTTCGATATAACCCTTCGTTGATCTGTAATCGGAAAACATTGAAATAAGGACAAATCGAAATTCGATTATTATTTTGGACATTGTCTCTATGCTTTTTTTGTATTACGTTGTCTTCTATACATATGCATGTAATAAAATGATAATCAAAAATTGAATGTATAAAATTTTCTAGCACACACTGTACTATATACACATACGGATTTGATTTTTATTGTCTATATTTATTTAAAGTTTATCGGATATCGAATTAAAAGCTAAAACCCATGGTATTTGGAAGTTTACCCCAAAGAAGATTGAGTAATTTTAAATTAATTATATCTCATTCATAATAATCATTCTGCTTGTAAAATTTTGTTCTATGCTTTTTATTATTATAAAGTTTTTATCAGATGACCCTTTGAGAGCAACATTTTATTTACACTGCCGGAAATTAATATAATATATTAATCTGATTAAAATTATGATAAGTAATGTATACGTAAAGAGTATTGGGAAAGAGTGAAATTTGGGTGATAGACGGAACTATATTTTATAGTGAGAAATTTTCAATTCAATTGGAGGTTAAAAAAGGTTGGTAGTGATTTTTCATATGAAAATCTTTTGTTATTCCTGTTTACTTTCACAGACGTTGCCAAAAACTCTTATTAAATTATAGGTTTATAATTTAAGTAAATAAGATTTGCTTTTTCTACTTAATAATTTTATTTTTATGGACGTAGTCAAAAACTCATATCTGATGTAAGGTTTTGCAAAAATTTTATCTGATAGTTAACACTTTTTTCACTTAATTTTATCCTATAGATAAAAATGATAATAATTAAAATGTTATAAATAAATGTTAATAGTAAAAGTGAAAATACCTCTTTACTAGATATAGGCATACCTCTAAACGCAGCGAATATGCTACTGCTTGAAATTTCAGACTTACATTAAGAAACTATTGATTTAGGAATGTTGTATTAATAATCATTGTTTATTTTTCTCTGCATTTTTATACCCGGTATACGAAAATATACTAGGTATATTAAGTTTAGTCCCGACTTTGTAACGCTTGGAAATATTGATGGCGGACATAAATGTTTGACACAGGTGTGCATAAAACGGCCTAATTCGACCCTTTCCGCATATCTGTCCGTCCGTCTATCCGTCAAAAAAATAACTCAAAAACGAAAAGACATAACGTGCTGAAATTTTTGTGTGTCTGTTCTAAAGGTAAAATTCAAGTTCGTGAATAAGCAAAATCGGACCATGTTTGGAAAAAATCGCAAAACTGCCCATCTTTGAAACTTTAAGACATAGCACAAAAATGTTCCTTTTTTTAAAATAAACAACTTTTGTTATAAACTTGTATACATAAATTCATGATATACTGGGTATTTGAGCAATTAACTCAGTTAGTTGTTATTTTCACTTGTTTCTATTGAATTCTCTTAATGTTTTAAATTTAATTTTATCCCGTTTGAGGTGTATGTTTCTTTTTGTCTTTTATAAATATGAACACAATATGTGTCGCTGACGCTGATAATCAAAAACTTGAAGATACTCGAGACTTATCATTTTGAGTTCATAAGGTAATACAAATGTTTGCTAGAGAAATCAGTAATTGGTTTGAATATACGGTTTTATTCTATGTACAAATGTACATCTTATTGTAGCTCATTTTTACAGATAGTATTTATCAAAGAATTCGAGAACATGAATGTGAAGAAATGATAAAATTTTGTTTTTGGGTTCTGTTTTTATTGTAAAATTTCGACAACCTCGAGATAAAATTTTTGAAGAGATTTATGTTACTTCTATAGGCTATTTAACTTCATGACAGGTATTTGATCGCCGCAACTTCTCTTATCTATCCGTCCTATTTACAGCATCTGAAATTATATTCTCAAGTTGTATACAATACTTTACTTTCTTATGTCGTTCGAAGTATGAAAAGTTTTGGTCAAGAATTTAAATGTATATCCGAAGCTACTTGTTTTATTTTCGTTCAAGATCTTGCTTAAATTTGTAAATGTATTTTTTTAAATTTCAAGTCATATAATGCTAAAATATTGAACAGCATGCCTACCAGTAAACAATAATATACAGTGTTCGGACTGGTCTCAAAAATACATAATAAAAGTGTTCGATTCTAGCAATAACACGAGCTTACATTATGACAATCAGATATTCATTAAATCAGTTCAATTTGGTATTTCAACCCAAACAGTTCAATTTGAACTTTCATACAAGCAGTTCAAAATCGGTGTTCAACCCAACCAGTATCACTTCGGGATTCTCTACAAGGAGTTCAACCAGGACACTCATACAACGAGTTGCACAGTTCCTTTTCTACAAAATATTATATATTGTAGCGACCACAAAATTGCTTATTACACATTAAATATATTGTCATTTCTTTTTAAATGCTGACATAACAAATTTTTACTATATAATCAATGTAAATCATAATGTAATTCAGATTGTATTTTTTATCTTCAAATGTAATAATTAATTCAATAAATATTTTTGTTGAGAAATACTTTCTCACGATTTTTATTTAAAACAATAAAAAGTCAACAAGTGTTAAAATTTCAGAAAAGTAATATCGTCCAACGATACATCCAAAAAGTGATAATAAAGTTGTTCATTACATTTCTACGTTAGTTAACAAAACTTTTGACTATTTAAATAAATTATAATTCTTATAATTTATTAAGTATTTAAATAATTATCATTCGTTCCGGAATTTACGTACAAAGATTGACCTGGTGACAGCACTAGCCCTGCCTCTTGTTGGAAACAAGTAAAACATACCAAAAAAGTGACAAGTGCATCAAGTCGTTATTGGCCAAATCCCAGGATACGACATAAAATTGGTGACAGTGCGGTGGGATTTCCTCGAACAATTGGATAAAGAAGTTCAAGTTCAAATCAAGAAGATACCTCTAGCTTCCCGATTGGTGTACCAAGTACTTTAAGGAAAATTCCGTCACATCAAGAACTCGTCCTTTCGCCGAAAACCGTAAGTCATACTGTTCATTATCTACTTTTAGTTAAACTAAAGCTAAATCAAATCGTTCAAAATCTCCTAAATTTTCACAAATTATCAAAATGCCTACTACTCCAGACACTCCTGTAACAACTGACGACATAACGACACAGCCATACACACGGAAAATATATCAAGTGGACCATTAAACAATAGTAATAATAATAATCACACAAATATACCAAATAATGGAATACCTTTAACATTCATCGCTCAGATGATAACGTCCTTTAATGGAGATCCAAAAGAACTTAGTAACTTTTTACAAAACGCGAGTAATGCTTTAGAAATAGCATCAGTAGAACAAAAATTACCATTAACTTTATTAATATTTTCAAAAGTAAGTAGTGAGGTGAAAACCAAACTTAATATGCGATCTATTCAATCATTCAAACAATTACGGGATAAACTCAAATTAATTTATCAGCCAGTAGAATCATATAGTTATTTGATGGAACAACTTGAAACCATCAAGCAAAAACCAAGTGAATCAATAAAAGAATTCTATATTAGGTTAGATAATATTACGAATAAATGCCTAGTAGCAACAGAATCCCAAACCACAACTCACATATTAGAAAGTGAGGTAAGAGTCATTAATAGGATAGCTTTAAGAAGGTTCACCCATCACACCATTCCCGAAATTTCACAAATATTGCGGCATCGCGACTTCACATCTATAAATGAAGCCATGTCCTTAGCTTGTGAAGAAGAAGCTTATCTTCTAGCCGAATCGCGCATTAAAAGATTAGCTATCAGTAATCAAACAAAATATTGTAAAATTTGTAAAAACAAAACACACAATACTAAAGACTGTAGACGTAACAATACATATTCCAATACGAATACTAGTACTAACACTAGCAATTCATATGCAAACCCTACAGCATCGTCTTCCAGACAACCTAATTACTTTAAACAATGTAACTACTGTAAATACAAAGGACACACGGAAGACGAATGTAATAAGAAAAAAAGAAATCAACAATTTAACCCAAACCCTCGAATCGCACAAAGCGAAATTGTCAATGAAGAAATAAATCATTTAAACTTCAATCAATCCCAGTCGTCGGTCGTGACTGTGGATCAACTAAATCAACCGACCACGTCATCCTATACTCTGGAATAAATGACAAGAAGTTAACATTTGACTCAAAACAATCAAAAACAAACACATTTAAATTTCTAATCGATACCGGTGCAACAACTTCCATAATAAAATTAAATAATATAATTCAAGATGGTACCACGAGGTATAATCCTAATCAAAAGATTACATTAGCAGGTATAAACGGTGAAATAAAAACACTCGGTAAAATCGAAATATTTTTATCTAAACCACATAATGACTTCTGTTTTCATTTTCATTTAGTTGATAAGGATTATAATATACCTTACGATGGGATCATTGGGCATGATTTTCTCACAGAATATCAGGCTGAAATTAGTTATAAAACCAATTCAATAACATTTAATAATGGTTTTAAATTAAAGCCAAATTCAATAAATCATGTTCCCATACATTTCATTACAAAAAATAAAAATAACACCGTGATCACTAATGACGCAATCATACCTAATATTGATGGAATCAACATACCACACAATATTCTAATTACAAAAGATACTATGACATATCCTGTAATAAATACACATAATACAGAAATTAAATTAACTTGCTTAGATATAAAAACAAAGCCAGCTGTACAATTTATTTATAACATAAATAATTCAAATAGAAAAAAATCCTTACATGACAATCTAAGAGTATCACATTTAAATAACGAAGAAAAAGAAGAAATAAAAAATATTTGTGAAGCTTATCAAGATATCTTTTTCTTACCGGGAGACACACTAACTAGTACTCCTACTATTAAACACGAAATCATTGTTACGGACCCAGCTCCGATAGCAACAAAAAACTATCGATACCCAAAAATCCACGAAAAAGAAGTAGACACACAAATAACCAAAATGCTAGAACAGGGCATTATCAAGCATTCGTCTAGTCCATGGTCCAGCCCCTTGTGGGTCGTGCCAAAGAATATGGACGCTTCAGGCCAGCAGAAGTGGAGGATTGTTACTGATTATCGTCGACTAAACGACATAACTGTAACTGACTCCTTTCCACTTCCTAATATTGAGGACATTTTAGACCAACTTGGTGAAGCTGTGTACTTCAGCACCCTGGACTTAGCTTCTGGGTTCCACCAGGTCGAAATGACAGACGAAGAAAAACCCAAAACAGCTTTTTCAACCCCACATGGTCACTTCGAATTTAACAGAATGACGTTTGGTCTGAAGAATGCTCCTGCAACATTCCAAAGACTAATCAACACTGTTTTAGTAAACAATTTAGGGCAAGATTGTTTCGTTTACCTAGACGATATAATTATCTTCGGGAAAGATCTAAAAGAACATAATAAAAGATTATGTAAAATATTCGATTCATTAAGGGCTCACAACCTTAAACTACAACCTGATAAATGTGAATTCCTGCGCAAGGAAGTTGCTTATCTAGGTCACATAATAAGCGATTGTGGCGTCCGCCCAAATCCTGAAAAAATTAAAGCAGTAATCGAACGGAAACAACCCCGAAATACTAAAGATATCAAATCATTCTTAGGTCTAACCGGTTATTACCGACGATTTATACCCAACTACGCGCAAATTGCAAAACCGTTAACTTCACTTTTAAAGAAAGACGTTCCCTTCAATTTCAACGAAAAATGTGTTGAATCATTTAATAAATTAAAAACAATTCTAACTACTCAACCTCTGCTACAATATCCTAATTTTAATGAACCATTCATTTTAACTACTGATGCATCCAACGATGCAATCGGATCAATTCTGTCACAAGGTCCAATTAACAAAGACAAACCAATAGCATACTACTCTCGAACACTAAACCAGGCAGAAAGAAATTATAGCACAACGGAAAAGGAACTCTTGGCAATCGTCCAATCAGTTAAGCATTTCCGACCATATCTATACGGAAAGGAGTTTACTGTAATCTCCGATCATAAACCATTGCAATGGTTAATGAATTGCCGTGACCCATCTTCCCGTTTAGTCCATTGGAGGTTAAAACTCTTAGAATACCAATACAAAATAATTTATAAAGCAGGAAAAACTCTTACTAATGCAGACGCATTAAGTCGTCCAGTTTTAAAAATAAATCCGATTGAAAAAAAATTTTGAATTATTTAAAGAGTTCCATCAAAAAAACTTAGAACCTAAACAATTCGAAAAAATAAATAAGCCACTTGACGAAATAAAAAACATTGCAATTCCTTACTCGACAAATTTATCTCTTAACAATTCATATTCACTATATGTAACAACACAGTGTAATCTGCAAAACACTAAAGGTGTCAGGTTAAATGAAATAATAAAACTTAATACTACAATACTAAATCAAAATATTTATTTATTATTTTTATAAACTATATTTTGACAAAATGGAAACCCGACTTCAAAAATAAAATATTCTATAACAAAAAATGCACTAAAAAGTAAAAAAATAATTGCATATTCTTGTGCCAATTTTAGTTCACCTAAGCAAAAATTTTTAAATATATATGTACAATTATTGTTATTTTTGGAGGCGGTGTCAGCATAGAGAAATTCACATAATTTTTGGACACCGCCTCCAAAAATAACAATAATTGTACATATATATTTAAAAATTTTTGCTTAGGTGAACTAAAATTGGCACAAGAATATGCAATTATTTTTTTACTTTTTAGTGCATTTTTTGTTATAGAATATTTTATTTTTGAAGTCGGGTTTCCATTTTGTCAAAATATAGTTTATTTCTCGCTTTTTAGTGACTCTAAAGTTCTATAACTAGTTTTATTTATCTAAATATGGGTAGACCTACTTAAACGACTAATTTTTAGTGAATTTTTTTACACATTTTTTTTTTTACCCGGTTTTTTTTTTTTTTTTTAATTTTAAGAGCATTTTTTTATAACAGATTTTCAATTTTATTTACATGCATTTTGTTTTTTTTTTGTAAAAATTTTTTTTTTGGGGTCGGTTTTTTTTTTGTAAAAAAATTTTTTGAAGTCGGTTTTTAAAAAAATTTTCTTATTTTCCTATTATGAATGAGTATACCCTTTCAAAAAAAAAAAAAACTTTCGCAAAAATCGGTTATCACATATAAAATGAGGATTTTCCTCGATTTTCCGGGGATCCCCTCATCAGAATGCGATTTGGTGCCAATGGGACCAATGGGAAACCAAACCCATTAAAACAAAAAAAAAAAATTCAAAATCGGTTCATAAATGTTGGAGTTCTGAGGTGACACACATAAAAAAAAAAAAAAAAAAAAAAAAAAAAAAAAAAAAAATACAGACGAATTGAGAACCATCCTCCTTTTTTGAAGTCGGGTTAAAAACAAACACCTAACGAACACATTGAATATGATAACTTATATAAAACATTAGATAATTTGGCACGCTTATTGACATATAATAATCATAATGAAATAAACATTATTAACGTCCCAAACATATCACGTAATATAAAACAAGAAACTTTTGAATCAATGTTAGAATATTTAATGCCAGATAATTTAAAAATCAAACTTATAACAGGAGACTTAATACATCCTAGTAGGGACCAAATTCCGCAAATTCTTAAGGATTACCACGATAATGCTTTATCAGGACACCCTGGTATTACACGCACACACCAAGAAATTAAAAAGAAATATTTTTGGAAAGGGATTAAACAGGACATAGAAAAATACGTTAAAAGTTGTAAAACTTGCCAAATGACCAAGGATCCTCACGTTAGCAAAACACCAATGGTGATAACAACCACTGCCAATGACTTCAATGATTCAGTCTCTCTGGACATCATGGGGCCATACAACATTACCAAAAATGGTAACAGGTACATCCTAACTATTCAGGATGAGCTAACTAAATTCGTACAAGCGTACCCTATTCCTGAAGCGACGTCCGAAATGTGTGCTATCCACTTTTTGAAATATTGCTCTATATTTGGTTTTCCAAATGCCATACTGACAGATCAAGGAACCGAGTTCCTGAACAAATTGTTCAAAGAATTAACTAAATTATTAGAAATTAAACACAAGGTAACAACCCCTTATCATCCTCAGACGAATGGCTCGTTAGAACGATCTCATTCTACAATTAAAAACTTCCTTAGATCTTATATCGACAAGGACCCCGAAACTTGGGATGAACTAGTGTACCTATCAGTCCATAGTCACAACACCCACATTAATCGCTCTACAAACGAAACGCCGTATACGTTAGTTTTTGATAAAAATCCTCAAATTCCTCGAGCTATCGAAAAACCGAAAGAAAAACCTACCTACCAAAATCTTACGCAAGATTTGATGAAACGAGCAAAAGACATTCGTGATGCAGCAAAAAATAATTTGATTAAATCAAAACACCAAAATAAACAATATTATGACAAAAAGACAAAAATGAAAACATTTGAAAACGTACAATTAGTTTTATTACAAAATGCAATACGTAAGTCACATTATAATAAAAAACTCGAACCAAGCTTCTCAGGTCCATACAAAATAATCCAAAACCATCCAAATAACAATACCGCTACTATCCAAATAAAAAATAAACTCAAAACATACCACTACAATTTACTGAAACCTTATGTTTCAGATGCGGACCTGGCAATTGATAATATCACTGATGATAATGATGTCACTAACGCAAGCGAAGGAAACCAATTATAAAATAACGCCAATCAATAAAACTTCCGGGTTATTTTATTTAAATTTAGGAAACGCGAAAATCGCTAATCAATACATTTCACTTATCCATTATTATAATCTCACTTCTTTACATAATATGCTAGAACTCTCAGCTAAATATTATTCCTATTCTCTATCCTTTTGTAGTTTAATCACAGAAAATGATGGCAGTACTTGTAAAATGACGCTATCTATGCTAGAATCTCAATTAATAGATTTACGAGATCAGTTAGATCAAATAGATAACCACCACGTATCATTAAACAGAAACAAAAGAGGTATAGCTAATATTGTAAGTTACCCTATCAAATGGCTCTTCGGGATCCCCGACGCAGACGACGCAACGTTTTATCAAAGTTCAATTGAATCATTAATAAACGATCAGAAACAAACTCATGTTTTAATGCAAAGCCAAATACGTGTAATAACTGACACTATCAAAAATATAAATCAAACGATACTTGTCCTTGACACGGTTGAGGAAAAGCTAAATTCGAATATAAAAATTTTTAATAGTTTCATGGCAGAATCAAAGAGAATAATTGATGGGCATTCATTACAAATAACTTTAGTTGATCATTTATTACTGATTAAACAGATTAATGACATGATTCAAAAAGAAATAGATAAATATTCAATGTCAATATCACTTGCTCGTCATGGCATAATCGACTACAATATTATCTCACCTAAAACTTTGCTTGATGAACTCCAAGCAACTGTCAAATATCATTTACCTTTAGCCGCAAACTGGCAAAACTTAGAGTATTACTATAAAATTATTAAACCAAAAGCATTCATGACCAATGACAAACTAATCATTGTAATAAAAGTTCCAATAACTTCCATAGACAATTTTGATCTCTACAAAATATATCCTTTACCTACTCCACACAAAGTCAATCCTGAAATTCTCACGTACATAAAGAACGATTTCGATTATATGCTAGTTTCTAGAAGTAAAACACAGTATGCACTGTTAAAAACAATAGAAAACTGCGACGAATATAAACCTAATGAATATTTATGCAACAAAATAAGTATATCCAGACAACAAGCAGAAGTCAGTTGTGAAACCGCTTTATTCGTAATCACAACAAAACAGATACCACAGATGTGTCAAACCAACACTATCCATGCAACCACAGAAATTTGGCAACCAATTTCGGACAATCAATGGCTGTTCCTTTTAACGAACCCTACGCGATGCACCATACTATGCATGAATGATGAAGATGATGACATAGTCCTCCAAAATACTGGAATTTTGACAATAAATGGTATATGCAAGGCTCATTCGAATTTGTATACAATGGAACCACAATTATCATTGTTCAATCATACATTGAAAATGTTCATACCACAAGTTGACATCACGGAAGATGATTGTTGTGTAAGAAAAAACGTAAACAAGACAATACTTAATTCAATAAAATTGGAACCAATCAAAATCACCCATGTTGATTTATCCGAGTTAAAGTTCGCACAACATCGCCTGAATCAATTCGACGAACAACTTCAACAACAATTGAACAAACCATTTTTCATACAAAACGAAAATTCAATACTATATTACGCAAAAATACTATTATCATCAATAATATCTCTCATGGGCATGTATTTAATCTACAAGTTCAAATTACTACAAATACTATGGTTGCTTATTAAAAACTGTTTCCTATGCTTCAAAAGAAAAAATCAAAATAACGACAATGGTAATGGTACCCGACTTAGATTTATCAACTGCTGTTTCGGCGATGGTAACGCTGTTAAAAACCAAGTACATCCCTCAGCCAGGATCGACGCTGTAAAATATTACAACGACTCCACTTCCGAAGAAGAAGAAAAAGTAGTTATTACAAGCACGGCACCACCACCACCTCCATATAACTCTGATTATACTCCATCAAGACGCATAACCCGCAGCATCACTAGTAACGAATCAAAGCAAAAGCAAAGATCGATTTCATTTAATAAATCCTAATCAATCTTTTTCCAAGGGGGGAAGAATGTAGCGACCACAAAATTGCTTATTACACATTAAATATATTGTCATTTCTTTTTAAATGCTGACATAACAAATTTTTACTATATAATCAATGTAAATCATAATGTAATTCAGATTGTATTTTTTATCTTCAAATGTAATAATTAATTCAATAAATATTTTTGTTGAGAAATACTTTCTCACGATTTTTATTTAAAACAATAAAAAGTCAACAAGTGTTAAAATTTCAGAAAAGTAATATCGTCCAACGATACATCCAAAAAGTGATAATAAAGTTGTTCATTACATTTCTACGTTAGTTAACAAAACTTTTGACTATTTAAATAAATTATAATTCTTATAATTTATTAAGTATTTAAATAATTATCATTCGTTCCGGAATCTACGTACAAAGATTGACCTGGTGACAGCACTAGCCCTGCCTCTTGTTGGAAACAAGTAAAACATACCAAAAAAGTGACAAGTGCATCAAGTCGTTATTGGCCAAATCCCAGGATACGACAATATACTGCAATTCTTTTGTTTTCTATTGATGTCTCTGGTTGCACCACTTAACAATACTCGTCTTATTGCTGGTACTCGGACATTTGATGCACACTAGTTTGGAGCTATTTTGACAAATATATATATTATTATATATGTATCTTTTAGAAAAAATTTTCTGAAGGAAAGACAAGCTACTAAGTATCATTTTTTTTAAATGTTTCATTTCTAAAATCTATTTATCAACCAAACGTTGTTAAGGTTCAACTAATTTAATCAGGGTTAACATCATTATGATTTTTTCATTAATATAGGCAATGAGTTGATTACGTCCCACATTGACAATGGTAACAACTTAATTCTCATTTTTGATATTATATATTTTTATGTGAATGTCGTTGCAAAAGGTATATAATCGTATTCCACCCCTTTTTTGTACTTTATGTACAGTCCAAGGATGCGATTATATTACCCAACTTCATTCCCCTATTTATTTATTTATTTTTTAAAGAGTAAATCGTAATTACCTTAGAATTTTTCGTTGTTGGTAAACTTGGGATTATCTGTACCACATTTACATTGATGATGTAAATTTTTTTATGATTTTACACTACCGGATTATCTTAAATATTCCTTTTTTTCTTTACCAAAGCGATTACGCATACGCTTTTACATGTTTGTTTTTTGTAAATATTTGTGACCCAAATACTATTTATGTTTTTTTCTTTTGATTTTTTTTAACAACTTGTATGCTTTATTTTTTATTGTTAAATATACAAATTTTACTATTGTTATTAAATTTAGTAAGATTGTATATCCACACGTCCCTAGGAAAATCCTTTTAGAGATTCAACGGCCTCTTAACACCTTGTTGCTACCCACAGGAATATAGGGCCCAGCGTTCTGTGAAACATCTCAAGCATCCACTGCACTGCTGCTACTATTAAAACCTTTCTACAAATTTAGCTCAAACTTGTTTTAACTGTAGCATCATTGTTTTGTCTAAGGAATCACCGTAGTATGTGGTACCTATACGGCACAACAAATAATACACCATAAAAACTCTCAGAGATAATTTTTACTGAGCACTTTATGTTCTTAAACAAATTTTGTTTTGAAATGTTTGTAATAAGTCTTACAGTTTTAGTCATATTTGGAAAAGTTCTGTTTAACGAAGCTTCATTTACGTGACTTTGATCTAACTATAGTTGTCACAATCACCCGAGCAGAAAATGCCAGATGTTTGCCGGACACTATATCTGGTCCGCATCAGTTACGAGTATGGCATGCCAGATCGGGCATGCCGGACTGGTACCCGATCAGTATCCATCTGGGAAGCCCACTCTTAAAGTGTTCATATTATATTGGGTTTGCCTGACATGGGCCACACTAGGAACGGATTAGGTTAACCTTAGCTCACAATTGTAGGATTTTTCTAAACTTTGTAAAATGAAATTTTTTCAACTTTATTAATATTAAATAAATTTTAATTATTATATTTCTTTAACAAAATACTAAATAATTTCAATAGTTTTTAAATCATGCCGGTACCCGAACAGTTCCTGAATAGGTATGCACCTGGCAAGCCCAATGTTAAAGTATTCATATTATATAGGGTTTGCCTGACATGGACCAGACTAGGAACGGATTTGGATATTTCTTGGACAACGTCTGTCGGGTCAGCTAGTATATTGAAACAAATATCGAATGGGATTATATCGATAATACCTCAAAAGGAAATTATTGTTCCAACGTCATGGATAGTTTGGAATGAAAAATTGAATCATATGTCTTGGACATATATGTCAGAGCCGTTTACAAATAAAATAAAGTGCCAAAAACGTCATGAAATGGTAAAAAATTGTCACAATATCATGTTGAAATTCATGGAAGCGCTTGTAAGTGATTTATTTTTGTTTTTTTAGAATTATATTTATGAATAAAGTATAGTATGATGACTTTACATTAAAATTATTAATTAATGCAAATTTTTATAGGTTCTTACGAGCAAGCTGAAATTCGTCTTAAATAAACTATATTTTGACAAAATGGAAACCCGACTTCAAAAATAAAATATTCTATAACAAAAAATGCACTAAAAAGTAAAAAAATAATTGCATATTCTTGTGCCAATTTTAGTTCACCTAAGCAAAAATTTTTAAATATATATGTACAATTATTGTTATTTTTGGAGGCGGTGTCAGCATAGAGAAATTCACATAATTTTTGGACACCGCCTCCAAAAATAACAATAATTGTACATATATATTTAAAAATTTTTGCTTAGGTGAACTAAAATTGGCACAAGAATATGCAATTATTTTTTTACTTTTTAGTGCATTTTTTGTTATAGAATATTTTATTTTTGAAGTCGGGTTTCCATTTTGTCAAAATATAGTTTATTTCTCGCTTTTTAGTGACTCTAAAGTTCTATAACTAGTTTTATTTATCTAAATATGGGTAGACCTACTTAAACGACTAATTTTTAGTGAATTTTTTTATAACACATTTTTTTTTTTACCCGGTTTTTTTTTTTTTTTTTAATTTTAAGAGCATTTTTTTATAACAGATTTTCAATTTTATTTACATGCATTTTGTTTTTTTTTTGTAAAAATTTTTTTTTTGGGGTCGGTTTTTTTTTTGTAAAAAAATTTTTTGAAGTCGGTTTTTAAAAAAATTTTCTTATTTTCCTATTATGAATGAGTATACCCTTTCAAAAAAAAAAAAACTTTCGCAAAAATCGGTTATCACATATAAAATGAGGATTTTCCTCGATTTTCCGGGGATCCCCTCATCAGAATGCGATTTGGTGCCAATGGGACCAATGGGAAACCAAACCCATTAAAACAAAAAAAAAAAATTCAAAATCGGTTCATAAATGTTGGAGTTCTGAGGTGACACACATAAAAAAAAAAAAAAAAAAAAAAAAAAAAAAAAAAAAAAAAAAAAAAAAAAATACAGACGAATTGAGAACCATCCTCCTTTTTTGAAGTCGGGTTAAAAATAAAGGTATAACGTCAGCAATTAAAACGACGGAAATTGGGACGATCATCGATTATTACGCTTAGAAGAAAGTGAAAAAAATTATATTATTGTAAACTAAATTTTGTAATTAATCAATAAAAGATTTAAATTTAATTGAATTAAACTTGTTTTATTTTTAAATCTATAGAACAACTTAAGATACAGATCCGATTACAAGTTGGCATGCCAGACCTGGACCCTATAAGACATCCCTGATCTGGATCTTATCAGGCATGCCAGATCCGTTTCCAAGCTGCATGCCTGATCTAGATCTTATCAGGCATGCCAGATCCGTTTCCAAGCTGGTATGCCTGATCTGGATCTTATCAGGCATGCCAGATCCGTTTCCAAGCTGGCATACCTGATCTGGATCTTATCAGGCATGCCAGATCCGTTTCTAAGCTCGCATGCCTGATCCGATGCGAGCCAAGCAGCCAGATATGTTCCAGATCGGGTATGCCAGATTTGGCCCAGATTAATCGTCTGCGTTACATAACGGATCACGTACGGATCAGTTGACCAGATCCGGTCCTTGTCAGTTTCTGGTAAAAATTTCTAGTCGGGCATGTGGTAAATATCGTTTATTCACTATCGAATACAATTGATACTGGACTATCGATACCACTAATTAATCGTCCATGAACAATAGATTAATCAAAAAATCGTTTTTTTTCAAAGCGAAAAAGAAAGTGTTTTTCTTATTAGATTTGTAGCTGTACAATCGATAACTGAAGAATCCATTTTGAAAAAGTAAAAAGTAATGCGAAAGTGATTAAAAAAATATTGAAAGTAGTAAGAGTTAATTTATTATTTTATTGGAAAAAACACATTCTAAAAATAATAAAAATTTGTTTCGCTGCATCAACTTAGCGAAATTCCCTAGAATACATATATCACTCTATAGCAGTCACAATTTTAGTCAAATGAAATGTCGTATCTGATATGATTTTGGTATTTGCATGGTCAATTATATTAATAAATGATATAGGTCAAAGGGGAAAGGGGTACATAGTAAAAGAAGGAAACACAAAATGTAAAATTTCTCTCTAAATTTTAAAACAATCGAAAAATGTATAAGAAGTGAAGTTATAGAAAATCATGTTTACTACAACTCATTACCTTATCATTTTTTCTAAAGCTCGAATGTGTACAACGATATATAAGATTTTAAGTTTCAATCTTAAATCGTCAATCTAGAGCACGGAATTGCGCAAGGTCGAGTTTAAGGGGTTTTCGACCTTCGTACTTACAGTGCTATTACTACACCTTAATTAAGACGATTTTTTCAGGTGCTGTAACTTTTGAACGAAAAGAGCTACAGTGTTGAGATTTCGAATATAGATTTTTTACGAAATTAAAAGAAACATGTTTTTCAATCATCGTTAACGAATGAACCATTAAACAGTTATTTCACTTCAAAAATGCAAAAATAGCGGGAATGCCTATAATTCTTGGTGACTAGTATATCATAATGTTCTCCTACCTCCCGATATCCGTAAAAGATGATATTTGGCAGACAGGTAGATCTAGTACCCAAACCGACGGGAAAATTCCGAAAACTGGAAATTTCTATCGGATAAAAGAAATTTTTGGCATTTTGCGTTTTTATTAATTTAACATTATAAAGCAAATATCCATCTGATTCGTTAATATTTGTCGATAGCCTCTTCTGCTTGGATACACATTTTGTATAAATACAGGTATAGTATATATAACGGCTTACTCGTTAATATATAACTCATTATTAATGAATGTTCCAAAGAGTGAACACTGATTTTTTGACTGTTATAATTTTTCACAAAGTAACTTTTTAAAAATTTTTCCAAAAAAAAAGATTTTGTTTTAAAAAATTTTACCCATTTCCAGATGTGCTAGACGCATGCGGTTTTTTTTTTGCATTCAACCCATTCAACCAATTAACTTGAAATTTATAAGAAAAATGGGAATACTTAAGTTTTCCAAACGGAACAATTCCGAAAATGGGAAAAACTCCAAAAATTACCTTTTTTTAATTACTTATAGTGCTTTCTATATGGAAGTTTAACATTACTTGGGAAAAATAAGAGTTTAAGCAAATCGAATATGTCTTTTCGGTTGAACAACAATTCGAATAAAAATTTTCATCCATTACATAGATTGAATCAATAGGGCTACATTGGTTTAGATAATAAGTTAAAAAAAAAAATTTTTAAAAGCATTATTCAAGAAAAAAGTGAAATTTTTGCCTGAACCAAAAAATTGAAATATCTGGTAAACCAATAGAGATATCGAAAAAACAAACGAAAATTCGTTTTAAGTCAACATAGTCCTTAGAACTTATATACCACATCTGAATAACAAAATTCTAGACTTCATATAATTGTTGCTCCTTAAAAAGTGACGATATCCTATAAAAGAGCCGAGCTATTTACAAAGTGAATAGCTCTAGACTTCATATAATAATTGCTCCTTAAACAGTGATGATATCCCATTCAAGAGCCGAGCTATTTACAAAGTAAATAGCTCGGTAAACTATTTACCAAAAAAATTAATGAGGGGGGAAAACTATTTAATTAAAAAATTAATTAATTCAACCAATTTTTTCTTACATTTAATCAATTTACCCGTCATTAATTTTTTTGGTAAATAGTTTACCAAGCAATTTACTTTTTAAATACCTAGTAGAAGTCGAAAATCGCCATTTGTAAACTTTATATATGAATTTATATATATATATATATATATATATATATATATATATATATATATATATATATATACATATACATATATATATAAATATATATACATACATATATATATATATATATATATATATATATATATTATTATTATTATTAATTATTTATTCACATAAATCAATTAGAAAAATCATACATTTCTAGCTTATAAGAAAAAAAAGAAGCAATTTAGTACATAAACAAAAAGACATAATTAAAAAAAAAAGCAGATACAAAACACTTCAAAGCATCATTTAAGTAAAAATTCAAAATTTAACTAAATTTGGTAAAAATGTGTATAACCAAAATAAGACAAAAAGGCAAAGAGAAAAAATAAAAAAATAAACGACCCATTCGCTCATCGAACACGAAAGCGAACACAACACAAAACAACACCACACAAACCACCCAAAAGTCGATGTCGCAGAACACAATAAACATACATACATTTATACACACTACAAGAACACCAACACTCTGACAAATATACACGCACACTCACACACATTCTCCGGTTCACATGACTGACAAAAACAAAAAATAAAAAACACAGTTTACCGTCACTTGGCTATGTCTGTGCGGTATATACTAATCGGGCTCAGCCTTGAAAAAAATAAAAAATAAAAAATTATTATTATTACCTCTATGCAGAAGGCCGTCATCATAGGCACCCTTCGTACATTGAGATCACATGAGACTGTCTTTAAGTAACACCCTTGAAGTTTTTTGATATTAAATTTTGCCTATACAACCATACGACCATAGGGTAGTGAACCTTCTTCAAAGGACGTAGCTACCTTATGAAGATTTATGTATAATTAATGTACTATTTATGTATTATTTTTATTTATTTATTTTTATATTTATTTATTTATGTTAAGATTTATTTCTATTAATTTATTTAATTTATTTATTTTTAGATCTAGGTAAAGGGGTCGAATTGGAAATTTTATAACAATATACAACACAAACACTTAATATACCTTACAAAAATAACACACAAACAGACACAACAGGTTTTACTGATTCACAAACAAATACAGTAAACACCCAAACAGATAATACGAAACCAACCACAAAGATACCGGACATAGACATGCATCCAGTGTCTGGTACCCGGGAGGCATCTCCATGATCATCTCCAACGAACTACTGACAACGACAGACGTAGAACGCATTCATTAAAAAAAGGGCTCGCAAAGCTAATCGTAGCTCACAAGAATCGGAAATGGACAGCACAAATAAAAAACCAAACACAACTACAACTGAAAAGCACCAACGGGATGATAATAAAATTCCGGCTACACCAAAAACCTACTCCCAAATCCACAAGGAAAAAAAAAACTCTCATCCAATTAATTGACAATGTTAAAACAAACATCATAGCTGAACCTCATAATTACATTTTGAACTTAAAAAAAACCAAATTAAAAATTTCATAACAGAAACTTAGGGCAAAAAAAACATTTCAACTACTATAAGTAAATACGCAGATTCAACTGATGATCTTTACACTTATTTACTAATATTTACAATTTATTTAATGATAGTTTAAATAAACAATCGCGTTCTTATCAAATGCCTGGAAATGGCTTATACTTAAACACATAAATTTAATTTTTGATTTTCCAAATGTTCCGTTGGGAAAATTTAATTTTCCCAAAAATTCCGCGTCGAACGCAAAAAACCGCATTTTTCTAGCATTTCTGGAAGTGAAGCAACAAAGTTCTATGAAATCGTGCACATCTCACAAATGGAGTGTGCTACATTTTAGTATAAATATAAAATATACGGACCAATCATAGAGCAGCAATATTTCCTATGTTAATTTTATCAAAACAAAAATGCCAAAATTTTCTATTTCCCGATATAAATGTCGTGGTTTGATAGTTTTCCTTTCATTTTTGTCACTATATCTAACTGTATGCCAAATATCAACTTTTTAGGACTTATGGTCTAGGCCCTGGAATTATGATCCTGTATGGCCAAGAATTGTAGGCATTTCCGCTTTTTAACGACTTTTGAATGCGAATAACTGTTTAACCTTTTATTTCTTAATGGTGATAAAACAGTCTCTTATAAAATTCTCTAAATAGCTTATATTCAAAAAATCAGCACTACTGCTCGTTTCGTTCAGAAGATATTTCGGGGTCAAATCTGCTCTGATTTAACGTGTAGTAAAAGTACTGTAAGCGCGAAGGCAAAAAATCCCTCAAACTCGGCCTGTCGCACTACCGCGCTCTAGATGTAACTAATTATAAACTATTCGAAACTATATAAATTATATATGTCGACTGTGTATATGACCTTTGTAGTTAACCACAGTAAATTTTTTAATAAAAAAAAGGATTAATCGGCCCATGAATGTCGTCAACTATTCTGAAATATGCTAAATATTATAGAAATGCAGTTGGTCTTGGGGCATTGTGGACCCAATTTTTTTTACTAATTTTTATTTTATTACTAATTATAATTTTTATTAACACCAACTCTAATGACCATATATTTTTGATAAACGGTCATTAAATGACCGTTTTCAAGTTGTAAACAAATTAATGTATAAAAACGCAAAAATGTTTAAAACTAAAAAACAACTTTAAAAAATGAAATATCAACATACCTTTTTTGATAAAAATGACGCAATATACCTAAAAACTATTCAGATAAAAATTTTCTGTCATTCGGGTTGGCAGGAAAAAAATTGGGATCACAATGTCCCATGGGAAACTGCATTTCTATAATATTTAGCATATTTTGAAAGCATTCTGACAAAAAAATGCGTCGGATTAGGTAACGACACTCATGCGTCGATTCCCCTAGACTAAATATCTAATCTGATATGTTTACTACTATGCTAATACTACAGGAAGTTGTTATTTTGCATTAAATAACTCCCTTACCCCACTTTTTTAAATTTTGTAGTAAATATAAATTCTCACATTTTTTGTCTGACAACTTTTTCGTAGCTTCAATAGTTAGGCAAAAAATAACGAAGAATACTGTTGTGTTTAGTTATTAGCCGAGTCTTCTATTTATCTAACTATCTATCTATCAATCTATCAATCTATCAATCTATCAATCTATCAATCTATCAATCTATCAATCTATCAATCTATCAATCTATCAATCTATCAATCTATCAATCTATCAATCTATCAATCTATCAATCTATCAATCTATCAATCTATCAATCTATCAATCTATCAATCTATCAATCTATCAATCTATCAATCTATCAATCTATCAATCTATCAATCTATCAATCTATCAATCTATCAATCTATCAATCTATCAATCTATCAATCTATCAATCTATCAATCTATCAATCTATCAATCTATCAATCTATCAATCTATCAATCTATCAATCTATCAATCTATCAATCTATCAATCTATCAATCTATCAATCTATCAATCTATCAATCTATCAATCTATCAATCTATCAATCTATCAATCTATCAATCTATCAATCTATCAATCTATCAATCTATCAATCTATCAATCTATCAATCTATCAATCTATCAATCTATCAATCTATCAATCTATCAATCTAATCAATCTATCAATCTATCAATCTATCAATCTATCAATCTATCATCTATCAATCTATCAATCTATCAATCTATCAATCTATCAATCTATCAATCTATCAATCTATCAATCTATCAATCTATCAATCTATCAATCTATCAATCTATCAATCTATCAATCTATCAATCTATCAATCTATCAATCTATCAATCTATCAATCTATCAATCTATCATCTATCAATCTATCAATCTATCAATCTATCAATCTATCAATCTATCAATCTATCAATCTATCAATCTATCAATCTATCAATCTATCAATCTATCAATCTATCAATCTATCAATCTATCAATCTATCAATCTATCAATCTATCAATCTATCAATCTATCAATCTATCAATCTATCAATCTATCAATCTATCAATCTATCAATCTATCAATCTATCAATCTATCAATCTATCAATCTATCAATCTATCAATCTATCAATCTATCAATCTATCAATCTATCAATCTATCAATCTATCAATCTATCAATCTATCAATCTATCAATCTATCAATCTATCAATCTATCAATCTATCAATCTATCAATCTATCAATCTATCAATCTATCAATCTATCAATCTATCAATCTATCAATCTATCAATCTATCAATCTATCAATCTATCAATCTATCAATCTATCAATCTATCAATCTATCAATCTATCAATCTATCAATCTATCAATCTATCAATCTATCAATCTATCAATCTATCAATCTATCAATCTATCAATCTATCAATCTATCAATCTATCAATCTATCAATCTATCAATCTATCAATCTATCAATCTATCAATCTATCAATCTATCAATCTATCAATCTATCAATCTATCAATCTATCAATCTATCAATCTATCAATCTATCAATCTATCAATCTATCAATCTATCAATCTATCAATCTATCAATCTATCAATCTATCAATCTATCAATCTATCAATCTATCAATCTATCAATCTATCAATCTATCAATCTATCAATCTATCAATCTATCAATCTATCAATCTATCAATCTATCAATCTATCAATCTATCAATCTATCAATCTATCAATCTATCAATCTATCAATCTATCAATCTATCAATCTATCAATCTATCAATCTATCAATCTATCAATCTATCAATCTATCAATCTATCAATCTATCAATCTATCAATCTATCAATCTATCAATCTATCAATCTATCAATCTATCAATCTATCAATCTATCAATCTATCAATCTATCAATCTATCAATCTATCAATCTATCAATCTATCAATCTATCAATCTATCAATCTATCAATCTATCAATCTATCAATCTATCAATCTATCAATCTATCAATCTATCAATCTATCAATCTATCAATCTATCAATCTATCAATCTATCAATCTATCAATCTATCAACCTATCAATCTATCAATCTATCAATCTATCAATCTATCAATCTATCAATCTATCAATCTATCAATCTATCAATCTATCAATCTATCAATCTATCAATCTATCAATCTATCAATCTATCAATCTATCAATCTATCAATCTATCAATCTATCAATCTATCAATCTATCAATCTATCAATCTATCAATCTATCAATCTATCAATCTATCAATCTATCAATCTATCAATCTATCTATCTATCTATCAATCTATCTTTCTATCTATCTATCTATCTGTCTATCTATGTATCTATCTATGTATCTATGTATCTATCTATCTATGTATCTATCTATCTATATATCTATCTTTCTATCTATCTATCTATCTATCTATCTATCTATCTATCTATCTATCTATGTATCTCTCTATCTATCTATCTATCTATCTATCTATAAAAAAATGGATATCTAGCTATAAAAAATAGGGGTTGGTGATAGAAGGTTGAAAATTTAGGGTTGTATGTATTTTTTAATGCCACATATTTTCAGCCAAAAATATAAAAAAAATTTCAAAAAATAAAAAATAAATGCTTGGGTGGACCACCCTTATTACAGACTTCTTACTCAGACCTACCAAATATACATATAATATTTCATAAAAATCGACCAAGAAAAAAATAGATATCTAGCTATAAAAAAATAGGGGTTGGTGATAGACGGGTGAAAATTTAGGGTTGTATGTATTTTTTAATGTCACATATTTTAAGCCAAAAAAATTAAAAAATTTTCCAAAAAAAATAATAAAATTTTGGGGTGGACCAAACAACACATACACCCTTCTTTTGGCGTTGGGTTAAAAAAGAACAAAATTATAAATAAAGTTTGGATATTATTATTTTAAGGAATTTTTTTGTTATTATTTTCAGTTTCTGATACAGATTGTCATTACGACGTATTTTTAATGCTCTCGTCTGGGAACTATTTCTAGAAAGTTGAGATCTTGACCTTTTGGGCATTTAAAAAAATTTAAACAGCCTTTGTACTAAGTTATTTGCTTAACTGATGAACAGGAATTACCTAGCTTAATTTCAGTTTAATTTACTTCTTATACAAACGACTTCAACACACCACTTGTGAGAGGATATAAAAATTACACTTATACCACTTATCACATATACAGGACCACCCTTATCAATTAGGGGTATGGAAAATAGATTACGACCAATTCTCAGACCTACCGAATATACATATAAAATTTTATAAACGTAGATCAAGCCGTTTTGGAGGAGTATAATAACCAACATTGTGACACGAGAATTATATATACAGATTTCGGTATCGGTGATTTTTCGACAAATACGGTCATCCATAAAATTATAGTAAATCAAACTTTGAATAACAATGGTCTTCATCATTTTCTCGCTACAGTCAATATTTACGAAGATATGGAGAGGTAAAGTTTAATGCTTTATATTATTTTTTAATTGGTTTATTTCTGAGAGGAACCGGTTCACTTTTTATTCAAAATTGTACTGTACTTATGACTATTTTCATCAAAAATCCACCGACAAGAAAATAATTAAAAATATATTATACGTAAGTATACGTCTAACCAAAAATGTGTGCCTTTATATTTCCAACATTATTGCTCATAACAACTTCTTCAATAAACTGAACGGTTGGGGAGATATCAAGGAACAAATGACACATATCCCTGTCAAGAAATATGCGGTAGAGAAGAGTTGTCCCAAAGTGGATTTCGCACTTAAGGATTAACTCCTTTTATAATCCCAAAAGTTCAAATTGACG
The DNA here is from genome assembly GCA_963920215.1 of Nineta flava. NCBI lineage: Eukaryota > Metazoa > Arthropoda > Insecta > Neuroptera > Chrysopidae > Nineta > Nineta flava. The sequence continues at coordinate 57,824,176 of OY986040.1, read as the reverse complement.
TGAACATTTTTTTAAGTTTAGAGATTTCATTTTAAGTACCTTGAGAAAAGCAATACATGATTTCTCCGTTAAACGAAGAGCGACACAACTTATTCACGACAAAATAGCGGCAAATTATGAGCCGAGTTTGAATAATTTTTATTGAGAAACAAAAAGTTGTTTCGCTAAGTTGACTGTCGAGTTATTACAAGAACACATTTCTCCGTTGGATGAAGAGTTGCAAAAGTTTTTTACACAACTTATTCACACAAAATTGCGGCAAATTATTGGCCTACTTTCGACTCGATTGGAAAATGTTGCTTCGCTTAGTGGACTGTCAACTTAGCACAACAACACATTTCTCCGTTGGATCAAGAGTTTTGTTTTACACAACTAATTCACGACAAACTAGCGGCAAATTATGAGCCTAGTTTGAAAAATTTTAATTGAGAAACATAAAGTTGTTTCGCTAAGTTGACTGTCAACTTAGCACAACAACCCAGTTCTCCGTTAGACGAAGAGCGACGAAATTTTTTTTTTACACAACTAATTCACGACAAAATAGCGGCAAAATAGCGGCAAATTAACCGCCTACTTTCGACTCGATTTGAAAAAGTTGTTGTGCTAAGTTGACAGACATTGAATATATTAAATGAACAGAACAATTATTAGTCATTGATTTATTATTATGTTTTGAAGTTAGTAAGTAGGTGGAGAAAGTATACATTAAAAAATGAAGAAGTCAAGTTGCCTGATACACTTTTGTTTTTTATATATAAAATTTCAAACTTTTTTGTGTGTGGCCTTTAATCTGTTTGCGTTTAAAATTAAAATTCAATTTTAGAACTGTCAGCCTATATGGAGGCGTTATACACGTAATTAAAACAAAGCGTATCTCATTATTAATATTTATAGAATATTTAAAAATCAACTATAATTATGTTTTACTTTACCTCTATGTACAGCTATTATGTAAAATGAATGAACCATAGGTATTGATGTTGATATTGAAAATTTATATTCATATTGTTAGTTATATTATTTATGAAATATTTATAATGTCAAAATAACTCTGAACTGAATTAAATTAAAATTCTCCGTCTTTCTTTTCCAATTAAAAATAAATCTAAGGCAGAATAGATAAATTTCGAAAAAACCAATCGTAAAAAGAGGTAATGAATGAAGTAAAAGTTGATTTTAGAACAAGACATATTTTTACCAAGCCGAGGTCTTTTAACAAAACGAGATCATATCCAAGACGAATGCACGGTTGTATTTAAGACATGCGAGGCCCTATAGATTACACATAATAACCCAGTACATTTAACCCAAGGTATTTGAACCTCATATTTGAACCCGAGTGATAAGGGGTACTTGGGGAATAAGACTTCGGGTACTCTATTGGCTGTATATGGCCGTCAATATGCCACGAATCCAATATGGAGCGGAAAGAGAAATTCTCTTTCCACTTTTTGTGAAATTTGCATGTGGTCACAGATTACTTCTGTTACCCCCCACCGCTCCATATTGGATTCGTGGTAAATTGACGGCCATATACAGCCAAAAGAGTACCCGAAGTCTTATTCCCCAAGTCCCCCCTATCACTCTGGTTCAAATATGGGGTTCGAATAGTTTGTCCACATACTTGTACCCACCCATTGGTCAACACATTGGTCCACATACTTGAAAGTGAGCAAAGCAACTGGCAGTTTAAGACTATAGAGGCAATATAAGCTCTCTATATCGGATAGAGAAATTGAAATAATGCAAAATGAAATTCTTAAATTAAAATTTAATGTAAAAAAATTATAAAGTAAACAAAACTCTTCTCATGGGCAATAATTATACTAACCTTTCGTTTGTAATTTGTATACCCTACCCGCTGGCCTGTGCGGCTTTACTCGCGTAAAAGCAAAGATATTTCAGATAAATTCTGGTAAAAGCAATAAAAGCAATATTTCAAAAATGTACCTTAATCGACCGCACCCCCTGGCGCGGGCTGTTTACTGAATATTTTTTGTCTTTTAATTTATTTTATCTCTTAAGGTTTTAAAGTTAGATATTTTCACACCCCCTGGTGGGAGCGGATGTGTAGGCCCTACACTGTAGGGGACAATGATCGACTTTGCAAGTTATTTTTTTTTTAACGAAGGGACATTTTTTGTCTTTGAATTTTTTTTCTATCGCTCACGGTTTTAAAGTTAGATATTTCCACACTCCCTTGAGGGCGTGGGTGTATTAGGAACAATGATCGACTTTGCAAGTTAGTTATTTTAAAGAAGAAAACATAAAAAATCATACAGAAGTCCCATTTGCACTCTCATTTTTTTCGAGTTTAAAAATTTTCCGAGCTATTTTCCAATTTTTCTTTCACTTAAACCATATTCGGACTATAATGAATATTTTTTGTTTAATTAGCCAAATCGGTCCAGCCGTTCTCAAGGGATGCGCTTACCAACAGCCAGCATTTAATTTTTATTTATATAATTTTTCGTATGTATAATTTTATTGTGTAAATTCTTGTCAAATCCTTTCTTATTGTGAGTAAAAACCACAGGTTTTCTTAATTTAAGGCTCTTAGGATTTACAATTTTTTTCTCATTTATTTATTTTTTTTTCTGTAATGAGCACAATAAAACTTGTGTAAGTGTTACACTTACAGTATTGCATTGCAATATATTCAAGATCTTTTCATATTTTCAGCAGATCAAATTATTTTGTTTATATAGAGGTCGCCTGTGAGACTAATGTAGTGAATTATATGTATCAATAACAATTCATAAACATTCTATTTTTAGACTCCGCCCAGTAAACTTGATTCTAAATTATGAAATCGTTAAAATAATTTATTAATAAGAAGTACGTTTTCAGGTTAGAACCAATTAACAAAAATCGACTATTTTAATTTATTTTATACTTCTGCAAAAACTTTTGCACTTTCTACTTTTTTTATTATATAGTTATAATATTTGATGAGATAAGATAAGAAAAGACGCACCTTTAGAAAAAATCCTTGTTATTCTTGAAATGTTCTTTGATTGCGTTGATTTGTATCTTAAGTACCATACACATGATGTTATAGGGATAGTAAGAGGTGACGGGTTAGGAGAGGATAGAGGTAGTTGACTAGGGATAGGGAGAGATATTTTACCAAAATTTTAAATAAAAATAAAAAGAAACTACCTTTCCCCTAGTTGAAATCTTTGAACTAAACTAAACTACTCATGAATTTAACTCCCGAAGAATAAGAAAACCTTAACAATTTGCGACAACGGGTTTTAACTTTAATATGAACTCAAGAGACGGCAGTGTGTTTTTGTTGAATTTTAGGGAATTTTACTAAAGGCTTCTTTCTATTTTTCAGTTTCACTTTTGGTCACACTGAAGCAATTTTTTCTAAAAGATTCGTTCAGTCTTGCTAGAATAAACGTAAATACGAATATTATTATAGATAGATAGATTGTAGAGGCTGCCCTGGACGGGCTACACTTCAACCATAAGGTTCAATGTGACCCATAAGGTTCAATGTGACGCCTAAGGATGTGAGGATGTGAGTGGAGTGGAAGGAATTTTTGTGTATAGACTAGGAATTGGTTGGATATACGGCTGCAGCCGACTATGATATTCTTCTTTTTAGAAAACCTTCTCAAGCATAGCCGTATACTACGTTCTTGTCCATACGCCGACAGTTTAGTCAATTAACCGCCCCCTTTTTTTCTTCTTAATAATTGACCAACAACTGACCGACGTCGGGATTCGAACCCATAACCTCCCAGTTTCCAAGTAGGCATACTGCGCAGACATAACGCCTTAGGCCGCTTGGCTACTTGTACTGGTAAAATATTATTATACTTTTTTTTGAGATATCGGAATCTCATACATCCATTCCACACAAACCAACGGTAAATGTACAGTTGTGTCTTTAAGCTAAAGCCAAAAACAGTATTTTAGGCTTCAGAGGACATTATATAACGTGATGCTGTAGTATGTATATAAAGGTGACTATACAATATAATTTAAAATTCAATTCAACCTATTATATTTATGAAGTATTTATTTAACAATTGCATAATTTTTGGTCTAATACGGAATAATTTTGTAAGACATAAAACCTTGTTATAATCTTTTTAATAACATACATGAATAGTTAAACTTAGAAATATTATCTGTTCGTTCGTTCGTTTGTAGTTTTAATGAATTATTAATGAACTTGGACAAAAAGAACTCTGCCCATGTGGTTGGTATTGTATAATGATTTAAAAAAAATTATTAATTGAGTCGTCATACTGTTTGGTTTTTTTTCTTTTTGTTTTATGTTTTAATCATAAATGATTAATGATATGTTTGACTAAATTACAGTTAATGTTAGTTTGATAATTTAGATTTATGTTTTACCAGAAACTTAAACTAAAATTGTTATAAAATTGTAAATAATTACTATGGCACTTGAATAACTCAAATATTAGGTAAATTTCAGGAAGATAAACAATTTTAATTTGATTTAGATCATCCTTTTGTACGCGCCGAAGTAAAGTTCAATAGTAATAATTTATGAATACATAAATTGGAAAATAGTGCTTGGCACCAGAATTCAATATTTTCAACTAGCAAGTTAAAATTATTTCAATTAAACCTATCCGAACTTCAATAACTTCCGTGTGACACTACGATGTAATTGAAAGTTTTATAGTAAAATTGGACATCTGAAAATAAAAAATATCAATATTGAATAGCAAAAACAACATGTGATACAACATCTGTTAAAAATATGAACAAACTTTCTTCTGTTAAATCCCTAAAATGTTTAACCTTTAACAGAAATCTTGGGTCAACTTACCCGATTAAAACGCTTAAAGTGTGGCGCGGCGCCACACTTACTGTTTTATTTCGTACTGTTTCGGGCATTTTCTTGAAAAAATGTTACTAAAAAAAGTTATTGAATTTTACTAAAATAGATATTTGTGAACCATTAGTAGACGAAACTGATTCAGGCACAGAATCTTTAAATAATTTGAATCTTATGGTGAAGTAAACATAGGTTAGGTTAGGTTGTAGCGGCTGTCCTGGACGGGACACACTTAGACCAAAAGGTCCATTGTAATACCTAGGGATGTTAGTGGACGACAAGGAATTTGTGTGTAGACTAGGAATGTGTAGGTTGTACAGCTGCAGCCGACTTCGATAGGAACTATGCTTGTGAAGGTTTTCTGCAGTTTCCTTCATGAACTCCAGATGCATATCGGCATAGTAATCAATTGGAATATTTACTTTATTTAATTTCAATGGTTAAGCATTATGTGACCCATTTCAATCAAGTACTACAATCTTTCACTTCATCAGTCATATCCCGAGTTGTCGGCTTTGCGAGTTTTTCAAATCCCGCACTAAGAGGCGCTCTATATATTTCACATATTGTGGCAAAAACTAAAGTACTAGTTTCGAATACCTGATCATCTCGTGAGCGGTTTGTCGTACCGTGTAGGCTTGCGTATTGTAATGACTTGGTGCTAAGCCAGCGGTAGTATAACACTATCTACTGGCAGGGACGCCCTTGCTGCATAGGTTTCAAATGAACAATCAGACTAAGACTTACGAGAAACCCAAGCTATATATATATGAATATATATATATATATTCATATATACATATATATATCTGTAATCACGCTAGCGGTCACAATTTTGATCTGATTGGAATTAAATTTGGTATTTGGGGCGCTTTTAGTATTTAAAATGTCAAGTTCGTTAATGGATAAAATCGAACAAGGGTAAAGGGGGGTTTAGAGGGAGGGGGAAACGAAAAATTTAACATATCTTCCTTAATATTCGAAATATCGAAAAGAAAGAATTAAAGTTGTGGGTACTAAGTTTAACTATAATTGTATTTCTTATCACTTTTTCTGTTACCCTAATATTTACAGAAATATTGAAGATTTACGATTGAAAACTAAATTCCTCAATATCTCTGTACATAGAGTTTGAGAAATATGATGAGGTGATGAATTGTAGCAAACTTGATTTTCTACAACTTTATTCCTTACATATTTTTCGATTGTTATAATTTTAAGTTTGTTATATTTTACGTTTTGTGTTTTCTTCTTTCTTTATGACCGCCTTTCCCCTGGATGTATGCCATTTATTAATAAAATTGGCCTTGCAAATACTAAAATCATATACATTTCATTTTGATCAGACTAAAATTGTGACCGCTAGAGAGTGATTTATGTATTATAAGGAAAGTCTCTAAGTTGAAGCAGCTCCTGCGTAACGAATTTTTTTATTAATTATACCAATTCGAATTCAATATTCATAGTTGTGACAGGACAACGTCTGTCGGGTAAGCTAGTATATATATATATATATATATATATATATATATATATATATATATATATATATATATATATATATGTATATATATATATATATATATATATATATATGTGTTTTATATGTGTCTGTAATCGCTCTAGCAGTCACAGCCAAGTGGAATAAAATTGGGTATGTGAGGTGCTTTTGATATTTGAACGGTCAAGTTCGTTAATGAGCAAAATCGGACAAGGAATGGGGGTTAAAAGGGAGGGGGAAACAAAAAATTTGGTACATATTTCTTAGGGTTTGAAAAATGTCTACAGTTAAAGATAATTAATTTTACTATAATTTTGGTTAAAATTATTTTCTGTTACCCTAATAGTGACAGAAATATTTACGAATTAAAATTGGAAGTTAAATTCCTAAATATCTCGGAACACATTAGAGTTTGAGAAAAAATGATGACATATTGAATTGGAGCAAACATAATTTTCTACAAGTTTACTTCTTATACATTTTTCGATTTTTTTACGATTAGGAGAGATATTTTATATTTTGTGTTTTCTTCTTTCTCTATATCCCGCTTCCCCAAAACCTATGCCATTTATTTAAAAAATTGAAGCTGCAAATACCAAAATCATATCACATGTGATATTTCATTTTGATTAGACTAAAATTGTAACCACTAGAGAGTGATTTATGTATACTATAGAAATTTGACGCAGTTCCTGTGTTACAAATTTTTTTTAATATGAGGTGCTTAATGTGCAAGATCTCTTAGCCGCAAAAGAGGAGTGGGTTTTAGTTGGTAGCCTAGATAGCCAACTCTGCCATAGCCGATTTTAAGCCCGGTTGAGACAAAAGGGGGAGATCCAAGCTATGGTGGGAGGCATTCTGCCTAGAGAACTAGCCGAAGGCTAGAGCAGCAGGGTCAAATGCTGTCATAAACAATCCTTTTGGAGCAACTGGCAAACTCCACTGTATAAATGCCCTCCCCATCAAGGGGCCGATGGCGTAGTACAAGGTCCAATTGACTCGTGTGACCAAAAATGGGAAAAAAGTAAAAAAATAAATAATTCTGCGGCTTAAAGCCCCTCAAAAAATGAATCTACCGCGGCTGATAAGCTTACCTCGCCGAAACACAAAAATCTGCAGGTGCATCCAGCCCACCAGAAAATCTGGGCGATGAACTAGAGAATCTTCTCCTGAAGGTGGAAAGATTAAATCTGTCGAATGCAGCCCGGAGAAAGGCAGCAGTAGAGAAAGCCAGGGATGAGGGGAAACCGATTCCTCCGATAAAGAGGAAAAAACCGGACAAAAAACCTACTGTCTTGTTTTAGGAAACAGTCACACCTGTTGGGTCCGATTCAGCCAATCAACCCTTGGAAAACCCTCAGGAAAAGAGATCGAGATCTGAAGACGGGACTCCAAGCCCGAAACATAACTTGAAAACACGTAGAGGGAGGGACAGGCAAGGGCAATAAATATCTTTGCTAAAACCGCCTCAACAATAAAGACGTGTATTCCACTGCGGGGGTATTCTGAAGTCAAAATAACTCAGGAACAATCCGAAAAGATGGAACTTTCGATGCTACTAGCCCTCACTAGCCAAGAGCTCGTTGATAGGCACAACAGCCATAAACTGGCTAATGGAGAACGTCACCAACATGAAGTCATGGATGAGAGCGGAACTAATCGTCGGGGATGCAAAACCCCTGATGAACACATCAATAGTTCTGGTGTATGCTCCCCATATCTATAATTCCGTTGAAACGGACAAAATAATCAAAACTCTAAGAGCGCTGAATATATACCTGCGCACTGAAGAGTGCACTCTATCGTGTTTGGAAGTGAGTGCAGCGGATATGGTTTTGATTTAAGATCGAGGGTTTACATTATACCTCGAGTTTGGTCATGTCAAACTTAGACCACTGAAAACATCAGAGGGAAAAAGGAATATCAGATCTTCGGTCAAAATGTGCTGAAAAGGGGAATTTCCATAGCTCTGGTCCAGGAACCTTGGGTTGTGAACTATAAGATTCTTGGACTAGGAGGTATAAAAGAACAAATTATTTACGATAAAACCTCAGAGAGACCCATAACTTGCATTTATGTAAGAAAAAACAACAATCCTAGCCGCTGTTAGAGTTTTGTAAGAGAGATCATACAGCAGTAAAAGTAAAACACAGCATGGGGAATGAAACTGGAGTGGTAATCACCGCTTCCCTCTACCTACCCTATGATGCATCTACTCCACCACTATTAACAGAGATAGAAGACCTGATCCAGTATTATGAGGCAAAAAAACCAACTGATCATGAGATGCGATGCAAACGCTCATCACACTGCATGGGGAAGTATAAACACAAATATAAGAGGTGAGTTCCGGTTTGGTTATATCATAGCTAACAACTTAGATATGGTTAATCAACGCAACAAGCCGACTTTTACTAACAAAGTTCAGAAGGAAGTCATTGATGTAACCATAAGTACTCATGAAATGAGTGGAAAAATCTAGAAATGGCAAGTGTCCGATGAACCGTGTGCATCGAATCACAGACAAGTCTATTACAATGTTGAGGTGAGAACGGACCAATGTAATATACACTATCGGAATCCAAGGAGAACAAATTGGGACGAATATAATTGCAACAATAAAGTTCAAACTTGCCACAATTTCGAAAAAAGTTAAAACAGTATTAGACATTGGGCTTACTGCAAGTGAGCTTCATCATGCAATAATTAACTCCATCCAAGAAAACTGCCCGGAGGTCTCAAAAGACATCAGCAAGTCAACTTTTTGGTGGAATGAAGACCTATGGAGTCAAAGGCAAATGGTTCGCCAACTATTTAACAGAACAAAAAGGTTCGAAATGGGATAACTACCATGAAGCCCTTACTGAATACTAAAGGTCTCTGAAGAAAGCCAAAATGAACTGATGGAAGAAGCTCGTCAAGATGTTGAAAACACATCTGAAGGAGCAAGACTCCATCGTATCGTGCCGAACAAACCTGCTGATACTATCGGGTCACTGTGAAAATCCGATGGTGAATATACTAGCTCCACGATGGATACACTCGACACACTGATCCGGGTTCATTTTCCGGATTCGGTGGCAGTGGACAATGAAAATTCTTCTCAAGAACAGTTTAACCAAAGTCTCCTACCAAAAAGCGAGGACTGGAGAAGAGCGCTGATTAACATAACCGCTCAAAGATCAAATGGGCAATCAATTCACTGATCTTGATTCATTTTCCGGATTTGGTGGCAGTGGACAGTGAAAATCCTTCTCAAGAGCAGTTTAACCAAGGTCTCCTACCGAAAAACGAGGACTGGAGAAGAGCGGTGATTACCATTAACCGCTCTAAGATTAAATGGGCAGTAAATCCATTCCCCTATAAAGAACCGGGACCAGGTGGGGTATACCCTGTGCCTTTACAAAATGGAGCAGAGTACGTTTTTCTTGACATATAGGGGACATTTTACAATGCCTCTTATAATTTCATGGTTGATTTTGCAAGTCGGCACGGAGAAGAAGCCACTTTTTGCTGGTGGATATACTCTATAGGTACGATATACGCTGATAGGTAGAAGAATACAAACTTCCCTTCTTGGACAGTCTGTCACTGTGGGAGCCACAAAAGGATGTCCGCAGGGTGGTGGTTTATCCCCACTCCTGTGAATCCTGACAGGGATACACAGGGATTTGCAGACGCTTTGTATTTGCATTCCAAGAACCCTGTGACAGTACAATCTCGAAGGTTTTGAAAAACGGTCTAAGATTCGCACAAGAATGGTGGATCAACCAGGGATTGAAAATAAACCCTAAGACCGCACTAAATTCCATTCACATAGAAAAGGATGGTGGATAACATAAAGCCACCCATCCTTCGGTGAAAGACTACAGATCACAAGAAAAGTCAAGTTCATAGGAGTAATGTTGGACTCTAAACTAACATGGAAGCTCCCTCATCTGGAAATTAGCCAAATAACAACATGCAAAATGACACCAGCATCTAAAAACCAGCATGTTTGTGCATCACTGGATCCATGAGCAGTACAGTCACAGCTGCAATGGAAGCCATACTGGATTTGCTTCCGCTAAGCATTGTAATAATAGCTAAATCAAGATCCAGCGCCTATAGACTGTCTTGAAATTATAACTTGATAAAAGGTTGGACATGCAAGGATCGTGCAAACATCGATTATCTCAGACCCCGTTTTTGAAATGGATATGCTTCCCAAAATATACTCCTTGTCAAAACCTTTCACTGAAGTCTGTGATAGGGCCATGTGGACTGATGAAGCCTCACCCCATCTCAAAAAGTTAATCGTCTGGTATACAGATGAAATCAAAACTGAAGAAGGGAACAGGGCGGAAATCTACGGTGAGAGACGTAAAGCAAACATAATCCTCTACTTGGGGGAATATACCACGGTCTTCCAAGCAGAAGTCTACGCCATACTGGCTTGCGTCCGTGAGAACCTACATAGAGGCTACATAAACAAGAACGTATATATATACCTTAAAAGCCTTGCCTGGAACTGAATTCACCTCAACGGTAGTCAAGGATTGTCTGTAGGAACTGCTGGACCTGGCAAAACGGAACAATGTTAAATTGATCTGGGTGCTGGATCACAGTGGTTTTGAAGAAAACGATAAAGCAGATTCCTTAGAAAAGAAGGAAGTCGGAATACCCTTCATTAGCTTAGAACCTATTTTAGGAATTCCAAAGACTGCATGTAAACAGGTGATCAATGAGTGGTCAAATGCTAAACACTGTGATCACTGGGAAAAGGTACCGCGGCAGGAACTCGGGAAGATACTGCTTCGAGTACAACAAAGAGAGTATCGCTCGATGCACTGAGACTGAACAGGATGCAACTGTGGAGGGTAATCGGCTTCATTACCAGGCATTGTCCCCTGCTGAATCATCTGCACACAATACGACTCCATTACGGGTCCATTATGTGCAGATTGTGCGGCGAGGAGGAAGAAACATCCAGTCACATTATCTTTGACTGCGAACCTCTAAGTTACAGCAGATACAGGATATTAGTTGCATTTCGCCGCGAATATATGAACCTTCAGGAACGCCTAATGAGCAAGCTCCTGGTTATTGCCAACATATGGGTGAAGCGAACCTCGTCGGAATGAAGTAGAAGTGGGAGCACAATGGACCGCTTGATACGCTGTTGCTCACCGGGATGCAACTGCTGAGGGTTACTGGATTCATTACTGGGCATTGTCTCATGCGGAAGCAGCTGCTCATAATGGGACTCCATAACGGGTCCATTATGTGTAGATTTCATGTGTAGAGCTCATTTAAGAACGTTCGACAGTCCCGTGCTACCTTTGAGGTTAGGTGGTAGACTGAGCTAAAGGGATTAGCGCAGCTAGGCTGTCGGTGGGTATAATAATGTCGCTGCACATTGAAGTGTTCAGTCTTATCCATTCGCATACCTCGTTAATAGCCATCACTTTCGCTGATGCACACTACAGTGATCCGGCAGCCGGAATGATCTGGATTTTCAGAGTAAACCCCACAACTTATTTTCTCTTCCGTCTAAGATACGTCGATCCGCCCCTTTTCTTAATCAATTCACATCCCATTCCTGTCTGGTTTGTATCTTTACTGAGAACTTGTTTCCGAAGTTAGGATAGGGTAGAACGTAGTCGAAGAATCTTGGAAGTGAGTACTTTCGTAAGACCCGTGCAACCTGTAATGCGTCTCAGTTCAGGGTGAGACCATATTTATCCTGAGAGCCTCACCTGCTGCGCATTTCTCTACAAAGAGGTTAGTGAGGAGTGAGGTGCAGAATCACCTCATGTGCTTTAGATGGTGCTGTCCGTAGACATCCCGACATTAGTATGGATGCTAACTGTTGGACTCTACCCAGTCCTTTTTGGTGGATTTCCTTACTCAGTTCTGTCTACCACACTAGTGACCCATAGAATAGTATAGATCAAATGACAATGTATAACCAGTGAACCATTTTGGGATTTAAGTTCCACTCTTTCGATCGATTTTTTAGCTTTCGATCCAGGATGATGCCTAGATATTTGGCTTTCTCCTACAGTTTAAGGCGCATCTCTCCCACCTTTGGGAGAGGGGTAAAAGAGGGAATTTTGTATTTCCTAGTAAAGAGGTGACAAGACCAGAAGTGGCGCACTAGTGTGCTAGAACTTTTATTGCGGATTGTATCATATTTGATAACGTTTCAGGAAAGTTCCCTGAAGCCACTATCGCTACATCGTCCGCATACGCAATTATCTTGCAACCCGAGCCTTCGAGTTTTAGGAGAAGCTCATTTAGCGCGATGTTCTATAGAAGGGGTGAAAGTAAACTACCTTGTGGCGTACCTTTCTCTACATCTGGTGTATCATCGAGATGCCCAATTGTGAGCTTATCTCTCTGCTTCTAAGCAAAATATTCAAAAACTCGATGGTAGGCTCTTCGGTATTCAGATCATACAGTGCTCTGATTATTGTTTCAGGCCTGATGTTATTAAAGTCGCCTTCAGTATCTAGAAAGGCTCCCAAAGTGTATTCTTTGTAGACCAATGATTTCTCTATTGTGCCCACAAGTGAGTGCAGAGCTATGACGACAGACTTGTCCTCACAGTACGCATGTTGTGAGTCGGACATACTTCTTGTCATCATGCTTTTCCGTATATGTGTATCCACAAGAGCCTCTCTAGCGTCTTGAGTAGGAATGGTGAGAGGCTGATGGGTCGAAAGTCTTTAGGGGTGCCTTTTGAAACACGCCCCCTTTTATGTATAAAGACGACCTTGACCTGCCTCAATATTTTTGGAATGTAGGTGAGGTTTATACAGGCTTTATAGATGACTTCCAACCATGGAGTCATTCTGTTTGATATTGCTTGTATTTCTGCTGAGATGAAGCCATCTAATCCTGGCGATGAATGTTGCTCAAACTCAGTGAAAGTTCATTCGATCTTTACATTATCAATCAGCGCTTGGGCGAAATTATACGAATTAGTTGTAGCCTCTCCAGTACCAATATATTCTCGCAGCTCTTGGCCAAGGAAATGGGTGTTGACCTGAAGCTCGAGAGTACTCAAGCTTGATTCTGTACATTGGCCAGTAATAGCTCGTCTCCGAGGTGGTTTCTATTTTTCCGCAGATGTCTACCCAATAGCGCCTATTCGCAAGCCTTAATACTTTTTTGTTAGTGTTCAAGCTGGCCTGATAGGCATTCCACTTATTGGTTCTTTTGGCCTGATTGAAGAAGCGTCGGCATTTTTTCCTTAGGCTGCCAATCTCGGGAGACCACTATGGAGGTTTTGATTTTCCCTTGATTATCCTTGTTGGACACCAAGTTCAGGTTGCTTCATTGCATGCCATAGTGAGGGTTTCCACTAATTGGTCCAGCTCTTCCTTTGAAGTAGGAAGGAATTTTGATTTGGTGACACAGGAACCAAATTAGCAACAAGCAACATATCTCTGAATCCAAATCCCAGAGATAGTTACGATTAGCTAATTCATACTGATGATGACATTGTAGTCGAAATACGTATTTATAAAATACAAACAAATGTTCTAGGAATTGGGGCAAAATTTGAAATATAATTTCATAAAATTGAATGTTCTACTTTATCAAATGCTTTTTTTAGATCAATGAAGCATGCATAAACTTTTCGTTTAGGTAGTCTAATATGTGATTGTACTAAGTTTGTTAAAATGAAGATATTGTCTTGGCACCCCCTTCCTTTCCTGAACCCCCTTTGATTCTCTAGTAAGATTTGCGCCTCTTCCGTCCAAGTTAGGAGTCGGTTGCTGAGAATCATTGTATAGATTTTCGTGATGGCATTTAACAGAGCAATACCCCTATAACTTTCGAGATTTTGAGTGTTACCCTTTTTGTGTATCAATTTAAGTTTGGATTTAGTCCAATGCTCACCGGACTTTTCATTTTCGAAGGCTAGATTTAGCATTTTAATAAGTGAGTTTCAGCTATTTCAGGTAAATTTTTAAGGAAATCATTTGTAATACCGTCTAGGCCGGGAGCTTTACCTAATTTAATAGACGTAATGCTACTTGAAGCTCTTCAGCTGAAATTTCGGTATCTAGGTATGGATGGTGGGCGTCAAAAAAGGTGTGTTCATTTATAATATTTGGGGGATATAAAGTTTGAAATTACTGGCTCCACAGATCTATATGTATGGGATTTATGTTTGATAAATTACCTTTATATCGGAATTGTTTAATAGTACTCACTATCCCTGGCGCTAATAAGCTATCTTTAATAGTTAGGAAAAATCCTTGTTTGTTGGCCTTTATAATGTTTTTATAATTTTTTTTACTTTCAATATATAGTTTTGTACTTGTTTTTGCTAGTTTAAAATTATTTTTTTAAATTGCTTTTAGTTGTTGGCATTCATTGTCAAACCCCACTTTATTTTTGTTTTTTAATATTCCCAGAGCTAGTTGTGATAATAGTTTCTTCATGGCACATATCAAGTGTACTACATTCGTAATATTTGTAACCATAGTCTGGTAAAACTGTGTTAACTGATTGTAATGTTGGCCATTCAGCTTCTTTGAGCATTTTTTTTTTTATGACGAGATTTTTTCTTCATTCCACTTAAAGCTTTTAATTTTGTTATATCTACACTTGCTTCTATTACTAGAAACAGTGCTGTCGATTATCAGCATACAGGGTAAATGATCAGATGTTAAAACAATGTCTGTAATTGCAAAATCTATAACTTCAACCAATGCCCGATCATTTCCCCATACGAGATCCACAACGCTGTTTCCGTTTTTGTTGAAAAATGTAAACTGCCCTTCTGGATCCGACCTACTTCTACCATTTATTATATAAAAATTTGAACCCTCCAAAAATTCGGTAAGTTTTATACCTCTTCTATTGATTGTATCTTGAAATTTTCTGTTTTTCTTTAAAAGTGTGCCTTCAAAAGTCCATCACCACACCCACATCATAGCTAGGCTTAAAATATACAAAGATTACAATATCAGTACGACCTGTTAAAGTTATTTTTACTGCAATCCAAAGATTCGAAGAGTTTATCAATTCAGTATTTATAAACTTATTAACTAACAATATCAAGCCTCCACTAGCTCTTCCGAATTGTTTTTCCTTAACAGCAAGTACTTCATAGCAGTGATATTCCTCTATTAATTTAAAGTCATTTCCAAAATGTCTGCTTAACCATGTTTCACTCAGTCCTATAACACTACAGTTTTTAAAACTGTTGCTTAGTGTCTAAATTTAGAAAGTTATTTATTCCATTACAATTCCAAAATATAAATTTTACTTTGTCTCTTAATTCACAATCTCCAATCATACTGTTTCGATTCCTAGTTTGTAAAGGTTTAATAAAATTGCATTGATATTTCGTAGGTTGTAACGCTAAGCTGCTGTGGGGTTGTCCCTGGATATCACTTCCTATAGAGTTTGTTCGGGTTTGATGATCTCAAAGTAACTTGGTTCATTCTCTTAGTATTAATTTGGTGTTCTTCGTTGCTTTGTTCTTCAGAGAGTGATCGTTTTTTAAAATTATATTTCTTTTTTAGTGTATCTATATCTATATTTTGACCGTCTACAAATAGCTTATCCTGTTTAATAGCCGCTTTCTTTCCTTCTTTACGAGTCGTACCATATAAGGTATTAACTCTTTACTTTTCTGACGTGCTGCTAGCGAAAGATAATCAGATAAATAAATTGACATATCCTTCAATAGTTTTCGGTTTAACAGTATCTAAAATTTCATTCGCCATGACACAAAACCAACAATAATAGGACATTTTGAGCTATTTCCACTTTGTCTGATTTTCCGAATAAAATCCATGTCCTTTATTGTACAATCAACTTTCAGCTTACTGTTAAAGAATGCTATTATTTGTTCTTCCATAACGTTTATATCATGGCTTATATCATTTAGGCCGTAGATTATTAATTTTTTTTTACGATTATTTGATTCTAAATTTTCAACTTTTTGTTCCAATATATTTATCTTTTCTGTTAAATCAGTTTGTACTAATTTCAATTCTTCGAATGTTTTGTCTAATTTTTCGCTAACATTTTGCACATCCTTTTGCAATTCATTCTTCAAATCCGCAATGTCCTTTAGTATATCTGCATTCGACATTTCGTAACTATTTAAAAACTCACTTGTAAAGAAAGTATTGATTTGTTTACAAGTAATTTATTTTGACAAATAATTTAGTATATTCACGCATATATATTTTTGTGGATTTTCGAAGAATTACAACAACAGTCTCTGGTCTAGCAACAAGTTATATGTTTGATGAAATTAAAAATAAGTAATTAAAATAGAAAAGAGTAAAACTCCAGCAGGGATCGAACTTGCAATCCTATGTTCACTGGGAGAATTTATGTATATATTCCAAGACTTTACTAACGGCGCCACCATAAATACATAATTAATTAATTAACTATTGTATTAATTAGTTAATACATAAGTTCGTATTTTTATAAAAAACTCACCACTAGTTATTTGTTTTTAGCTTATTTTCTACGACCTTTACGTATTTACGTATTCCCATTGGCATTTTTCTACGTATTTACGTATTCCCATTGGCGGCGGTCCTTGAACTTGCCGGCTGCAAGAGACCTCCATGTATCTTCGCAGGAGGCAATGTATCCAGTGTATAGATACCGGCTGTAAAACATCTCAGCACCCTGTAAGAGTCTTTCCACTTCGATGCCAATCTACTATGGACACCTTCCACCTTACTGCTGACCATTTGGATGCGCATCCAGACGGGCTCTTCATAATTATAAACCAGTCCCGTCTCCACATGGCCATTTTCTTGTACATGGGCCCAAATTGCTTGCCGAGCTATCTTAACATTTTCATTGCGTTCTTGACTTCGCTCAATGACCCATTCTTGCATCTCTTGAGTTTCTTCGTCAATTTTTATTTTCCAATCACCAGGCGTATTCATCTCTGCACCCAGTAACAGTGGGCAGAAGAATAGACTTGTTCTGTTTACTCGGTTCCGTGTCGCAAACAATGTCTTGTGTAGTTATTGGTCCCAGTGTTTATGTTCTTGATCCGATAGATGCAAACGTAACAACTTTTTCAATTCTTGATTCTGTCGTTTCGTGGAGTTGGATCTTCGATGGTATATCGGAGTGGTGCATATTTCTGTGTTCCAATATCTATTTACTGCTTTCTATTCTCGTGATGTAAACTGGGTACCATTATCACTTTGTACTACTCTAGGATACACATAGTCAAATGCGTCATCCTTGAGTACTTGTGCTATCTTGAGGTCGATGTGTCTCCCAATTAAAATGCTTCCTTGAATATTTGTCTTTCCTCTTGATGTGCGTGGGTATGTACCCATTAAATCAAGCTGACTACCCTCCATGGTGAAGTAGGTCTTCATCTTCTCATTGATTGATTGGGCTTCTTGTTCAGTGGCTTCACTCTTCCACAAGTATCACACCCTTTGACGTATCTTCGTACGTCATTTTGCATCCCATACCATTAGACGCGGTTACGGAGATTCGTTACTCTTCAACCAGACTGTCTGCTTCACGACAGTGCGTGATATCATCTTAGAAACCCAAGTCGGCGCTCTACGGGAACCACTGGCACTGCTTGTACCATCTGTTGACTATGGTACCAGAGGATCCCGTTGGCTACCATATAATTAGCTTTTGTGTGATCCACTCGTTGACGTAGATTACTTCTTAGTGGACTATTGTGATCAACGATATATCTTCTGATGGCAGTCACATCACGATCTTCATCCTGCCGTCGTCGAATGTAGTCACGTGTCGGTGTTTCCACCTTGATAACGTTTAAAGTTATTGGTGTTTTCGCCCTCTTTTCAATCACCCACTCCGAAATGCCCTCAATATATTCATATTAAGCCTTGCCCTGTGATTGTCTGGACAAGGACTTGGTGGCCTGATTATCTTTTCCGGGGACGTGCATTATTTCGAAATCATAGGCTCCTAATGGCAATGCCCATCTTGTTAATTTGGCCCGACTATCTTTTGTCTTGTTTAACCATTGAAACGCTGCATGATCCGTGTATAATTTGAAGCGTCTTCCTTCCAGATTACCTCGAAATTTTCTTAATGACCATATGATCGAGAGACATTTCTTCTCTATAGTGGCGTACTTTTTTCTGTGGGTCGAAGTTTCTTACTGCCATATTTGATTATTCTTCGTGTTATTCCATCATCATCCATTTGAAACAATATTGCAGCCAGTCAGACGTCACTAGTGTCCGCATTTAAACAAAACGTCTACTTGAAATCAGGATGTGCTAGCTTCGGTACATTTACTATTGATGATTTCAGATTTTCGAACGCATTTTGATGTAATGTTAATTAGCGCCACCTTATGTTCTTTTTTAACATTTTTTTAATTTCTTGTTCGTGGTACAGGATGGTTAATGATAGCATCGTTCTTTTCTTCCTCTCTGTCTATCCCATCTATGCTCAGAACGTGTCCCAAGTATTTCACTTTATTGCTGCCAATGACACATTTGCTTGGTTTACAAGTTAACTCATGTGGTTCTAGTCTTTCAAGTACAAGATCAAAGTGGTGTAAATGTTCCTTGACTGATCGACTATATGAGTATATCATCCAGGTAATCTTGGCAGAAATCTTCTATGTATCCAGATAATACTTCGTTCATTAAACTCTGGAACGCAGCTGGAGCATTCTTCAATCCAAATGGCATGACGCGAAATTGTTCGAGACCTCATGGGGTAAATGCAGTATACTCATTCAACTGTGGATCCATTTCGATTTGCCAATAGCCAGTTTGAAGATCCAATGTAGACAATATTTTGGCATCAATTACTTTTCTCACATCTCTTGCAGATCTGAAATCGGAAACGCATTGCTCTTTGTAATATCGTTCAATTTTCTATAATCGACGCTCACTCGAAAGGTTCCAACCTTCTTCTTCGGTTATACGACAGGTTGCGGCCCAGGGAGATGTAGATGGTTCTATAATGCCATCGCCTCCATTCTCTTCAATCATTGTTACACGGGTATGGTGGATCCATTTCGATTTGCCAATAGCCAGTTTGAAGATCCAATGTAGACAATATTTTGGCACCAATAACTTTTCTCAACATCTCTTGCAGATCTGAAATCGGAAACGCATTGCTCTTTGTAATATCGTTCAATTTTCTATAATCGACGCACACTCGAAAAGTTCCAACCTTCTTCTTCGGTTATACGATAGGTTGCGGCCCAGGGAGATGTAGATGGTTCTATAATGCCATCGCCTCCATTCTCTTCAATCATTGTTACACGGGTATGGCCGTAATTTTATGGGGGAATTCTTCGTTATTTCAATTTTGTGCGTAATAGTTTTTGTTCTTCCAAAATGGCCAAAAACACTGGAATGTTGCCGAATGACATCTTTCAACTACTCTTGGTTCTCGAGGAGTTTTATTTATCATTTCACCAATACGTCATCAAATACTGCCATTTCTATATTTGCTACATCAGGTTTTCTCTAAGCAATGTGGACTCTCTTATCCCCAAGTAAATTATACCACTCCGGTAGTCAATGATCACACCGTTTTTCGTTAAAAATTCATGACCAAGTATCAATTGGTTCCGTAGGCCAGGTACAACCATTACTTCAATATTGAACTTTATTCTTGATATCATCACATCCATACTCATTTCCCAAGAATCTTAAAAGTATTATTGCATGTCGCTCCACTCCCTGTACAATCTCGGACAGGGTGCCGTTTACCAATACTTCTTGCCAATTCTTCACTCATGAAATAATGTGATGATTAACTATTGATTAATCTCAATATTGGTTTTCCACGCACATAAACTTCCATAATTGACCCATTCTGGTTTAAGTTCTTGGTCTCCATTGTTGAAAGATGAACAGGTAACTGATGGTGTTCACGCCGCTGTTTTGAGTTTTTGCGGATGTTAATGTCTTCTCCAGAACCAATCTCCTTCTTTATTGATACTTCCTCTTCGTCCAGTGTTCGAACCGTGGTGCGTAACTCGTTTACCGATTTCGGATTGGACATCTTACCCAACGGACGTATGTAGTCCCGTAACAGATTGAATATTGTTGGTACTACGTGATAAATATTTCTGCCGGCGTTCACTCTTCTGAAGAGCAATAACTTCATGTATACGAACGCTTCTGTTTTCAGTCCTGTAGGTTGAGAAACGGTCATCAACTCCAATAAGGCGTTAGCTTTCCTTCCTATACTGTTGAAAAAGCTTTCCAGTTGCCATTTCCACTCATCGAAGGTGTAGCCCAACTCGCGGTTCATTATTGCCAAATCTCTGGCTAGTCCCGTTAGTTTCTTTGTAACCATTTCAACCCAGCAATCTACAGGCAGGTATATTTTCTGTAGTAACGCCGTCACTCGCTCCAAAAAAAGTCTGGGTCTTCGGCCGGTCTACCACCAAACTCCGGCATGATTGACTGAAGCGTCGTTGTGTCCAATGCGGTTTAGAGAATTCGGTGGACTGTATTCACTTCTTCAGGATCTATACGCAGTTGAGGAAGTTGTTGTATCTGACGTTATGCGATCCGTGTGATGACGTCCACGACTTTTTTGTATTGGTCTTGCATAGTTTTTTCTTGTGTGCGGGTCTCCTCGTCTTCGGTTTTAATATTGAGGATGTCAATTTTCATAGCCTTCACGTCGAGAGTGATTTTGTCGACACATTGTATGCACATGTCCCTTAGATTCACCATTCGCTCCGATAAGTATTTCTCTAACTCGTGTTGTACGTTTTTTATCCTGGTTTTAGACTTTTGAAGTTGGTTTCACAATTCTTCTTTTCGTTGGTTGCCAAATCTTTCTTCAGATTCCTGAAGTCGATTTCCGATTTGTTCTTCATGTTGATTCTCTCTTCAGACGCCTGAAGTCGATCGCCCATTCTTTCGACCAGGATCTTGAAGGTCGACATAATTGCCACAAACATCCTCTCCATAGTTGCAACAGCTGACTCTTACGGGTGAGAAACCACACTTCTGCGCGATTTTGATGTGAGGTTGGATGTCAACGGTGTTGCTTGGTTCATATTTTGGTGGTCTCTTCCCATTTCGCTTGCAAAGCCTCTCTGCTCAAGTCGTTGCATGGCAAGACTGTGGAGAACCACTGTGAATATTTCTTTCTTCTATGCATCTCTGGGTCCTGTCACGGTCGCCACTTGTCGCGGTATCTTGGCTCTCTTTAGCCTTTAAAGGATCATTGATAAATGACTCGATTTGAACAAAAAAAAGAAGAATTTTAATTTTATTAATTTTAATAATTTTAATCTGTTGTAGGTCCGGTCCGACAGTGCTCCTTTAAAGACTAAGGAGAGACAAGATACTGCGACAATAATATTTATATATATATATATATATATATATATATATATATATATATATATATAATTTTTTTTTTTTTATATGTATATATTTTTATAAATATATATAAGAATACAAAAAAATCGTTTTTTCAATTTTTTATATCGACAAGCTAGCCATCTTAAACGAGTTTCTCCAAATATGAACTCTTAAAATTAATATTTAGGGCCGCCTTATCAAAGTTTTCCATTTCAGTCAATTTTATTAATCCCTTTTTTGTACATTTGACACTTTAATGGGTTATTTACGAATTCTGAACTTAATTGGCACAGTGTGTGTTTGTCTTGTTTCTCTGGTATCTATCTACATTGCAGCAATTGCCTACAGGAATACTCGTTTTTCTACTTGCAATATAATTTTTTCTCAATTCCTATCTGCAATAGAAAACCATTTAATCTTGTACTAGATTAGTCGTGGGAAGCTCTACGGAAGAAGCATTTCAGATATCTCATATGAAGAATTTAAAGTAATTTCTGCTTGCGGTAGTACAAAATCATCACCAAAGTCTTCCAAAGGCTCCCCATTTGATTATAATTCCACAATATCAGTCAAAGAAGCAACAATTTCTTGCAAATTTAATAGCTTAGGACGTATGCTAGACATATCTGTACACGATAATAACGTGAATAAGTTCTTTAATAATCGCGACAGGCAGTTGCATTGAGTGACAATGACCAATTGTTTCTTGTCCTCAAACCTTTCAAACTTTCGTGGAATAATTGTACATCAAAACATTCGCGGAAAAATCGTACATAGCTAAATTCATGGAATAATCACACAAAATATGTGTAATAAGATACATACTCAAGACTCACTTTTACATCAAGAAGTGAATTATTTTGATATATAATATATATAAGACTGTATTGGACTGCGGTTGGATATGTTTTTTGCTTGGACTAGTGAAGGTAGGCGGAATTTTGGGTGTGTGAAGTTGATGGCTCCGTGTAGCGGTCTGTAGGGGACTCTATGGTGGTGGTGGGTGGATTTGGCGCGGGGATTGTCGTTGAGGAGACGACAGTATTTTGTTATTGGTTATATGATACCATTTTGTGAGAAAAGTGTTATTGTGGATGATGATTGTGATGTCGAGGAAGTTAATGAAATTATTACGGGAAAGCTCCGTCGAAAATTGTGTATTTTTGATTTGTTGTGACACCAGCATAGTGTATTATATTTGATTTTTATGTGTTTATAAGAAAAGTACTTAAAATATAAATTCCCCGTCGCTTGTTATATGACGTTTACGAAGACGAGGAGGCTTAAAATTAACTGCTTTTGAATGTTCATTTTCAAACTCCATTCAAGTGTATTCACTAAATTCACTAATTATTCAAGTGTATAGTTATTCATAAAGATACAATTGTAAGATCCTATCTCAAACAAATTCTACAACTTAGAAAGTCGACACCAAATTGTGCCACTATATAGAACTAGGCAATACTCAGTTAACAGGGAAAATATATTAATTAAATTAAATACTTATATGAAAAAATTAACTCGTCAACCAGGAATCGAACCTCGGACCTCTGGATAACTAGCCCAGTGTGCTTGCCTGTACACCAAAGACGATTGTGATGTGACAGCCAACTTTTTCATATTATTCTAATTTTTGTTTTATTTATTAGATAGTATTTACTTCTTTCTGAAGTGATTTGTTTATTATTATTTGTTTGTTTGTGTATACTTTCATGTCCACATAACGTTGTTTGTCCAAATTCTTTTTCGAATACGTATGACCAACTGTAGAAGACTATAGCGTATACTCCGACAAATTTCATTGTCATTGAATTTATTAATTAAATTAAATACTTATATGAAAAAATTAACTCGTCAACCAGGAATCGAACCTCGGACCTCTGGATAACTAGCCCAGTGTGCTTGCCTGTACACCAAAGACGATTGTGATGTGACAGCCAACTTTTTCATATTATCATATTAGCCAACTTTATCATCTACAGTTTGTCATACGTATTCGAAAAAGAATTTGGACAAATAACGTTATGTGGACACGAAAGTATACACAAACAAACAAATATTAATAAACAAATCACTTCAGAAAGAAGTAAATACTATCTAATAAATAAAACAAAAATTAGAATAATATGAAAAAGTTGGCTGTCACATCACAATCGTCTTTGGTGTACAGGCAAGCACACTGGGCTAGTTATCCAGAGGTCCGAGGTTCGATTCCTGGTTGACGAGTTAATTTTTTCATATAAGTATTTAATTTAATTAATAAATTCAATGACAATGAAATTTGTCGGAGTATACGCTATAGTCTTCTACAGTTTGTCATACGTATTCGAAAAAGAATTTGGACAAACAACGTTATGTGGACACGAAAGTATACACAAACAAACAAATATTAATAAACAAATCACTTCAGAAAGAAGTAAATACTATCTAATAAATAAAACAAAAATTAGAATAATATGAAAAAGTTGGCTGTCACATCACAATCGTCTTTGGTGTACAGGCAAGCACACTGGGCTAGTTATCCAGAGGTCCGAGGTTCGATTCCTGGTTGACGAGTTAATTTTTTCATATAAGTATTTAATTTAATTAATAAATTCAATGACAATGAAATTTGTCGGAGTATACGCTATAGTCTTCTACAGTTTGCCATACGTATTCGAAAAAGAATTTGGACAAACAACGTTATGTGGACACGAAAGTATACACAGACAAACAAATATTAATAAACAAATCACTTCAGAAAGAAGTAAATACTATCTAATAAATAAAACAAAAATTAGAATAATATGAAAAAGTTGGCTGTCACATCACAATCGTCTTTGGTGTACAGGCAAGCACACTGGGCTAGTTATCCAGAGGTCCGAGGTTCGATTCCTGGTTGACGAGTTAATTTTTTCATATAAGTATTTAATTTAATTAATAAATTCAATGCAATGAAATTTGTCGGAGTATACGCTATAGTCTTCTACAGTTTGTCATACGTATTCGAAAAAGAATTTGGACAAACAACGTTATGTGGACACGAAAGTATACACAAACAAACAAATATTAATAAACAAATCACTTCAGAAAGAAGTAAATACTATCTAATAAATAAAACAAAAATTAGAATAATATGAAAAAGTTGGCTGTCACATCACAATCGTCTTTGGTGTACAGGCAAGCACACTGGGCTAGTTATCCAGAGGTCCGAGGTTCGATTCCTGGTTGACGAGTTAATTTTTTCATATAAGTATTTAATTTAATTAATAAATTCAATGACAATGAAATTTGTCGGAGTATACGCTATAGTCTTCTACAGTTTGTCATACGTATTCGAAAAAGAATTTGGACAAACAACGTTATGTGGACACGAAAGTATACACAAACAAACAAATATTAATAAACAAATCACTTCAGAAAGAAGTAAATACTATCTAATAAATAAAACAAAAATTAGAATAATATGAAAAAGTTGGCTGTCACATCACAATCGTCTTTGGTGTACAGGCAAGCACACTGGGCTAGTTATCCAGAGGTCCGAGGTTCGATTCCTGGTTGACGAGTTAATTTTTTCATATAAGTATTTAATTTAATTAATAAATTCAATGACAATGAAATTTGTCGGAGTATACGCTATAGTCTTCTACAGTTTGTCATACGTATTCGAAAAAGAATTTGGACAAACAACGTTATGTGGACACGAAAGTATACACAAACAAACAAATATTAATAAACAAATCACTTCAGAAAGAAGTAAATACTATCTAATAAATAAAACAAAAATTAGAATAATATGAAAAAGTTGGCTGTCACATCACAATCGTCTTTGGTGTACAGGCAAGCACACTGGGCTAGTTATCCAGAGGTCCGAGGTTCGATTCCTGGTTGACGAGTTAATTTTTTCATATAAGTATTTAATTTAATTAATAAATTCAATGACAATGAAATTTGTCGGAGTATACGCTATAGTCTTCTACAGTTTGTCATACGTATTCGAAAAAGAATTTGGACAAACAACGTTATGTGGACACGAAAGTATACACAAACAAACAAATATTAATAAACAAATCACTTCAGAAAGAAGTAAATACTATCTAATAAATAAAACAAAAATTAGAATAATATGAAAAAGTTGGCTGTCACATCACAATCGTCTTTGGTGTACAGGCAAGCACACTGGGCTAGTTATCCAGAGGTCCGAGGTTCGATTCCTGGTTGACGAGTTAATTTTTTCATATAAGTATTTAATTTAATTAATAAATTCAATGACAATGAAATTTGTCGGAGTATACGCTATAGTCTTCTACAGTTTGTCATACGTATTCGAAAAAGAATTTGGACAAACAACGTTATGTGGACACGAAAGTATACACAAACAAACAAATATTAATAAACAAATCACTTCAGAAAGAAGTAAATACTATCTAATAAATAAAACAAAAATTAGAATAATATGAAAAAGTTGGCTGTCACATCACAATCGTCTTTGGTGTACAGGCAAGCACACTGGGCTAGTTATCCAGAGGTCCGAGGTTCGATTCCTGGTTGACGAGTTAATTTTTTCATATAAGTATTTAATTTAATTAATAAATTCAATGACAATGAAATTTGTCGGAGTATACGCTATAGTCTTCTACAGTTTGTCATACGTATTCGAAAAAGAATTTGGACAAACAACGTTATGTGGACACGAAAGTATACACAAACAAACAAATATTAATAGGGAAAATATAAATTTTTAATAATTTCTTTGTAAGACTGTGGCATGATAAACAACGCATTATAAAGGACACTACAAAATGTTTGCCTTTCCTTCCAGTATGAACATTTGAATAACTATGCATGGGCCAAAATAGTTTTCAGAAGTATAGAAGACCTTAATATCAAGTTCTTGCTGAATGAGGAAGTGTATAAACCAGAAATGAAGGAGATTATCAATAATGCAGTCGAAAATAGACTATTCGATATAAATATGAATAAAATTATGGAAATGAAAACCCTTACATTCGATATAAACCTGCATCACTTCGATACTTTGGCAGTTTGGTACTGAAGACACCTCTTTTTAATTTGGAGATCGATGGGTGGAATTCCGGCCAGTACCAATACAGCTTACGTAGATACAGTACGAAAACTGCAGCATATCCTAAGTGCCATCCTTCGTTGCACCCCTGCTACCAGGCTCCTATATTTTTCCCATTTGGTAGCTGGGCTCCAAATGGGCGCAGCATTCAAGATAATCGAATGTGCCACATTCGCAAGAATCTTTCTGTTGGACGATTTTGGTCCTCCGAGGTTTGGCATAATTCTGCTTAATTCCAGTACGGATATTTCAGCTTTGATGCTACATGCTACCACATGTTCCTTCATTTCACAGTTGTAATCGAATACTACCCCGAGGTATTTTAGCCGCGGTTTTGTTCGATCGCTATATTTTCTAGTTGTAGAGTGCCTCTTTTAAATTTCCTTCCCCCATAGAGTATTAGAGCTTCTGTCATCTCCGCTGCCAATTTCAGCCCCTTCTTACGATCTCTGCCGACAGCTTAGACAAAACCCAATTAGTGTTACTGACTAGTTCCAGCTGTGTTTTTGCCTTGCAAATAATGGCTGTGTCATCAGCAAATCCGATTATAGTTGCTCCGGTAGGTACTTCTATTGTGAGCACAGAATTATAAAAGATGTTCGACAGAATAGGTCCCAAAATAGAACCTTGCGGTACTCTACTTTCCATTTGATGATCATGCCCCGCCCAACAAGTAAAGACTTTTCCGAATGATAGTCTGATATTATTCGGCGAAGGTATGTAGATACTCCTATGCCTTTGAGCGCCAGTATGATTCCTTCCCACGGTGCTGACTTAAAAGCATTGCGGATATCTAACGTAACCATTACGTAGAGTTCCCGGTTGTTTGGAGCTTTTGATTTAATACAATTCACGACCTTCAGCACCTCTTGCATTGCATCAGTAGTACCCCGGTTTTTCCTAAACCCGTATTGGCGGTCGTATAGCTTTCGTTCTATTTCATGATAGAGTCTGTTCGCTATAATTCTTTCAAACAGTTTTCGAAATACATCCAGTAGATAGATAGGCCTTAATTTAGTACAGTCCTGATTTTGGATAAGAACCAATTGCGCCATCTTCCATTTGTGCGGAAAAATTTCCTTTGTAGAAGTGAATTAAAAACTTACAGAAGGTGGCAGGTTCTGACATAGCTGCTGCCTTTACCACTTCTGGTGGTATTCTATCTGGACCAGCTGCCTTTTTGTTCTTTATTTGAGATATTGCTGTTGTTAGCTCTACAGGTTCAATTGAAGGCAGTGAGAAATCCCGGTGGTATAACTTCCCTTTTTGGCGTCGTTTCGGTACTTGGGAAAAAATCCTTCGCAATCTCCATCTGTCTTACTTGACTCTAGCTTGACTCTAGGGCATATGTTTGCTTTCTTATAAGGATCTTGTAGCCAGTTCCCCATATATCTTCGTCTATTTCATCACAAATTTTCGTCCATGCAACTTGTTTCGACTTAGAGATGGCGGTTTTTAGTGCCCTTTTATGCAATTTAAACTTAGCGTTATGGCTCTCTTCTTGTGATAATGAGAGACCTTGGTTACGATTGCTTCTTACAAGTATTCTCTTGGACCGCAGGCAGGTGTTTCGTAGGTTTGCTATTTCCCCGTTCCACCAATATACTGGTTGTATTCTGGAGTTCTCTTTTTTGGGACAAACGAATTATTGCAAGCGTTTGTACATTCTTCGACAAAACTTTTTGTCGTTAATTGTTCAAACTTGTTTTTCCTAATTGTCATTCCATTTGTGAAATTTTGTGTAAAGATTTCCATGCTTTTACAATCTATTTTCCAACCCACAATTTTCTCTTCACTATAGTTTCTGCTTTTTTTGGTATCGTCTTTCACTTCATAGTAGACATACATGTGGTCGCTCAGACTATCTTCATCTAGGACTTGCCAGTTGCAGATCCTTTTGGCTATGTTTTCAGAAGCTAACGTGAGGTCAATTATTGAGTGGCTGATGCCTCTCCTAAAGGTTGGTTCGTTCCCTTGGTTTTGCAGGATCAGATTATTACCTGCAATCCAGTCTAGAAGACTAGTTCCTCTCTTATCGCCAACTTCATTACCCCATATAGTAGATTTAGCATTGAAGTCCCCAACCACTATGCACTTGGCTCCCACTTGCTTTATACTGCCTTGAAGTCTATCCAAAAAACGTTCAAACTCACTTATTTCACAATAAGGTGAGATGTAGCATGAATAGTAAGTTATTCTACACACTTTCACCCAAATTAAGCCTTCATCATCCAATCCAAAGCCACTTATGTCTAGTAGTTAGTTTATTATCTTGATAGTGACATCTCCAGATTTGTCTGCAACCATCCTGCCTTGCGTAATGTTTTGGTATTTGGTTCGGAAATAGCTAGTATATAGACACCATGAGTCACTGCGTAGTTGCATGTCAAGTCCATTGCCAAAGTGCTTCTCGCTGAATTAAGCTGCAGAGTTTTTATGCTCATTGTAGGTCCAATCGTCTATCCTTCTCGAGTTCTCTCCATCTACTACTTATCTCGTTTATATATCTCGCATACACTGGGCATAGCATACTATTCACTCTGTATTCATGTGAATCACATTCCAGACACCTAGGAGAGTTTCTGCAATCTTTCACTATGTGATCGCTTTGTCCACATTTGTTGAGACATTTCGCTGCCACATGGCCTAGTGTTAGGTACTTAAAGCATCGTTTTGGTGAAAATATTTCTTGAAGCATCTTTCCCATATCAGTTTCTGGCACAGTAATAAAAGCATGCTTAAGCCCCAATTGTTCATGCTCCCCATAATTCTTGTCTCTATGGTAGCAGTTTCACCAATTACCATTTTAACAGCTTCTTCCAG